>CAMZMU010000093.1:4337768-4661027 GCA_947311845.1 Poa pratensis | reverse complement strand
AACGTTAGGGTTTTCCCAGCGGATTCGGGGTTTCGCCGAAGCGGGGCATCGGAGCGTCGGAACCCCACCAAAACCTAGGTTGTGCCATACCATATGTATACAAGTGTGTTGTGTGTTGTAAATGTGCAATATCCTACTCCGGGGTGTGACCGGCTTCACCGGCTTCACTTTCTCTCTAGTGAGTTTCTGCACTTGGAGGTGAAACTCCCGTTTCGGGAGAACCGGATGGAATCTTGTGTTGATTTGGGGTAGACTTTGGTTTCTCACCTTCCTATGGCCTAACCTAACACAACCAAGCAAAAAAGTCCACTTCCTACCCCTTTCGACGCACGTCTATGGGGGTAGACGAAAACGTTAGGGTTTTCCCAGCGGATTCGGGGTTTCGCCGAAGCGGGGCATCGGAGCGTCGGAACCCCACCAAAACTAGGTTGTGCCATACCATATGTATACAAGTGTGTTGTGTGTTGTAAATGTGCAATATCCTACTCCGGGGTGTGACCGGCTTCACCGGCTGCACTTTCAACGGGGTAGACCGGAAGTTTGACTTTTTTCCTACGGATCTAGAGTTTCACCGAACCGGGGCCGCGGAACCCCACTTAACCATGCATATGTCCTATTATATGTATAAAACGTTCTATAAATTAATTACAATTGTTTTAGAAAATAATATTTGATTTGTTTTTTAAAAAGAAAAAATTCAAATTCAAAAAAAAAAATCAAAACCCATACGCCGACGGCAATGCCGTCGGCGTATGCTTATCCACTTAACCAAACGCGCGGCCCGCAACCACAGAACACCCTGCAGCCCGCATCTCATCCCCACACCTCACCTCCACCCGATCCGCCGCCCCTCCGCCGGCAACCCCCGCGCCGCCACAGCGCCGCCGCCGGCAACCCCCGCTCCGCCCACCTCTGCTCCGAGCCCCCACGCCCCCACGCTGCCCTGAGAGCCCCCACGCCGCCTCCCTCCTCTGCGTCCCGAGAGGCCCCACGTCGCCTCCCTCCTCTGCTTGCCGCTGCGCCGGGTTAGCGCGGAGGAGCACTTCCACGGCCGCCGTCTTCCCCGACATCGACCGGTCGCCGTCCTCGTCTCGGGCTGACCCACGACACCGGCTGCCCCTTGGTGAGCACCACCGCCGCTGGGCTACCCTCTCCTTCCCACCCCCCACATGCTCTGGATGCCGCCGTCGTGCGCATCATTCTCACACCGTCGACCGCCGTGTCAACCACATCCACGGGCACGAGCAGGAGCACACAAGCATGTCCACGGGCACGGGCACGAGTAGTTTAATTTTCTAGTTGGTAGATGTAATGTGTGTCATGGCAGCAAGTAGTGGATTGGTTCCCTGTAGGAAATAAATTGGTACTAATTATGTGTTTGGCTAGGTTTAGTTTAATGGATTGATTCTGACTAATTGTTCTATGTGTGGTTTACAAATATGGTGTATGTCTAGCTGTCATAATTGTTCAAACTTTTTCATAAGAGTTTTGGTGTATGCCAATTTTATTTTGGTGTAGCAATTAACATTTTTTTTTTTTCTCGTGCAGGAAGATCTTCTTCGCCGTCGATCACGCTTCGAGGGTAAGAAATCACGTAGGCCTGCTTTTTTTTATCTATGCTTCCTTGACTAACCCGTGTATCAAATGTTTTTACTTAACTAAGTATCATGTCGGAGCCGGAGCGAAAGTTTCGTGGTGTTCATCGGAGACACACGAAGATCCCGACTTGGGCAGCTCAGATCACAGTGGATCACAGGAAGATCCAGCTTGGTACTTTCAGGTGCCCGTGGCAGGCGGCCCGCGCCTACGACTGCGCGGCGGTCCAGCACTTTGGGGCGAGAGCGATCCTCAACTTTGAGGATGAGCGGAGCGTGGCGCATATGTTAGCGCCAGATGGCATGAGGATCGCGACGAAGGCCGAGGAGAGGGAGCACCGGCAGGCAGAGAGGCTGCTCAGGGCGCGCCACCAGCGCGAGGAGGATGACCCCTTGGTCAAGGATCTCCTCCTTGATCCCCAGGTGATGGCGGTCCAGTACCAGGTCTTCAGCGAGAGCCGGCAGCAGCGCGGGCAGGGCGAGGCCGGCCCCTCCGGCACGCAGCAGCAGGGCGAGGACTCTAGCAGCAGCCTGTCCTCTTGTTGGGCCCTTGGACGACGTCACTGACACCGGCGCGAGTCGAGTTTAGGATGTCTATCATCCTACCTGTCGTACTACTAGACTTATCTTGCTACCTGTTGTACTGCTAGACTTATCATACATGCTACCTATGTATTATTGTGCTACTTGTCTATATGTGTTATGTTTAGCTATATGGTTACATCGTTCTATGGTTTATTCTGTTTTATGTTTAATTATTAGGTAAAATGGAGGGATATTTGCTTATATATTTCGATTGTTTGTACTTTTTAGATGACGTAGCTTCCCGCCAGCCAGCACCGTCGGTCCCGCGCGTCGTCGCGGCTTCTCCTGCTGAGGAGGGGCCGCCTCGGTGCCCTTTGTTTTGTCGCCCTCTTCCGGAGCACGTCCTCGACCTTCTCCGGCCACCGATCACGCTTCGAGGGTATAAATCTTTCGCCTCTCTTGCTGCATAGGTTTATTTTGGTCTAGATCACCAAGTCAGTCGCGTAACCCGAGTCAGATCCCATCCGGAAGGGTTACAAATTTATAAATATGCAGGATTGTCCATCTTTGCATATTTATAACCGTAACACTTCCGGGTTGTCCTGTTGGACAGTCCGAGTACGTGTAGATCGGGTCGTGTTCCACGTTCTACCCCTTCCTGAGACGGAATTTCGGCAGCACCTCCCTGTTGTTCTTCGGATGCACACCCTCTCGGCTTGACAAGCTCGAGACGTGTATTCTGAAGAACAGCGGGGAGGTGCTGCCGAAATTCCGTCTCGGGTCGGGGTAGAACATGGGACACGACTCGATCTACACGTACTCGGGCGGGATAGGCCCCTACCTATTAGAAGTGTATGTGAACCCTTGCATGTTGTAAAAGATAAAATTTGGCCGTAATAAAATGGTGACATTGCATGCAAGAAAATAAAAATATGATGCATTTAATTTCATGTTATTAATATAAAGCAGCAGAGGATGGCAGATAATGGGTGGATGTACAGTGGCCGAACTAGTTTGGTTGACAAAACAGATGAGTGGGTATGGAAGACGCATTTGTTAGTGAAGGAGTTAGCGCGTAAGGGTTCAGAGTCAGGCGCTCGTGGACAGTGCCCTTGCCCTCGTTGCAAGTTTCGTACACGTCAGGGAAAGGATGATATGATTAAACACCTCTTCTCTCGTGGGTATATGCCGAACTTCGTGACGACAGTCAACTTTGATGAGTACGAGCGCGAGAGTGGCAGGGTGATGCGGCAGCGGATCAATGGCAATGAAGATGATGGGATTAGAAACTGGCTAGATGATCTCCGTGCTGGCGACATGCCAGATTCGCCACCATCACAGGAGGAACCGGAGGAACCTCCAAACCGGAGGAACCGCGTGAACCGGAGGAACCGCGTCAACCAGAGGACCCAGAGCCAACCGCGAAGGCCTTCTTTGATATGATGGCCTCGTCTCAGAGGCCTCTGTACGAGGGTGCAAAAGTTTCTCAGCTCGATGCCATCTCGCAAGCACTAGCCAACAAGCTCCAGTATGGCAGCACCCGTTCATGCTTTGAAGCGCATCTGCAAACAACTGGTAACCTGTTGCCTGAAGGGCATTGTCTGCCTCAAAGCATGTACGAAACGAAGAAAATCCTGCGAGATCTCAGCATGGATTATCAGAAGATAGATTGTTGTCCAAAAGGATGCCTTTTGTTTTGGAAACAGTTTGCCAATGACAAGTACTGTATCTTGTGTAAGGCCTCTAGGTATCATGTGGTAAAAGGAGCCGATGGTACGAAGACGCAGTCAAATGTCGCCGTTAAGATTCTTCGTTACCTCCCATTCATACAAAGAATCAAGCGGCTTTACATGAACAAAGAGTCTGCCACACATATGCAATGGCACAAAACGGGGAAGAGATACAAGGATGAGCACGACCGGGAATTGATGGGACATCCATCTGATGGTACGGCATGGAAGAACTTTGATGCGAACCACCCCGATGAGGCAGCAGATGCTCGAAACGTGAGAATCGCGATAGCAACCGATGGATTCAATCCATATGGTTTGTCGACTACCTCGTACAGCTGCTGGCCCGTGTTTGTTATTCCGCTCAATCTCCCTCCTGGAGCCCTAATGCAAAGGAAGACCATATTCCTCTCGCTGATCATTCCAGGTCCTGAATATCCGGGGAAGAATTTAAGTGTGTACATGCAGCCAATTGTGGATGATCTGAACCACTCTTGGCACCACGGGACGTTGACATATGATCGTGCATCAAAGACAAACTTCTTGATGAAAGTTTGGTATCACAATTCCATGCATGACATGCCCGGGTACGCCCTATTCTGCGGATGGTGTACAGCTGGTAAGTGGCCATGCCCAGTGTGCAGGAACCGACTTGAGTTCATGTGGCTAACGGCGGGACGGAAGTATTCCGCGTTTGACACACATCGAAAGTTCCTCAAAAGAGGGCATCGTTTAGAGAAGACAAAAAGAACTTCAAGAAGGGTAGAGTTGAGCGTGAAGAAAAAGCGATACCAACTTTCGATGGTGCAGCTGTTGACGCCGAGCTAAGTGCTCTCGTGCCTGCCCAGGGAAAAGGCCCACGATATGTGGGATATGGTGTGGCGCACAACTGGACTCACGTGGCAGGCTTGACGCAACTCGAATATTACAAGGACCTCGAACTTCCCCATAGCATCGATGTGATGCACACCGAAAAGAATGTTGGAGAGTCCCTCTTTCACACAGTCCTGAACATTCCTGAGAAGTCGAAGGATAATGTTAAGGCTAGAGTTGATGTTAAGAAGCTCTGTGATAGGGAGAGAATGCACATGAAGCCTCCTGAAGGCCGTCAAAAGAACTGGTTCAAGCCGCATGCTGACTTCTGCCTTAATAGTATGCAAAGTCTGAGGCATTCCATTGGCTCAAATTCGTCGTGATGTTCCCTGATGGCTATTGTTCGAATATAAGTAAGGGAGTCAATATACAATCGGGAAAAGTCACCGGGCTCAAGAGTCACGACTATCATATATGGATTGAGCGGCTGCTACCGGTGATGGTTCGAGGGTATCTCCCCGACAGTGTCTGGCGAGTGCTCGCGGAGTTGAGCCATTTCTTCCGCACGCTCTGTGCTAAGCAAGTATGTCCCCTGATTATTCAGAAGCTGCATGAACTAGTGCCGGAGTTGCTGTGCAACTTAGAGACGATATTTCCGCCAGGCTTCTTTACTCCGATGGCACATCTTGTTGTGCATCTTGCGAACGAGGTACTCTTGGGTGGACCGGTGCAGTTTCGTTGGCAGTTTTGTATTGAGAGAGAGTTTAAGTATATTCGAACCAAATGTGGAAACAAAAATAAGATTGAGTCATGCATAGCCGAGGCAACTATCCTCCAGGAGATGGCAGACGCCAGGCTAACGTACTACCCCGATGATGTTCCCACTATGCATAACCAGGCCTCTCGGTACAATGTCGACGAGCCCAAGCGAGACCCCAAGCTCGTCCTCTTCCAGTGTCCCGGTGGCAAGAGCGGTGGCCCAACAAGGTATAACTTGACCAATGATGAGCTGGAGTGCATAATGCTCTATGTGCTTATGAACATGAAGGAAGTGACCCACGACGAGCAGGGAGAAGAGGGCAGTTTCCTTAGGTAAAATGGGGAACAAATTACTTTGCAACTACTAACATGATTTCGTTCTAATACGTATTTTCTCCTTTTAGTCAATTCACGGATGAAATGTGGTCGGGAACATCAGATGGACCCAATGAAGCCGCGTTGGACACTCTTTTGAAAGAGCCTGCCCCCGGAAAGAAAAAATTCACGGTTTGGTTCAGGGAAAAGGTAATTTCAAACCTGTCCCTTCTACCTTGCAATTCGTGTCTTATCCCTCTTACTAATGCACAAAACAATTTGTACTTGTAGGGAGCTGATGCCAACGTTGTGATGTCAGATGAGTTGAGATGTGTCTCCCAAGGTTGTAACCGTAGAGTCGAGAAGTATGAGAAGTATGATGTGAATGGGTACCGCTTCCATACAGAGCATCACCAGAACAGTCGGCCTAATGCAAAGACTATAAATACCGGGGTCTTCACCAAAGGAGCCGGTAATTATGATTACTACGGAAGGTTACAGAACGTATATGAGCTGACGTTCAATAACACGAACATATCACTCAAGCTTGTTGTGTTCAAATGCCACTGGTTCGACCCTGAGCATGGAACCAAAAGTACCCCTTCCATTGGGTTAGTTGAAGTTAAGCCTTCAACCACCTACCATGGATCCGATGTCTTTGTTGTGGCTCACCAAGCCTTTCAAGTTTATTATTTGCCCTACCCATGCAAGAAAGAGGGACTCATTGGTTGGGAAGTCGTGTTCCATGTATCGCCACGTGGTAAGCTACCCATGCCCTCCGAAGACGATTACAACAACATTGACCCTAAAACATACGAGGGGATTTTCTATCAAGAGGAACAAACCTTTGGGGACTTTGGCATACAAGGTCTTGAGGACCGCGAGGACAATGCACAAACAGGTGGTGACGTAGTGGTGAATCTAAAGGATATAGATATGCTCAACAAGTTACAGAGTGATAGTGATGACGATGATGAGCCTCCATCGTGCGAGGAGGTTCCAATATACAACACTCGTGATAGTGATGTTGATAGTGATGATGACAACCCAGGACTTAACTATGAGAGTGATGATTAGGGGTGAGGGTCTTTTATGTCCTTTTGCGTACTATTTACTTTTCAACATGCTTAGTCTTTCAACATGCTTCTTCTTAATTGCATTACGTCTTTATTCTTATTTACTACATTTTTCAACATGCTTAAAAGTTTATCCTTTCTCAATGCAGGTGATTGACCAAGATGAGCCAAGGCAAGGAATCATCGGCCTCGGGCTCTCGGGAGGTGTAGGATGTGTTCGGGTGTAGCGTGTGTGAATTCGAACTTGTTTGGAGTTTGTATGAATGCTTGGATGAATTTGAATCATGTTTGTGTCATTTGGATATGTATGTGATGTTTTATTTGATGTTTCTGTGATGTTTTATAATTTGTGCAATTTTAATTGTATTTAAAATGCGCCAGAAACCAGCAGCAAAAAGTTTCAGAAACTGAAAATATGGTCAAGTCTACGCCGTCGGCGTAGGATGCTGTGGGACGCACAGGATGGCGCCACGTCGACGCTGGAGGACCATATGGTCATACCTACGCCGACGGCATGCCGTCGGCGTCAGCTCCTCCCAGACGCACCAGATCAGCACACGTGGACCCTAGGCCGACGGCACTGCCGTCGGCGTATAGGTGGAGCAGACGGAGACGTTCGACGTCCGTTTTGTGGGACCCACTGCGGCGTCGCCGACGGCGACGGATACGCCGACGGCATTTTGCATACGCCGACAGCGTCCTACGCCGACGCCATACACCGACGGCGGCCGTCGGCGTAGGCCTACGCCGACGGCGATCTTTGCTACGCCGACGGCGGGCCGCCGTCGGCGTTTTGACGGTTTCCCGTAGTGTATACTACAAGAAGTGGCGACGCCAACTGGGTAAACAATTACATTACTATATTCCTCATATTTACATATAAGGTCACAAACACGCATGGTTTAACTTGATGTGTAAGATAATCAGAAAAGCTCCACACGTTCATTTCCGCGACAATCTTAGGGTGGTACTGGAGCATCTCTTGCCACATCATATCCCGAATCATCTTTGTGCTGAGGTTTTTATCTATATCAAGATCGGAGGGCACTTGAGAAGGAGGGTCCGCGCTTGGATCATACAATGCGGACATGTAGGGGTGCTCTAGAGCCTTAGTGACGCTAATCCTCTTAGAAGGATTAAAGACAAGCATCTTTTGCAACAAATCAATAGCAAGGGATGAGCTTGCGGGTACATTGTAAGGAGGGGAGTACCAGCGGTATACGGAAGGGATGTAATATAGTTGCGAGTTCTTGGACTGTCTATGAACTCAAGGTCAGCCTCTGTCATTGTGCCAACAACATTAACTATAAGCTCGGTCTGATTTAGGCTTCCATTTCCTGGAAAAATTGGCTTACGGCCAAGTAACTCAGCAAAGATGCAGCCAACAGACCAAACATCTATTGAGGTGCCATAGTTGTCACAGCTGAGTAGTAACTCAGGAGCCCTATAGAAGCGGGTAACGACATATTCAGTCATAAGGGGTCTTTAGTGTTGTTTGTGCGTGCAAGACCAAAATCACATATCTTTAGATCACAATTTGCATTGACAAGAAGGTTCCCCGGCTTCAGATCTCTGTGAAGAACCCCTGATGAGTGTAGGTATTTCAGCCCTCGGGCAGCTGAAATTAAGAAAAATGTTGACACATAAATTATTATATTAGCTGATTGATATATTAGTAAGAAATCAATCAAATAATCAGTAGAGAATACTTATCAATCATGTATGTGTGTTGTTGTGCTACAAGATGCTTAAGTCCATTTATATCTATAAGTAGAGGGTTTTCCTTAAATAATTGGCTCTCTATAACTTAACTAGTTGGAACTGAACAACCTCAGATCTGATGCAAACTATACTAGAGGATAGGTGTCTAGACCACGACCATATTGCAAACTAGAGCCCATCTACAAAAGAGAACATTACACTGCTATAGATGTATCGTTCCTAAAATAATCAAACAATCGTAATTTGATAAAGCAAGACAGCATCAATCATAACAACTAGGCATGCATGAATGAATTGCATATTTAGTTGCAAGCTTATATATGAAGGACCCATTTATATTACTAGATCTTCTTTATATCGTACGTGAACGAAGAGCTTATTTTTTCATGGGATTCGCTAGGAAAGGGTAAATGGCTTCTAATTTTGTAAGAGGAGTGAGTGAAGTAAATTATGGAAGAATGAGGAACAAAAGAAAGATCATGCAAACAAGCGATAAGAGTGAGACTGGAAAATAGACCAATTACTTACCTGGAAAAGTAAATATTGGCAGTGGTCACTAGAAAGTGGTTGAGACGACGTGATTATCTTATCTAATCTGAGTCCATCAGTTGAGAGACCAAGTAGACATCCTTAAAGCTTTTTCTGTGTAATGGCATCATTATATCCTTCAAACAAATAATATTATCGTGACGCAAGTGGCGTAGGAGTTTCATCTCTCGTAATGTTCTTAACGCAACCACGCGGTTGTCAAAGACATTGCGTATCTTTTTTATTGCAACATTTTCATTGGTCTCACGATTTAGAGATGAACAAACTATTCCATAAGCTCCTCTGCCGATGGGCTTCATTGCCGTATATTTAGTGTCAATAGTCTCTTCACGTGATGTTCGCCACATAGTGTCGTAGTGTTTTCTTTCCTCGGCCACTATATTAGGATATAACATATAAGTAATGTTGTAGGAGATAAATTTATCGATGTCAAAAATAAATAAAATAAAATAAAATAAAATGCATGGTATTATTTGTTGACACATTACAAGTAACTTACGCATACACATAGGTGCAGTCAGTAGCCTACTCATAATATCAACATCAGTATCAAATATCATGTCCATCCCCTGGATCCCTTCTACAAAAGCAGAATTTCAACATCTAATCTACTTTCAGTAGGCTATCAAGCTGTCATAAGAACATTTTCGTGTTGCTACATAAAACGCTGGGACAAGACTCGTTATATCCATCTGAAATAAAGCAAGGTCAAACAAATAATGAAGGCAATGGTGTTGAGGCTTGAAATGGTGAGTCCGGAGCCAGGTGCTTCGAGTAGGCTTGGCTAGCTAGTGTGTAATAGGCTAGTACGTGCTATGTTGAATCCCATGGTGTGCATGTATGATGCTGCAGGGACCAGAGGCGATATATCTTCTAGACAAGAAATACTGCAAGTGATATAACTGTCATACTTTTAACATTTCAGCCGCAAACAAAATCCATCTCCATATAGAAGGGAATACCGCTGAGAATGGAAATCACCTCGCCAGCTTGTTCTAAAAAATAAAATCCAAAGCTTGTTCTAAGAAAAAAAAAATTCATCGCCGAATTTGGACTCTGTCGCACATCGACTCCCTAGGCCCTAGCTAAGCTAAGACGGCGCCAAATTTGTAGTAGCAGCGAGAAGAATTCAGTTTCAGTTTGCCAGGAGGCAACAACAACAAAGGAAAAGAAAAGAAAAGTGCTGGGAGGATTTATGCTAATGTGTATCTCGCCGGCGATGCGCGACCAGGAAGGCGACTCGGACGGCGATGCGCGTGGGTTGCGTCTCGCCGGCCGTTTCTGGGACTGCTCGTCGGTGAGCTCGGAGGAGAGGACGTCGAGTCCCCGGACTCGCCTTCGTCGTCCAGATCTTTGGGTTACCGTTGTCGGACGCCAGAGGAGAGAGCTGATCGAGACCTTAGAAGAAACGGGAAGAAGGCCAACAAGCGACGGCTACAGGCCTGGGCGGCTCGGGAACTTTCGATCTCGACCGTCTCACCGGTAAGAACTAACGTCGTCTCCTTTGGTGGTGGTGTTGCAGGTCCGCCGGCGATCAAGCTGCCGGTCTTACCTCCGACGACTTTCACGTTAGACGACGTTTTCGAAGCTTCAGATTGGACGCTCGTGCAGCGCAAAGGTAAGAAAAGCAATCATAAGCGGGCTCCGGTGACCAGCTCCTCTCTTTCAAGGGTGAGGAGATAACCGGCGGCGAGCGGCGGTGCTGCAGCGAGATTCACGGATCGTGATCTGCATGGCATTTCAAATTTCAGATTTTCGCCTACTGTTACTGGACACAAGGTCCAGCGAGGCCCATGTTCTCCTCATGTTGGGACAGGCCACAAGGGCCCAGTTTTCCGGGTTTCGTCGACAAAAATAAAAGGCACAAGGCCACGTTTCACCTCCTCTTCTGAGGTTTTAGGTCTGCAGCAACGAAACCCTAAGAAAAAAATTTCTCTGTCACGTCGCATATCTCAGTCGCCGCCAAGAGCTTGTTCGTTCGCGGTGGTAGCCATGGCAGGAAGGGGTCGGCCAATGGTGGCTATCCTCCTACAGGCGGTGTCGGCGGCCAAGCTCTTGGGAGACAGAACTACCGAGGCCAAGGTTTCAATGGAGCTAGGGATGATCGCGGTGGAGCTTTCGACAGTGCAGGGCAGAATCGATCGGCAGGGAGGCCCGGGTATGGCAATATGGGAACACAAGGTTACCCACAGCAAAACTTCCGTGCCTCTGGACCGAGCAATTTCGAGAGGGGAGAGGGCAGCGGAGCGGCGCAGGCCGATCAGCGGTACTCTTTTGATCAACAAGGCCCTCAGTCTGGGGAATTCAGAGGCAATTTCGGCAGCTACAATGAAGGCTTTTATGAAAGGGGTAACAGGAACTTTCATGGGAACTCTCCTACAACAACAATCAAAGGTTCAGAAACAACAATGGGAATTTTGGAGCAGCCGGTCAAGGACATGGCGGTGCTCAGGGGCGGGGTCGTTTCAACCCTCGCAATGGCAGATCTTCTTCTAACCAAACTGTTGGTCTGAACAATACAAGTAACGTCGCCAACATGGAGGTACAGCGAGAGGCTGGGTCACGGAACAAGCTGCAGTTTATAGATCAAAAGAGATTGGGAATCCTGACCAGCAAAGGCAGGCACAAGAGGCATCCAAGTCCACGGCTGCGTTGCCACAAGGAAAGGAAAAAACTAAACAGGACAAGACCCTGTGTTTTAGGTGTGGACAGACGGGGCACATTGGGATGATTGTACAACAGTCCTTTGTGTCTTTTGCGACTTGGCTTATCACTCTGATGAGGCATGTCCTCTACCGAAAATGCCGAAGCCTACAGCAGTTTTATATGGGATGGCTAGGGAGTGCCTCATGTTCTTCAAGGTGAACAAGTCAGATAACATACGACTGAAGAATGGCAGTGGTAAAGTGGGTAGAATAAAGATTTCTGGAGGGAAAATGTCAGCTCCCCAAGTTCGTCAGGAACTCGAGTGGCTGGTACCAGAGACCATGCGTGGGAAATTTGTCCTGCTGGAGATTCGAGCTTTAAAAGTGGTTTTCCCTACCAAAGCCGATTTATCACGGTTAAAGAGAATTAAGCATATTGACATTGAAGGGACTGATTTGTCCATGCATTTTGAAGATTGGTCGTCTAAGCTATTTGACAAATGGGCCTGTATGATGTTTGGGTATGCTCGGGGTGTCCTGAACCCCTTTGTCGAGACTACTTAGCTCTCTTTGCTCTAGGGTCCTTAATTGGGGAGACCAAAGAGGTGGATATGAAGTTCACTCGGGAGCATGGCGTCGTCAGAGCAAGAATTGATTGTGCTAATCCTGAGGGTATCCCGAGAACGCTGGATTTTCTTTATGAGGGGGAAGGCTATGGTGTCTCGCTTGATATTGAAGCGGAGGATGGTTCTATAGTTGCTGCTGGTGACTTTGTGATGCGTGACCCTAATGCTGATGGAGGAAATGATGGGAAGGACAAGGACGATCAAAGTAAAACAGGGGGACCGGAAGGGATAGAGGATGGGAGTCTTGATACAAATAAGAACAAAAAGACAGACGGAGGAGATGACAAGCTTCAGGCGATGGAGACGGACGACAAGCCTTCTGACTCCATTGAACACATTCAGTTCGGAACCGTTTCCTCTCCTCCTGTATGCTCAGCTGCGAAGAGTGTCGAGGTGTAGATTACGCCGATTCAGTTTGGTACGGTTGGTATTCCGGAGATGGCTGCTGTTCGTACTGTTGGCTCGGAACCACGGAGATTGTGGGTGATCGGGTGGAGGATGACGAGGAAAGCTTACCGTCCCCCCTCGCGACTTCGGCCCCACCTCAGTTTCGCTCTCTTGCAGTTTCCTCGGAGGTTCTGGGTGCCGCGGCAGAGAATACAGTTTTTTCTGCCCCGACAGCGCATAGTCCGCGCGCCGCTGACCAAAACGGGTCGGCGTCGACGTTTTCAGCGATGCCGACTGCCGCGGCAGCGGATAACAGTGTTGATGCAGCGGCAAGCAGCGACTGCACCATCTCGCTTGCGGACTCTGGGAATAAGATGGCTACGCCCGAAGGACAGAACTTCGTTGCAGCGGCACTGCTGTGACCTCGCCTCACTGCCGCTCCAGAAGTCTGTCTCCAGCTCCAGCGTCTCCTGATGGCGCAACACCTCGGCATAGCTTGCTGGACAAGCCGGTTGGCTCTGCGTTCTCAACACCAAGGCGAGGGACAGGGGTTTTCTTGGGAGGCAGGTTCTCAGAGGAGGAAGTTATTGCTTACGGAGGTATACCTAAAGATCGGTCCAAGGTGTGATCAAGCTCGCATGTAAAAGCTCAAGCAAATGCTGATGATACGCAATTGGCCAGGGCTCAAACGAGGCTTCAGGAACGTGATAATCTCGGAATGACAGGTACTTCACCTTCCTATTCTAAGTTTACTGTTGCTTCCTTCTCAGATGATGTAGTAATTGCTAGGGCCGAGAAGTTGGGGTGTCTTTAGGGGTTTCACCTACTCAGATTGAAAATTCTGTAGCCACCATTAAGGAAATCGACTTAAATCGTACGCTGGTAGTGCTTAAGAAGAATGAGGAACAGACTAACAAAAGGAATTTTCTTTGGGAAAACAAACTTTAGATGAGGCCTTTCAGCTGAGTACCGATCTCGAGGAGAAGGAATGTTCAGATTCCGAAGGTCACAAGGACCTTGAAGCTCCCGAAACTTTCCAACCGAAAAAAGAGCTTACAATAGGAGAAACTTACGACTCCACATCGGTCCGACGTAGCATTAGATTAAAATTTAAATCCAAGAAATGTTGAAAGGTTGTTTTTGGAACAGTGGGGGTTTTAGGGATACAGCAAAACATTTGGTAGTGTCAGAAACAATTAGAGATTACAAACTTGATTTCTTTGCTGTTTTAGAAACCGGTAGAGAAAATTTTAGCACACCTTTCCTTAGAAACTTGGCAGGAGGTTTTGATTACATTTTGTACTGCCTACCTCCACAAGGGAGGTCTGGGGGTATACTTGTTGGTTTCAATGCACAGACTATCAAAGTTAAGAAAATTGTGCCAGGTGATAGGTGTGTAAAATTTCAAATCGTTTCTAAGTTTGACAATTTCGAGTGGATTTTGGTGGCTGTTTATGGAGCGGCCCAAGATGCCCAAAAGGGGAATTCTTGGCGGAATTAGTTCGTATTTGTGAAAATGAAACTTTGCCTATTATGGTAGGAGGAGATTTTAACATTATCAGGAGACAAAATGAGAAAAATAATGATAATTATAATGATAGGTGGCCGTTTATTTTTAATGCAATCATTGAGAGTCTAGACCTCAGAGAAATAGATCTCTCGGGTAGACAATATACTTGGGCGAATCGTAGACCAAATCCTACTTTTGAAAAATTAGACAGAATTCTGACTAGTGTGTCTTGGGAGCAGAAATTCCCTCTGGTTAGTGTTCGAGCCCTTACCAGGGCTGGGTCGGATCACACACAGTTACTTGTTGACTCAGGGGAACAAGCTCACCTGGGTAACAAATCAAATTTTTCTTTCGAGCTCTCTTGGTTTAAAAAAGAAGGTTTTACTGAAATGGTGGCCAAAGAGTGGACATCTATTTCAATGGGCAACACCCGTTAGAAGTGTGGCAAAACAAGATTCGCCACCTTCGCGCTTTTCTTCGAGGATGGGCAAGAAATATTAGTAGTGTGTATAAAAAAAAAAAGAGACACTTCTCAAGCTTATTGATGTTTTAGATGTCAAAGCCGAAACTGTACCTTTAGATGCTACCGAGAGGGAAGCTCTTAGGATGCAAACCAGAAATTAGCCACGCTGAGGAGAGACGAGGAGGCTAAATGGGCTCAACGCGCAAAAGTGAAACACATTCAGGAAGGGGGTGATAACACTAAGTATTTTCATCTCATTGCAAATGGAAAACATAGACGTAAACGAATATTTCAGCTAGAGCAAGACGAAGGAACTATTATAGGGCAAGAAAACATCAAGAATTATATCACAAGTTTCTACAAAAGTCTTTTTGGCAAACCGCCTGAACATCATGTCTCCTTAGTGGAGGCCGACACGGCGGATATCCCCAGATTTCGGTGGAGGAAAATGAGATACTTACATCCGACTTCATAGAGAAGGAGGTGTATGAGGCAGTCATGCAAATGGAGAAAAACAAGGCACCGGGTCCCGATGGGTTCCCAGCAGAATTTTACCAAAAAATGTGGGGCACTCTATCAAAGATGAATTGATGAATTTATTTAAAGCATTTCAGCGAGGAGAGTTACCTGTGTTTCAATTAAACTATGGCAATATTATCCTTTTACCCAAAAAAGAAAACGCCGTTCAGATCCAGCAATATCGTCCTATTTGTTTGCTCAATGTCAGTTTTAAGATTTTCACCAAAGTGGGAACAAATAGAATTACGGAGGTAGCACACAAGGTGATTAGACCTACTCAAACTGCATTCATGCCAGGGCGGCATATCCTTGAAGGAGTACTAATTTTACATGAGACTATTCATGAATTGCATAGGAAGAAAATGGACGGGTCTTATTAAAAATCGATTTTGAAAAGGCTTACGATAAAGTACAGTGGCCTTTTCTTCAACAAGTGTTACGTATGAAAGGGTTTGATCCTAAGTGTGTAAATGGATTGAACACTTTGTTAGTCGAGGAAGCGTGGGTATCAAAGTAAACGATGATCTAGGTCATTACTTCCAAACACAAAAAGGCTTGAGGCAGGGAGATCCCCTATCACCTATTCTCTTTAACATCGTGGCGGACATGCTCGCCATAATGATTGCGAGAGCTAAGGAAGATGGACAAGTGGCTGGACTTATACCACACCTAGTAGATGGTGGGGTATCAATCCTTCAATATGGCGGATGATACTATTCTTTTCATGGAACATGATCTAGAAAAGGCGCTTAATATGAAGCTTATTCTATGCATTTTTGAACAACTTTCTGGTTTAAAGATTAACTTTCACAAAAGTGAGATCTTTTGTTTTGGAAAGCTAAGGAAGTTGAAGCGCAATATAGGTTGCTTTTTGGCTGCGAGTCCGGGACGTATCCTTTTAGATATTTAGGTATCCCAATTCATTTCCGCAGGCTAAAACATGGAGAATGGAAGCCGATAGAAGATCGTTTTGAGAAAAAGTTAGCAAGTTGGGCCGGAAAACTATTATCCTATGGGGACCGGTTAATCTTGATTAATTCGGTTCTATCTAGTCTTCCCATGTTCATGTTGTCTTTCTTTGAAGTACCTATAGGGGTGCGGAAAAGACTGGACTTCTTCAGGTCCCGATTCTTCTGGCAAAATGACGGACATAAGCGTAAGTATAGAGTAACTAGATGGAATATTATGTGCAGACCAAAAGACCAGGGGGGTTTGGGGATAGAGGTTTTAGAAATTAAAAATAAGTGTTATTAAGTAAATGGCTTTTCAAAATATTGTCAGAAGAAAGTGGAGTTTGGAAGGAGTTGATTCAAAATAAATACCTTCATTCAAAATCATTATCTCAAGTGCGAAGTAAAACCTTCCGACTCCCCTTTCTGGAACGGGCTAATGAAGGTAAAAGATGAATTTTTTGACAGGGGGTCTTTTGTTGTGGGAAATGGAGAGACAACACGTTTTTGGGAAGATACATGGCTAGGGGACAAGCCCCTTTCTAGTCAGTATCCTTCTCTCTATAATATTGTCCATCATAAACAAGTGTCGATGGCCGATGTGTTATCACAAGCACCTCCACCGAATATAAGTTTTAGGAGGAATCTGACCGGCAATAGGTGGGCAAGATGGCTTCACTTGGTAAACCGACTAATGCAGGTTAATTTAACAAACCAAAATGATGTTTTTTAAATGGCGGCTTACTGCCACAGGGGTTTTCACACGGTTTAAATCATTGTATCTTGATTTCATGAGTGATCATACAAGGTTTCTACGTAAATATTTATGGAAGATGAAAGTACCTCTGAAAATTAAGATTTTCATGTGGTTCTTGTATCGCAAGGCGATCCTTACGAAAGATAATCTTGCAAAGCGTAATTGGAACGGGTGTAAAAAGTGTTGTTTTTGTGATCAAGATGAAACAATCCAACATTTATTTATTTCATGCCCACTTGCAAGAATGACTTGGCGGATTGTTCATATGGCCTTCGATCTCAAACCCCCGAGTAGTGTCTCAAATCTTTTTGGTAATTGGTTGACGGGTGTCTCCAAAGTGGAGAAGGTTCAAATCCGAGTTGGTGTTTGTGCCCTACTGTGGGCTATTTGGAACATTCGTAATGATTATATTTTTAACAGAGCAAAGAAAACTTCATTTATGCAGGTTATCCCATTGGCTACTCACTGGATCCGTACGTGGTTCTACCTACAATCAACGGAGAGCGAGACGCAATGGATTTTGGGTGCAGCCGCCTGGAATCGATCGCGTCGGATCTATATTCCCAGTTCAGCTGGCGTTCTGATCTTAGGATAACATGTTGATGCAGAGAAACTCTATGTTGTCCTTGTTCTTTAGGTGGTTGATCCATGTCGCAACTTGTGTGACGCATGATGTAATAAGTTTGTAAGAAACTCCGAACTGCAATAATATTAATAAAGGCCGCATGCATCAATCGATGCAGAGGCTGGGACTTGCCCCTTTTCTATATAAAAAAAAAAGTACCGGAAGGAAAAACGGCTGCTCAAGCTAGAGGACGTGTGGCTCACTCACACCAAGTATACTCACGCAGGCAGGCAGAGAGCGAATCACGCGCGGATGGGAGCGTTCAGCACTTGTATCTTGGTAGCTGGAGACGGGGGATCGATAGAAACTCCCTTCCTGGAGATGAGAGCTAATTATTAGATGTCATTATAGCCCGGCCCGCGCGCCCTTCCAAAATGTGCGAACAATGACATCTAATAATTAGCTCTCCCCGATGGATTGCCAAAATATCCAGTAGCAAAAGACACCTTTTGGACATGGGGAAACGGAAATTGTTGCAAACAACCCCATATCACTCCCTGACATGAAAAAATGGACAGTTATTCTGTGCTCATATACGGAAAATATGGCTCCATGCCATACAAATTGAATTTCTGAAAAGTTTTAGGTATTATTTAATTTTTCCCTATTGAAGAGTTTCAAAATAAGTACATGTAGAAGAGATTGCAACTCACGATGTATTCCTCGGGTGCATAGCACGTACATATATAGGTACAGCGGGAGGCCTCCACATCCTCAGGTATACAAGAAGGAGGGGCCTAAGTGCTAATATACTAAATACAATATGTGCAGAATATATGTACGGTACCCGGCGGCGAAGGCAGTGTGGATGGCGCGGTGCGGACGTTCTTCAGGCGGCGCTCCTCGAGACGAAGATAGGCGACGGCGCGCTCGAAGGTGGGCTCGGCCATGGGGTGAGGTTGGAAGCGGCGTTCCCGAGATCTTCGTTGAGGCCAGCGGTGAGGGTGGAGAGGAGGATCTCATCCCCGATCTTGAAACCGAGGTCCTGGACCTCGTCGGAGATCGCCTTGAGGCGCAGGCAGTAGGCGTCCAGAGTTTGATCGTTCTGCGGCGTGCCGAAGAATTCCTGCTGCAGGAACACGATCCGCTGGAGCTTGTTGTCGGTGAAGAGCCCGTTGATCTTCGTCCACACCGTGCGAGCGTCATCGCCCTCGCGGACGACGGTCTTGAAGATGTCCGGCGAGATGGTGAGGAAGAGCCAGCGGATGATGGTGGCGTCGATGGCGAGCCAGTCGGGTCGCGGCGGTTGAAGAGATCAACGTGCCGTCGACGTGGTCGCGCAGGTGGTACTCGCGGAAGAGGAGGTAGAAGTACGTCCTCCAGGCGTGGTGGTTCTTCTCGGCGTGGGAGAGCTTGACGGGGATGTGGTCAGCGATGTGAACGGCGCGGATAACCGCGGGGCTCGGGGGGGAGGAGTCGTCGGAGACGTCGGGGCGAAGGGGTTGTTGGAGTTGGAGTTGGAGGACATGGCGGCGCGCGGCAGGGAGAGACGGCGGCGACGCTGGGGTTGAGGAGGGGAGCGCGGCGGCGCGGCAAAGGCGGCGGCGGCGGCGCGAGGTGGGAGAGGCGGCGGCGCGCGGGGGAGGCGGCGCGGCGGCTAGGTTAGGTTAGGATCGAAAAGGTGTCTGATACCATGTAGAAGAGATTGCAACTCACGATGTATTCCTCGGGTGCATAGCACGTTCATATATAGGTACAGCGGGAGGCCTCCACATCCTCAGGTATACAAGAGAGGAGGGGCCTAAGTGCTAATATACTAAATACAATATGTGCAGAATATATGTACTCAACAGTACAAATAATTGTTTTAATGGAAGAAAATAAACAAAAACATTCGACATACTTACGTACATAAAATATTTCATTTTATCTTTTTGCTGAGCATATCTTTAAAAACACTTCACAAGTTGATCACGCCATCCGTCCGTCGTCCACCACAGTTAAATTGGACATGTGTCCCCGACCTTGCCAAATGTTCCTTGTCTGCCGAGTTGTTGCCCAAAACACTCGGCAAATATGCCTAGTGTTATTCTGGCACTCGACAATTTTGCATTGTTTGTCGAGTGCCGGGTAAAATACACTCAGCAGGGTGGCACTCAACGTGGCTATTTCGGGTAGGCATAAAGAAATGATTTTTGGCAGTATTTTTGGGATTGAGGTGGGTTCGGTAGTCTGTAAACTTTTCACGATAAAAAGAATATATTAATATAACCGTACTCTTTTTCTATTGTCAAATACATGAACTGTACTCTGTGGCTCAAAGGAAAAAAGTCAAGGAGACCCGGCCGGCCGGCCGGTGGAATCCATGTCATATTTTCCAGCTACCTTATAGTATACGTGCATCATCGGCTGATATAGCCAGCAGAGATACTGTAAAGGGAATTAAACTCGTCGACATTCCATGTAGATCCAGCCAGCCGATCGATCGATCAAAGCATGCCGTGCACGTTTGAGTGAAGCGTTACTACTTGCGGAAAAATTTGTATTAACATCCTCATTATTTTCCCCCATCTCCCCACCTCTCCCCCATCTCCCCACCGCCGGTGGTCGCCTCTCCCGGCGGCCGCTGCTACCCCCACTAAGCCAGTAGTTGCTAGGATGGGATCCCCCACTCCGCCGGGCTCCCCACCCACGCTCTCGCGCGATAGCCCCTCCTACGACTTCGCGGCGGCCGTGCGCGGGCTCACAGGGCAGGGATCCCGGCATCCAGCCCGGACTCTGAGGAGTCAAGAAGAAGGCCAATGGCTCGTAGCTCTTCCGGTTTTGATCCGCGAAGGGAAGGAGCCCGTGGTCGTTTCTGATCCAGAGCCTAGGATGAGGCTGGACCTTCCATGCCTAGCCGTCGTCCTTGGAGGCTTTCGTCGTTGGTGGTCGCTCCTACCCCGGTCCTCTCCAACAGTGCGTCCGAAGAAGAGGAGGGATGGATTAAGGTGAAGAATCGTCGCTCCCGCAGCAGATCTGCTGAGCTTCAGCCCATGCGTAGGCAACCGGAACCCCGTCGGCCGCCCGCTAGGCCGGTCCCCGCGGATCTGCATGGGTTGTGCTTCAACTGCTTTTCTGAAAAGCACCACGCCATAGATTGCACAGCGCCTCCCTCCTGCTTCGGTTGTGGTCTGTCTGGGCACAAGCTCTTCGAGTGCCCTGATGGTCGTAAGAGATCGCGCAGCCCTGGTTCAGAGACTAGCCGCCCGGAGGTCAGGCGGCGTATGGACAGGCCTGCATCGCTAGAAGATGAGAGCGACGCACTCTCGCCCCGTAGCGGGGCGCGGCAATGGTAATACAAGATCCCGGATCGTGGATGACCGCTCTCACACTCCCTCGGTAGATGTCCAAATAGAGGGAGAAGGTTTGCTGCTGCAAGGTCGTCTGGTCAAGCCCAAGGAGCAAGGGCTCCGATGGCCGTGGAACTCCGTGGTCGTGGAGCGACTGGCGCTGCTGGTCTTGGTCGTTCTCCTCCGCCCCCTCGTCGAGAAGCCGGTGCAAATGAGCACTGGGGCGTGGCAGGCCCATGGAACGCTGCCCTCAAGAAGACCGGAGGGGCAGCACTCCCCTTCCACCCCCTCCACCTGGCCCGCCGCCACGCGATGCTAGACGCCAGTTGGGAACAGAAGACGGTCGTCGGCGAGATGCCACCATGCGGAGGGGTGGAATCTACAACTTCGAACTGACTTCCCGCTTGGTGATCCGGAAATCCGTCCTGAGGGCGATACATGTTACCTGTCGTTTACCCGGAGATGAGGCAACTCGAGATCTCCCTGTCAAGAGCTGTCCTAGTGCAAGTTGGAGGAACAAGGCCTCCCACCTCTAGGAAGATGGTTAAACAGATGTTAGCGGCAGAAAGAGATATTCCGGCAGGGGCGATCACGGTGCACCGTCACTTCCCTAGTGACTTCCTAGTATTTTTCAGCTCCCACAGCTACAAAAACAGGGCTCTTCTTTTTTAGAATAAGAGGGCCCCTCGAAGGGAGCCCCAGTTCCATTGAATGAAACCAGAGTAGTCTTTTTATACAGCACCTTCTGAAAGAAACAGTTCTGCTAAAGCGAAATAGACTGGAAACGAAAAACTAAGAGCAGGGGAGAGTTTCCCAGAAAACTAAGCAAGAACTTGAAACAGGAAATAAACTAATACATGGCTTTTAGGAGAAAAGACAAGTTCCACAAATTTCTTTTAATCTCTGAAACCTGGGCAGCACCAAGACTTTTCAGGCTTTACTGCATCCTCATCTTGTGGTGGTCAAGGACTTCCAGTAGCTTGAGCTTCGTATCTTGAGGGACAGGAGCTCAGAGGGCAGGAGTGGTTTCCCCCAGGCAGAAGACCAGGAGGGAACCAGCGATCTTGGCGGCGTCAGCGCGTAGCCGGGTGGAGTCGCAGGAGCGAGTGCACCAGGCGGTGCCGACGAGGAGAACAGAGACATGTTTGAGAAGCAGGGAATCACCCCCACGGCAGTGCAGGCAGCTCCTTGAGCATTATTGACAGCATGGAGGTGAAGCTGTCGATTTTTTCCAGCATGGGTTGCTTGAAAAGTAGTCTCCATTTCTTGAGCGTCCTGAGTATAAGCCCCCAGACCTGTTGCATGCACAACCAAGTTGTATTGTCAAAAATCAAGGCATTTCGGTGTTTCCAAATACTCCAAAGCACCGCAGCACAAACCGTATTCAGAACAGAGTGCCTCTTATTTGCCAACCAGAACTTGGCTATGGACATGTAATCAGTTCCTAGACTAATACCAAAGAACTCAGAGACTTTCTCCCATATTTTGGAAGAAACTATGCATTTAAAGAAAAGGTGGTGAATTGATTCTAGCTCACTGCAGAAAACACAACCCACCGGTTTTTTTAGCTTCCTCTTAAGGAGGTTATCTCGGGTCATCAATTTGTTATTAGAGAGTAACCACAAGAAGATTTGAACCCGTGGTGGTATCACCAAGGACCACACGGCCGGGATAAACACCTGCGTGACCCTCTAAAACTAATAATCTTGTATAACGAGCTGGTAGAATAGACCCCATTTGAAGTGTACATCCAGACCAGCGAGTCACAGTCGTCCGTTAACGGATACTAGAGGCAATTTGCTCCAGCTCAGTCCATTTCTGAAACTGACTAGGAGAGAAATTCCGCCTGAAAGTGAGCTTAAGGGAGGTACCATCCCAAATTTGTTGGATAGTCGCCAGTTTTTCATTACAAACATAGTACAAGTCCCAGTATTGAACTGAGAGGGGGGAGGACCCGAACCACGTGTCCTCCCAGAATTTTATTTTCGCCCCGTCGCCTACAACCCATCTATACCCAAATTTTACAGCTCTTGCCGCCCACATGAAACCTTTCCAGAACCTGGAAGTGTTTAGGTCGTCACAAGCAAAAATGTTTGGTTTGCAGGTGTTGTATTTGGCATCTACGAAGCTTTTCCAAAGTTTAGTATCACCATTGATATATCTCTTTATCCAGGAGGCTAGCAGACAAAGGTTAACCTCTTGGAGAGAAGGAATTCCAAGCCCCCCAAAGTCTTTCGGCATGCACACTAAATTCCAGTTGGCAAGGTGTAGCCGCCTTTTCTCTTTACTGTCATTCCAGAGACAGTATGCCATCTGGGAATTAATGAGATCTAGAGCCCACTTGGGGAATTTGAAAAAAGAGAGCAGATAGACAGGAATACTAGCCAGACAAGACTTGATGAGAGTGATTCTAGCCGCATAGGAAAGCAGTTTCCCATGCCAACCAGCTATCCTCTTCAGTATTTTGTCTATAAGTGGCTGCAGATCTTCTCGTCTAAGCTTGTCGTGATGCAGTGGAATCCCCAGGTATTTGATGGGGAAAGAACCCACCACACATTCAAAAATGTCCTTGAGGGTATCTACTGCATTACTTTCTAGATTTATGGGAACAAGCTCACTCTTGTTGTAGTTAATTCGCATCCCGGAAACTTGTTCAAAACAAGTAAGGACTCCTTTTAGGTTCCTAGCAGTCTCAACGTTGTTTTCCAGGAAGAGTATCGTGTCGTCCGCGTACTGCAGACTGACCACTCCTCCTGGGCAAACGTTAGAGCAGAGGCCTTTAATAAGCCCATTACTGGTTGCTTTAGAAAGCATCTTAGTAAAAACGTCCACTACAAAGTTGAAAAGGATGGGGGATGCCGGATCTCCTTGCCTAAGTCCTCTCGTAGTGGTAAAGAAATTTCCAAAGGTGTTGTTAACTTTAACAGTTACCGAACCTCCTCTAGTTGCTAGTTTAATCCAACCCCTCAGTTTTGGACCGAAACCACGCTTTAGAAGGAGATCATCTAGGAAATCCAGGTCTACTTTATCAAAAGCTTTTTCGTAATCTAACTTGAGGACAGCCCCCTCTTCTTTACCATGAAAGACAGAGTGGAGGACTTCATGTGCAGTGACGACACTCTCCAAGATGTACCTGCCTTTGATAAAGGCTGTTTGATTTGGAGCTATCACTGCGTCCATAATAAGTCCTAGACGGTTAGTAATGACTTTAGTAAAAATCTTGAAACTACAGTTTAGCAGACTAATTGGCCGGAACTTTTTCATGGACGTAGCGTCCTGTTCCTTAGGGACCAGAGTTAGAACAGCAAAATTCAGCCTATACAAATCCAATCTGCCATGGAAAAAATCTAGGAAAAGAGCCATGATATCTTTCTTGATTATGTTCCAACATTTCTGGTAGAAGATAAAAGAAAGACCATCAGGTCCAGGAGCACCATCAGAATAGGAGCTGAAAATTGCTTTTTTCACTTCCTCCTCGGAGAAAGGTTTTTCAAGGAGAGCATTCTGCTCTGGAGAAATGAGGTCAGACTGGGAGAAAAAATTGTCTCCAAGAGAGAAACCTGTTTTGGTTTCAGCGCAGAACAGGTTTTTGTAGAAATCTGTTGCCACATATAACATTTCCGGGAGGTCAGAGGTAGGGCCATCAGGGCCATCCAGAGACAGGATTAGCGTTTTCCGTCTGCGTTGGTTCGCAACCGCATGGAAGTACGCAGTGTTCCTGTCTCCTTCTAGGATATCTCTGTCCCTAGAGCGCTGTTTTGCTTTTACTTCCTCCTTAAGCCAGAGTTTTTGCATCCCTAAGTTGATCTCCTTTAAGCGAGTGTGTTCAGCCTCAGAGAGGTCCTCAACTTCTGCTTTAAGGTCGAGTTCATCGTATTCTGCCATAAGGTCTTTTTTGAGTGACCTCAGTTCAGATTCGATGTTTCTACTCCAGCCCTTAGATGACTTCCTAAACCTTCTTACTTTCTCTGCCAGATGTCAATGGCTGTGGTGCCTCTAGTAGGGGCATCCCAGCTTTTGGCAACTAGTTCCATAAAATCCTCCCTCAGGAGCCACCATTTCTCAAAACGATAAGGTGGGGTTTGCTGCAGTTGTTCAACACCAGAATCCCACAGGATCGGTGTGTGATCGCTGCCTACTCTAGATAAAGCTTGAGCACCGCTAGGGGAAACAAAGCATCGAAATCGGTGGTACAAAAGACCCTATCGATGACTGACATGATTAAGTTTTCCTGGTTGTTAGACCAGGTATACTTCCTGTTAGATAGACGCACTTCTAACAAGCCCCACAGATCGATCCAGGCATTAAATTTGTCACCACTTTTGGTTGACTCTGCCATTGCTTTTATCTTTTTGATGTCTAACTAAATTAAAATCGCCACTGATTAAGGTGGGATAGGCATTATCCATGAAAAGTTTGTGCAATTCAAGATAAAAGAATCTTTCCCATCCTCATATGGAGACCCATAAACAGAGATGTGTCTCCAGACAGTGTTGTCTACTTTATTCCTGACAAGACAAGAAACTGAAAATTCCTTGATATCCCAAGCAAGGGGCTCAAAGAAGTTGGTGTCAATCCCCACAAGGATGCCACCGGCAGAACCTTTAGCTGG
This sequence comes from Poa pratensis, assembly GCA_947311845.1. NCBI lineage: Eukaryota > Viridiplantae > Streptophyta > Magnoliopsida > Poales > Poaceae > Poa > Poa pratensis. Next base: position 4,635,577 of record CAMZMU010000093.1, on the reverse strand, counting down.
AAGGAAATTCCAGGCATAAGGTTTGTTTAAACTAATAGAGTCAAGGAAGGATTGAGAAAACGTCTCCTTCTTAGTCTCTTGAAAAGCGACGAAAACAGCATGAGTTTTAGCTAGCAGGTCAGTGATGTTGTTTTTCCTCCCAGGGGCATCTATCCCTCTAATGTTTAAGCTTAAGCTAATCATAAAACAATTTTTTCTTAGGGTGCTTGCCCCGTCTATGATTACAAACTTTAACCCATTTTGCCTCACTGTCTTCTAACATCCTGTCCTCCTCAGAGGCCATAGGTGTTTTTGGGTGAATGAAAAGGAAAATCTGGCAATTGCCCCTCAGGGCATTTGTCAGTTTCAGTTACACTAGTACTTAAAGGAGCAGGAAAACTATTAACATCAGAGTTATTAACAGCGGACTCATCCGCAGTGCAAGAATAAACAGAACTATCTACAACAATATCAACGGAATTTGCAATTTTAGTAACAGCAGGGAGTTGTAAAAGGAAGAAAGGATTTGTGTTTTTTATACCTTTGAGTTTTGAAGCCGCAGGAGCTTGCATATCTTTCTTCCTTTTCACTTCCTGAGCCATTTGCAAAATGGATTTGCCACTGTGTTTTTGCAGCCTATCACACTGCCTGGTGCCTTGTACAGGTCCCCACATTTTGCTCCTTTTGTTAGCTTGATCATCACCAGCTCCTTCCCCCTCTCGGACTTCCGGAGTGATTGGTGGTGCATCAAAGTCATTGCTGGACTCAGTGTGTGGGTTTTCAGGTTGCTGTTCATAATGGAAAAAACCCTCTTCGTCAACCACCTCCATTTCCCTGAGCAGATTGAAGCAGTTTTCCTCATCCGGCTGGTCAGCAGACAACCAAGCCAGGATATTTTTTCGAGCTTCTTGCAGGTGCTCCGGCAGTTCTGGGGATAAGAGACTCACTCCATCATCAGCTAGTCCAGATGTGTTTGACATCTGCTTGTGTGTAGAGGTAGAGTTCCCTCCTCCACCAAGATTTTGACCTGGGGTAGTTTTAGCAGAGGGAGCTCGAGGAGCCCCATCCGGGCCACGCTCAGTGTCCATCTCGCTTCTTTCCTTGCCTTCGCCTGTCTGATCATCCTTGGGATCAGTAGGATCATCTGGCTTAGATTGATCAGCTGCAGATGGGGGTTCCACTTTGAGGTAGATCCTATAGAACTTTTTCTGAAATTCGTAGACTCTGCTACTAGGGATAAGATTGGGGTCCTTGCAAAGGATCTTGATGCGTACAATTCCATAGAAGGACTGGAAGGCTCCAGCCAGTCCATGTCTTCAAGAATACCAAAAGCAGAGGCGACTCTTGCCATTGTATTCCAGTTGTACCATTCTGACTTCACTCCTCTCAGCTGTAGCCAAACCGAGTGTGCCTCTTCGCAAGCCTCAACTTCTCCATCCCAAACCTCAACATTAACAGTCACACCTTCCTTAGTCAGCCCGAAACAGGGGTATCCAGCCACATCTTCAACGGGGAGGTGCGGTGGGAACTTGACAAGGAAAGACCAACCATCAAGGTCTCTAATGGGCCACGGCCAATTTGTTTTATAGATAGCAGCAAATTCACTAGCTAATTCCTCCTTATTCACCTCTCCAGCTTCCACAAAGACTATGCCAACATTGCTGGAGCCGCTGTCCTTCTTGATGTCAGAACAGTCCACGTGGAAGAATTCCAGCTGAGGGTCGGCACAACCTAAGAGGTTAGCAACTGGCAGAGGTCTTTCCTAACAGGACAGTCATTCTCCTTGTGTGTAGTCATCTTGCAGATGAAACAGAAAGGAGCCTCAGGACAACCACTCTTGTTGTGACCTGGTTCTCCACAGTTAAAGCAAATCACATTCAGATAACTGTCCCTAGCCTTCACAGATTTGTCACTGGATGAGGATTGGGCATCCGAATGCACAGAAGAAGCTTTCCCTTTTTTCTGCTTGTTTCCTCCTTGTTTCGCTGGAAGCTGTTGCTGCGGTTGCTGCCCAGTCTGCTGAGGGGCTGCAGAATTACCTTGCTGCTGGAATTGCTGCTGCATCGGCAGCTGGAACTGCTGCTGTAGCTGTGCGGGGGGAGGGAACTGCGGCGGGATCTGCTGCTGAGGGGGAAACCTTGCTGCAAACCAGCTGGATTCGCCCAGGACCCCTGCGGATTGACCCATTGATTCTGTGGAAACTGAACAGGGAACTGATTCTGAAAATTCCATGGCTGAAAAATAGCCAAAACCGCCTGGAGGCCCCATCGGTTGTTGCTGCGGCCAATTGCTATTCTGCCCCTGCGAGATCTCAGGCTTGCTTCCTCCATTGGATCTGCCTCTACCTCTTCCACGTTCAGGCATGGTGTCGGCGAGCAAGACCTGCAATAGAGCTTTGTTGTGGATCACGGGGGGGGCTTGATTGTCACAGTCGTAGAGGTGCGCGGGATGGAAATCAGTGGAGCAAAAATTCCCTGATCTCAGGAAATCCTTGCGAACCCAAGCGAGAAGCGGCGGCTGAAGGGAAAACCTAGCAGGCTCCGGTGGTGCCTCGCTCTGGATAGGGATAACCACTCCACCAACTCTTATCTGGAGAGGCGAAAAAGGTGAAGGCGTACTCTCAGAAACCGTGGGAGCAGGAACGGTTTGAACCTTATCCGCGCGCTCATCCTCAACAATCGCTGGGTTGAGCGATGGAAGACGAGAACGCTGCCTCCTTACCAACGCCCTACCCTTCCTCGGATTTGCTCGCTGCGGGGGAGTCACTGGCCGTGGTGCGGGTTCCGGACCAGATCCTGGCTTGCTTCCTCCATATCCAGCACGAAATTCTGTCTCTGAACTTTGACCTGCAGCTGATCTATGTCTGAAACTGACGGGATCGGAATCGGCCGTTCGCTGCGCGCCCTTGTCCTGAAGAAATCCAGCGAGGCTGTCGACATCCTGGCTAAGCTCCGCTCCCTTGTGGCGTTGTCCCTGAGAACTGCCATAGCTTGGGGCGGTTGCGCCGCTGTCGAACTCGTGGTGCGCTGCATCGCTGCTAGAGCAGCAGGGCGGACTGCAAAGGCCTTCCTGATTCCTCCCTCGCTGCACTTCAGAAACAGCAGGACCCAGCCCCGAGCTCGACACCTCGCGATGAGCTCGTCCCCTCTGGCCAGCCTCAGCCGAAACGGACCTGAAAGGATCCGCGTCGCTTCCGAGGTCAGACCCCGGAAATGCTCCCCTGAGGTCACCGTGTCTTTCCCTGGGATCACCTCGGCCAACTCCATCAGAGCCTGAGCTCCAATCTCCTCCAGATAGCGTGCTGCTAGAGCTCCGCCCCTCTGATCCCGGACTCGGTCCATGGTTACCCAGGACGGGATGCGGTTCGGGATGCGCAAAGCAAGCGGTGGCTGTGTTGGGGGAGGTGGCTAAGGCTCTGTCCCTCACTCGCGAGCGCGGGGAGGGAGTTGGGCGGCGGTGGGAGGCGGCGGCGACGGCGGCGGGGCGGCGATTTGGATGGGGGCGAGAGCGGTCGGTGGGAGCGCTACTGGGTGACATCCGTACAACCAGAAGAAGGTAACCTGATCAACGCATTACGCATGCCATCTGGAAATCAAACAGGGCTCTTCTAGGAGGAGACATCCGCACTCACTCACATCTGTTGATGCTTAGGCCCTGGAACAGGCAGGCACAGGCAACATCCAAACCGCTCTTCTACAGATGTGCAATCAGCATGGTAGGCATTCCTGACCACGCTTGGACATGGGATAATGCTGCAGCTCTGCTTTCGTCCTCCTGCTGGATCGAATCTGTTCACCCTGGTTCCGCAGCGAGAGAAGACTTGAGAGAGTTCAAGGTTATCGCTTGGACGGCGAATCCATACAGCATTCCTAAGTTTAGATGGGCGCGTTTTGCCGAGCCAGAGTTCATGGAAGACGGTCGAGTCCCAGATCCTACACATGCCGCGGTCGTACTCAGACAAGGAAGGCGCTCTACTCACATTGATACCCTAGATTACAAGGTGTTAATTCATTTGCACTCCGTAGAAGATCGATCTCCGCCGTCGGACAGTTCTTCTTCTTCCTCTGATGATTCGGGCGCTGATGGCTTTCCTGGCTCGCCGGAACCAGAAAGGGGCCCACGCAGACATAACTTTTCGATTGCTAGAGGAAAGATCAATGGCTCCAGAGCAAACCCTAACCTTATTAATCACGCTTGGGGTAGTGGAAGGGATGCTAGTATGACTGGTTGGCAGCTAGCCCCCCTCCGCTTTAATGATTTGGAGACAGAGAGACACATGCAGGCGGCGATGCGAGTTCCCGAGGCAGATTTCTGGAAGCAAAGATCTGATGCCTTTGACCCGTGCACCGCGTTGGAGAGGGAAGCAACAAACCCGAGCTTTTCGTTAACGGATCTAGCTCTCTTCTCGGAGGCTGATACCTGGTCGTGGGCTGACGGCCCAGGTGCTGGCCCATCTGAGTGCGACAACCAGCAGAGCCCGTTACCGTCGGTCCCAGAAACTCAGGCAGATTCACAATCAGATGCTGCCCGTTGCCAAGCTGATATGGGCCTCCTGCAGGGGCCCAATTTCGGCCCGGTTTCACAAGAAGGAGAGAACAGGGGAAGCGATTCATCCTTGCAGGAAGATCAGGAGCATGAACAGAACGAAGAAGGTGGGTCTTGCAATGAACCAATATCCACGAGCAGGACTCAAGCTGGAAGTGAAAGACCAATGGAGTTGGCTGCCTTCACCAATAGAATCTTAAAGGAGATTCAACCTCCTCTACTGCCTTTCCCAGACATGCAAAGTCGAAAAGGTGGGGGTGGCGCCAAAGGGGACATGACGCCTAGCAGAAGGAGCAGTCGTCTCGCGAGGCAACCGCTGCAGGGTCTCTCGGCTGAGCAAAAGGCCCAGGTTGTGCTGGCCAAGAAAACAGGGAGAACAACTAAAGATTTTCCCCTTTGGAAGGAGGCAATGGCTAAGCTCAAGGAGATGACGAAAAAAGAGCTGTCCAACGAAGAAATCACGAAAATTGGCAAGCTGTTCAAGATCATAGTGCCAGAAAGTTGCTCGCCGGAGACGGAGAAGCTGGTCGCGGCGTCGGGATAGTTCATACCCCGCTGGTCGTTTAGGTCGATCACCATAGTTTTCCATGGATTTAGCCAATTTAATTTTTCTGTGCTGGAATGTCCGAGGCCTCAATGATAAGGCCAGAAGAGATGCTATCAGAGATTTGGTCGTTACCTCCAAAGCAGCCATCATATGTTTCCAGGAAACTAAACTAGATATGGTCACCCCCTTTTATTGTAATGCAATGCCTCGGTCCTGCGTATGACGGTTTCTTTTTCTTGCCTGCCGTGGGTACAAGGGGTGGCATCCTAATCGCTTGGGACACTACCAAAGTTGTAGGGGACTCGGGTTTTTCTGGAGAATTTTCTGCCTCGGTCAGATTCTCACGAGACGGCAGAGATGTTTTCTGGCTAACTTCAGTTTATGGCCCCCAAGAAGAGAGCGACAAAATAAGGTTCCTAGATGAAATCAGGTCAACAAGAAACTACTGTCCTGGCCCTTGGGTCGTAATGGGGGACTTCAACCTCATCTTGGACGGTCAGGACAAAAACAACAAGAACCTTAACAGAAGGATGATGGGCAAGTTTCGAAGAGTTGTTGATGATCTCTTACTAAATGACATCGTTTTAAACGGCAGGGCCTACACTTGGACTAACGACAGACATAGCCCTACCTTATCAAGAATTGATAGAGTTCTTGGGTCGCTTGAGTGGCACACGGCTTTCCCCGGCTGTTTCTTGGAAGGGATCACATCCTCAATTTCGGATCACTGTCCGCTGGTTTTATCCACAACCAACAATTCTTACACCTGCAAGCGCTTCAGATTTGAGTCTTTCTGGTGTAAAAAAGAGGGTTTCTTAGAGGTGGTTAAAAACGCGTGGAACGATGGATCAGTCAAATGGGCCACGGACCCCATCCAAAGGTTTAACCAAAAGCTCAACCAAACTTCTAGAGCGCTCCAGAGCTGGAGTGCTAAATCGTTTGGCGATATAAAACAGCAATTGGTGTGGGCCAATACGCTGATCGGACTTTTGGACCAAGCAGAAGAGATACGCACGCTCTCTTACCAGGAGAGGTGGTTACGCAGAGAACTAAAAAAGAAATTGCTGGGGCTTAGCACTCTTGAGAGAACCATGGCGAGACAAAGATCTCGATTACATTGGTTAAGTGTTGAACCATTATGTGTCATGGGCCAGCCCATCTTCTCACTTAGGCCCATGGTAAGTAGCTGACCTAGAAGAGCAAGGATAGAGAGAGTTCCCTGGTTAGAGCCGCCATATACACGTACTTCTTCCAACGGGTCCTGTGGCTAGCATTTGCGTGGAAGAAGTGAGTGTTGACCTAGAAGATGCGGAGGCGACAAAAGTGATACTTAAAATTTTCGGCGATGCAACGGGTTTAAGATGCAACTTTGAAAAGAGCTCGATTTCTCCTTTATTTGGCGATGAAGCCACCATGCAAGGAATAAGCCAAATTTTGGGTTGCAAAATAACCAATCTGCCTGTCACCTACCTCGGCCTACCCCTCCGGCTAAAGAAGCCACGCAAGGAAGATTTCCAAGTGATTTTAGATAAAATCAAGAGCAGATTGGCTGCTTGGAAAACTCACATGCTCACTCAAGGCGGTCGTTTAATTTTGGTGCAATCTGTGTTGAGTGCGGTCGCAATATTCCATATGCTCTCACTGGATCCTCCTCCATGGGTGTTTAAGGCAATCGACAAAATCAGAAGGGCGTTTCTTTGGAAGGGAACCGAATCTATTTCTGGAGGTAAGTGTGCAGTCAATTGGAGCACCGTCTGTCAGCCAAAAGAGGTCGGAGGTTTGGGAATCATGGATTTAAAGATCATGAGTTCAGCCTTCCAAGTCCGGTGGGCCTGGAAACTAAGAGCAGAAGAGGAAAAACCTTGGTCTGCGCTAGCTTGTCCGGTTGGAGAAAATATCAGACACATATTCAATGCTGCAGCCAAGGTGGTGGTAGGGGATGGTAGAAGAAGCTTCTTTTGGTTGGATAAATGGCTTGATGGGCAAAGTATTGAGGAAATTGCCCCGGACATATACAAGATCGTCACTAATTTTAGGAAGGCTACGAGGACAGTTCAGCAGGCACTTCAAAACGGCGCATGGCTCGATGACATTAAAAAGCCGATCACGATTCAAGCATTCTTGCAAATTCTTCAGATTTACGAGTTAGTGAGTATGGTACAGCTTCAGCCGGGGGAAGAAGATGCATGGTCGTGGACTTGGGATCCCAAAGGTTTCACTACTAAATCTGTTTACCAAGCTCATTTCAAAACTAAGGTGCTCTGTGACTCGGCCCCAGCTATCTGGAGAACTTGGGCCCCTCTTCGGTACAAAATTGCGACCTGGTTATTTTTGCGAGGGAGAGTTTGGACCGCGGACAGGTTAGCCAAGCGCGGCCTACCCCACAACGACAAATGTGTTCTATGTAACTCAGCTGAGGAAAATGCACAACATCTGTTCTCCGGTTGTGCAGTCGTCAACATCATTTGGAGCAGCGTCCTAGAGTGGGTTCAGTTACAACGGGTCGTGCCACGAATGAATCAGACGCTCAATGATTGGTGGCAAATGGGAAGAAGTCAACTTGGCAGGGAAGATAGAGCCAAACTAAATGCTGTTGTGATGCTCACTGCATGGTTGATCTGGCGTGAGCGAAACGCCAGAGTGTTTAACAATGATCCTAAGCCAATCAGTGAGATCATCAACCAATTTAAGGAGGAAGCCAAGCTTTGGTCGTCAGCCAGCGGTGGTCGTCTAGCTCTTGCCCCTGACTAATATTACATAGTATGTCTGGTTGGTCGAGGAGTCTTTTTCCTTGTGGGTGAGGTCGAGTTGTAAACCTCCTGCGGTCATGTCTTTTTATTTCTTGTTTCTTTTTCGGTCGCTTCTGTAAGTGAAGCGTTACTCTAACGAAAACAAATCAATCCAGCCAGCCAGACAATCCTGTTGAGAACCAAACGTCACGCCTGTAGAAGTGGAAAAGAGCAACCGTCTCCTAGAAGCACCGACATAGTTTTCCCCACGTTTTTTCATATGTACAAACTGCTAGGCAGTTGCCACTTTGTAACCGACCTACTCCATGTATAAAAGGCCTCTGGCCAGATCAATAAAGCAGTAGTTTTCATTCTATTCACAACACGTTATCATGCACGCTAGGCTCTAAACGAGAGCAATCATCGGAGGAAAGGAAGGAAAGAACAGGGATAGATTTCTACGGGAGTCAATCCAAATGGAGGAGGAAATGTGCCTTGTGGATAGTGGTACCACAAACTCTATACTTAGGGAAATAAAGTATTTCCAAACTCTTAAAACGATGAATGGAGATATTTTAACAATCGCTGGACACGATGCGGTAATTGTTGGTACAGGACGCGCCATATTTACCCTCCCTATGGGTACACAAATTATAATTGAGGATGCTTTATTGTATCCCGATTCAACTCGTACCCTCATAGGATATAGAGATATCCGTAAAAATGGTTTTCACATTGAAACCCATGAAGACAACAAGGAGGAGTATCTCCTCTTCACCAAAGACAACGGATATGGCAAACAAATATTTGAGAAAATTCCCTCTTTATCCTCAGGATTGTACTACACATATATTAAACCCGTAGCACACGTTGCGTATAAGGTAATTTTTCAGAATGTCAATGCATTCCAAACTTGGCATGATCGCCTTGGTCATCCCGGTATCGGGATGATGAGGAAAATTATCTGCAATTCCAACGGTCATGACTTAAATGAAGCAAAATTCCCACAATCTTCGGATTTTATGTGCACCGCATGTGCTACTGGGAAACTCATTTTAAGACCCTCTTATCTTAAAATTCAAGCGGAACCACTCCAATTCCTTGAACGAATTCAAGGTGATATTGTGGTCCTATCCAACCATTATCTGGACCTTTTAGGTATTTCATGTTCTAATTGATGCATCTACACGATGGTCTCACGTGTGTCTATTATCCACACGAAACCATGCATTTGCCAAAATAATGAGACAAGTTATTAAATTACAAGCTCATTATCCTGAAAATCGAATCAAATCAATTCGAATGGACAACGCTGCTGAATTTTCCTCGCGTGCCTTCAATGATTATTGCATGGCGCTAGGAATTGAAGTTCAACACTCGGTCCCATATGTCCACACACAAAATGGATTGGCCGAATCTCTAATTAAGAGAATTAAGCTCATTGCACGACCATTATTAATGAATTGCAAATTACCTACTTCATGTTGGGGTCACGCAATTTTACACGCTGCTGACTTAATTCATTGCGACCAACTGCATATCACAGCACTTCCCCTCTGCAATTAGTACGTGGAAATCTACCAAATATTTCCCATCTGCGTAAATTCGGATGCGCCACCTATGTGCCGATCTCACCACCGCAGCGTACATCCATGGGCCCACATAGGAAATTGGGATCTATGTGGGGTACAAATCACCGTCGATAATCAAGTACCTTGAACCCCTCACAGGGGATTTATTCACAGCCCGTCACGCTGATTGCATCTTCAATGAGGACCATTTCCCGGCATTAGGGGGAGATATCAAGTACCAAAAAGAATGCCCGGAAATCGATTGGAATGCCCAAGGCATTTCCTCCTCTGATCCACGTACTCAAGAAACTGAACTTCAAGTTCGGAAAATAATTGATTTGCAACACATTGCAAATAACTTGCCAGATTCATTTACTGATTATAAAGGTGTTACAAAATCCTACAATCCTGCCAAAAATGCGCCGGAAAGAGTGGAGGTACCAACAAAAACCACTCAACCCCTTGTTCAAGAAGAGAGGGGAGAACTACGGCCACACAACAGGATTCAGCTCCTCGCAAGCAACAAAGGAAACCGAGGAACAAACCCTCTAAACAAGTAAATGAAAATCAACCTAAAGTTGATAATCATCAAATGGGTAATGAACACCCAGTGGAAGGTCAACCTCCACAACCCAGCTCAGTTGTGCACTCAATGACTGGGACATCGGAAAACCCTGACTCAATCGTATTGGGAAATCACGACCAGTCAACAAGGGTAAATGAAATTTCCACAAACTATATAGATTCTGGAGAATCTTACAATCGTAAGTCTACAATTGTCGACATATATTTCTCAACTACTATTGCAAACAACCTTCTAAATGATCATGATCCAAAGACCATGGCAGAGTGTGAGAAACGCTCCGACTGGCCTAAATGGAAGGATGCAATCCAAGTTGAATTAGCCTCGCTCAATAAAAGAAAGGTATTCACCGAAGCAATACCTACACCTCCCAGAGTTTTCCCTGTGGGATTCAAATGGGTTTTCGTCCGTAAGAGGAACGAGAACAATGAGGTGGTGAGATATAAAGCAAGGCTTGTAGCCCAAGGTTTCACGCAGAGACCAGGCATTGATTTCAATGAAACATATTCTCCAGTAATGAGTGGTATTACTTTCCGATATCTTATTTCAATGGCAGTACAAAATCGTCTAATATGCAGTTGATGGACGTAGTGACCGCTTACCTTTACGGTTCACTTGATTCGGACATATACATGAAAGTTCCCGATGGAGTTTCAGTCCCGAATCCAAACGCAAAACGCAACGCATATTGTGTAAAACTAAATAAGTCTTTATATGGCTTAAAACAGTCGGGACGCATGTGGTACAACCGACTTAGTGAGTTCCTTTTGAAAAGGGGATACTCAAATAATAATGATTGCCCATGTGTTTTCATCAAAAGGTCCGCAACTGGATTTTGCATTATTTCAGTGTATGTTGATGATCTGAACATCATTGGCAACACACAAGATATTGATGAAGCACGCGATCACCTCAAGACGGAATTTGAGATGAAGGATTTGGGTAAAACCAAATTTTGCTTGGGATTGCAACTCGAGCACCTTCCCTCAGGTATTTTGGTTCATCAAACCGCCTATATCCAGAAAATATTGGAGAAATTCAATATGGACAAATCCTATCCATCCAAAACTCCCATGGCTGTTCGATCTCTAGACGTAGAGAAAGATCAATTTAGACCAAGGGGTGATGGAGAAGAGATATTGGGACCAGAAGTTCCATATCTCAGTGCTGTTGGAGCGCTTATGTATCTTGCAAATTGCACCAGGCCTGATATTGCATTTGCAGTGAATTTACTAGCTAGACATAGCGCAGCTCCCACTAAACGCCATTGGGCAGGAGTTAAGAATATCTTTCGATATCTCCAAGGCACAAAGGATCTTGGCCTATTCTTTCAGTTTCAGAGAAATCTGGACATTGATATGATTGGGTATACAGATGCTGGCTATTTATCAGACCCCCATAATGCCAGATCACAAACCGGTTTTGTGTTCCTACACGGTGGGACAGCCATCTCATGGAAGTCTTCCAAACAGACTCTAGTGGCTACATCCACCAATCATTCTGAAATAATTTCACTATATGAGGCATCACGCGAATGCGTGTGGCTTCGCAGAATGATAAACCACATACAACAATCATGTGGTAAAGGTTCTATCGAATCTCCAACCATTATCTATGAAGATAATGCTGCTTGTGTTGCTCAGATGCAAACGGGTTACATAAAGAGCAATATCACTAAACATATTGCACCTAAATTGTTTTATCCTCATGAATTACAAAAGAGTGGGGATATAAACATCTTGCAAGTTAAATCATGCGATAATCTCGCTGACCTATTCACAAAGTCTCTACCAGCTTCAACATTTGAAAATTTTGTTCATGGAATTGGTATGCGACGACTTCGTGATCTGCAAGGATCAGGCGGAGTATCTCTCTGAACTATAACCCATTCAAACATTATATTACACTCTTTTTCCCTTTATGAGTTTACTCACATGGTTCTCATCAAGGTTTTTATGAGGTAATATCAACACAAGAGTGTATGTCATATCTCCTATTTTCCCCACCGGGGTTTTTAACGGATGTATACAAGACATATTAATTGTCATCTAAACTTAGCAATGAGTTTTATCCTTTTAAGGTTTTCTCATAAGTTATAAAGAGACAATGACCATTATATGTTGTATCATTTCTCCTTACTTTTCCCACCGGGTTTTAAAGGAGTTTTTCACAACATATCAAATACTATTCTCCTCATATTTTTCCCACAGGGTTTTTGGGGGAGTTATTCACTATAACATACGCTTTTGATCAAAGACAAAATATTCTCAAATTATACAAGGAGTACAAGATACAAGAGAAGCAGCTTGTACAAGGGGAGTGTTGAGAACCAAACGTCACGCCTGTAGAAGTGGAAAAGAGCAACCGTCTCCTAGAAGCACCGACATAGTTTTCCCCACGTTTTTCATATGTACAAACTGCTAGGCAGTTGCCACTTTGTAACCGACCTACTCCATGTATAAATAGGCCTCTGGCCAGATCAATAAAGCAGTAGTTTTCATTCTATTCACAACAAATCCATGCATGCATATTGCATGGGACAGGAGCGTCCACTCTAACGAAAACAAATCAAGGACCTGCTGCGTCAACACGGATCAAAAAAGTATACAAACTACCACTTTCTTCCGCACCCGATCGGCAAGTTGAAGTGGCCGTTACAACATCTCTCCTCGTCGTCGACCTTAGCGAGGTAGTCCCATGTCGTTAATGAAAGATAAGGAAACCACCTACCTAGATAAGGGGTTATCACATCACACATGGACCTCTTTTAGATGAGATGGCAAAGGAAAACTATGATGTCCACTCTGTACATATATGCCACACGCTATCGCTCGTATTTCGATTTACTCACGTTTAATCACGTGTGACGTGTGATCATTGGATAAAAAACATAGCTTGCTTTTCGTAGTACGGTTTATCCATGAAAGTTATGCATGTTGTGTCTGTCTCACTCATGTGATCATGCGGTTAGAACTTAGGAGGTCAGGCCTGGTGGAGATATCTTAGGTGTGGCGGTTAACGGGATACCGGGCGCTTACAATAGATCTACCGGTTGTGGGGCACGACTTCGTGAATTGGTGGTCGTTCGCCCTCAACTCCACTCCCCGCTCGTTGCGTAAGGGCATCTCACGAGTGATCATGCTCACGTCATGGTGGATTTGGAAGCAACGGAATGCGATCGTCTTCGACAACTCGCGTCCCTTGGTTGGCGCTTTGGTACGGAAACCATCAAGACTGATGCCCATTCTTGCGGGCACGGGGTCCATGGCCTCGAACACCTGCTCTCCTAGTTTAGGTCGCTGGGTTGAGTTGTATGATGTGGGGTGGCCTTCTCTTAGGTTTGTACATAAACCTTCTTTCTATCAATTCATCGAAATGCAATATTTTTTGTGTTTTCGCGAAAGAAAAAACCGCGAAAGCTATCAAGATATATCTCCAGGGAGCGGACCGAACAATGATAAGTTGGATGGCCAATGACTTTAAGGAACTCTTCGTCTATCGCTACATGCAGTAGCTAGCTAGCCGGCATTGCTATCTTGTTGCTTACCGTTTTGTTTTGGGGAGACCCCCCCCCCCCCCCCCCCCCCCCCCCCCCCCCCATCTTATATCTTTAAACAAATTTGGCGAAGCTACATGCCACAGCGATTGTATGACTATGGTGAACCTTGGTGCTTTATTAAGTTAGAGCAGGTCGTTATATGCCTTTTCTCTATAAAAAAATCATGTCACTAGATCATAGGACCCGTAGACTCGATGGGAGACTACTCACAGTTCACTGGGGGAAGAATACATATGTTTTTTAAAAGAAGAAAAATAACTTAGATTGGATCTACTTAAGGATCTTCAACGGACTATGATCCCATAATCAGTGTTTCACTGCATAATCGATCTAATTGCACAAGTACATCCATACGTACCGAAACCCATACTTACAATATGGTGACGCACGTAAAAAATGTTGCACAACAGATATTTACCACATTACTCACCGGTGGGGAGGAGCCTGTGTCAGCAGTGATCCTCACGATGGACGGCGTAATAAACCCCCATCAGTAACTGTCAAGGGATTATGAAGAAATACCGATGACAGACAAAGTACTGACGAAACCCATACCACTACTGAAGGAGCAAGCTCGCGGCTCCAGGCACTTGGATTAGCTTTCGTACGTGTACATCTGATCGCGCATTAATCTAAGATTCAATATATGGCTCAAATATAAGGAACAAGAGGGCAAATCACCACGCATAGAAATATACACCTAGGTGGATCAGTTGGAAGACTAGGTAAAAAGTAGAGAATACAAGCAGTCAATTGAGCTGACCTACCATGCACATTCCTTGGCTAGCCTACCTATGCTGCGACATCAAATACAGAATGATACATACAAACATAGTAGATGTCAGTCATCAGAATCAGATGAGCTGGAGCTGCTGTGTGCCTTCCCCCTCCGTCCTTGGATCGCCGGTTTTAGATGCTGCCGAGGGTCGCGGAAAGACATCGACGTCTGGGACGGTTGCCTGCCTCTTGTGGATGGCGCTGTCGCCGCCGACGCCGCTGCTTTGGCGGCCGCGGCCTCTTTTTGTTTATTGGCGGCTGCTTTGGCGGCCGCCTCTTTCACCTCCCTGCACACCCTGTCCAGTATCGCCAGGAAGTCACGCACGATGACGAACAGGCGCAGGCCCTCGTCTTTCCCGGTGCTGCCGTGGAAGTAATCCACGGTGGTGCGCACCAGCGAGCGGAGCTTCTTCTCCTCCTCCAGCAGGTGGGTCACTTTAACCTGGGACTGCTCTATGAACTGGACCAGCTTGCGCTGGAACCCGCTTTCCTCCTCCAAGCTCTTCATGCTCGTGTTCAAGAACTCGTTCGCCTTCACCAGCCTGTGACCGAGGCTCGCCACCATGATGGTCAACGCGTCCGCGTCCAGTAGCGCTGCCTTGCGGACATTCTGGAGATCTACCCCTAGGTTGGACACCACCGCGAGGCCCAGCTGCTTGTAGTGCTCCGTGTCGTCGCTGACATCCTCGGTGAGATCATCGGTGCTGCTCACGCTGGTGATGCTGCTGCTGCTAGACATGCTGCTGTTCTGATCCTTAGCCGCCCGAACCGCACGAACGCCCTCCGAGCGGGTGATCTCCTGGACAACGAAATGCAGCAGCGTCGTCTTGCCATCGACCCCCTTCACATCGGCCAGCTTTAGCAGGGTGTCCAGTTTGAACGCTTGTGCCCCCCTCGAAAGGTACCGTCATTCATTCGGTTGCCGGTTTTAAGTACAGCCTCTAGCAGCTTCTTGAAAAGACGGCTGTGCCTAAGCTCTTGGCAGGCTACCTGATCGACCAGTAAATGTTAATTAATGCATTGATCAGTACAATGAGGTGTATGCTAAATCTTAACTTTTACCTCTAGGACTTCAAATGACTGCTTCACACCTACAGCTTCTTCCGGCAAACTGGCCATGAAAAGTAACACCTCCAAGCGCTGGAAAATGTATGGGATTTCAATGATGGTCTTCAAGAATTGCTCGGCCTGACCAAGTTGACTCATCTCTCCATTGTACAGCCGAAGCCGCAGCTCCTCGTCACTAGTTGGGATCCACCGTATCAATGTTTGTATCAAATCAGAGGGGAGTTCATGCCCTGCAGGCAAATACCAAACAAGCCCAATTATTGGTCCCAGCTTACCACAGAACAAAATTCAATAGTTTATTGTTCTAGTGCTTATTAATTCAAACGAAAGATCTATCTATTTTTCATTTCCTTGAAATCATGTATCAAAGAGGTGATCGACTTCAGACAGGAAAACAGAAAACAAACTGGCTACTTCAACGTGCTTGTATAGGGGAACTTTGAGGTTAGAACACAGCATGTCGGTTTTACCTTCTGTGACTGCAGTACGTACATCTGCAGCTGAAACACTGAGCGCCTTCAGTGATATTGCCAAATTCTGTGCCTTTTTAGCTTCTAGGATCCTAACAAATTGAGTAGCTTCCTTTGCTGGCTCCTTTTTGCCATCGGTACTATTCTTGACAACAGCGTTGCAACCAAAAAGAGTTTCGATCATCTCCTCATTAAACCTACAAATGATTAATACGATTGAAGAGTTAATTGCAATAGCAAGTACGCTGTTGAGTGAGGTATAAAACAACATCAGCAGCATAAGCAGAAACAATAACAAATAAGTATAACGTAGCTGTAGGGACTGGCTTTCTTACTGGAAGGATCCTGCTTTAATTTGATCCCACACCATCGCTTGATCTGGACTTGC
The DNA here is from genome assembly GCA_947311845.1 of Poa pratensis. Classification (NCBI taxonomy): domain Eukaryota; kingdom Viridiplantae; phylum Streptophyta; class Magnoliopsida; order Poales; family Poaceae; genus Poa; species Poa pratensis. The sequence goes on along the minus strand of CAMZMU010000093.1, from coordinate 4,619,361 downwards.
AGCAACTTTGTCCCAGAAGAAGGGCTTCAACTTTGTTTTTGAAGAGTCTGCAACAGGAGCTGCCGCTCCTGGCTTCTTAAGCGGCGGCGGTCCATGCCCTTTTGGACCACCAGGCATTGCTGGTGGCGGAGGTCCAGCTCCAGGTGGTCCACCTTTTTTCATTGGTGGAGGTGGAGGTCCAGGTCCTGCTCCAGCTCTTGGAGCAGGAGGTGGTGGTGGCCCTGGAGGAGGAGGCCCGGCCGGCTTCGGAGGAGGTGGTGGTGGTGCTGCTACTCCTGGTGGTGGTGGTGCTGCAGGTACACGTGTACCTGGTGCGGGAGGAGGAGGTGGAGGTGGAGGAGCCTTTCCGGGAAGAGCTGGAGGAGGAGGTGGAGGAGCCTTTCCAGGAAGAGGTGGAGGTGGTGGCGGTGGTGGACCTGCAGGAGTAACTGTGCTACTAGCAGCAGAAGAAACATCAGCCTTCTCGGCTATGGAGTTAGCGATTGACGGACGTCCAGCGACGGTTGTTATCTCGTGCGAGCTCATCCTGCTGTGCCGCTCCATTAGTTCTGCCTTCATCGACATCGCTCCTACTGACTTCAACTTCGCGGATGGCTGTGTAGTATGGAACTTTTTGATTGGTACTGCAAATTCTGACTGCGGGATCTCGGATGAACTGCGTGACAATGCTCCCAACCTGCTGACATCGATTGGCGTAGCCGAGGACTTACGGGAAGAACCTGATGCACGCAAAGGCATAAATACAAGTAAATATGCTGTGCAACATATTGGACGAAAACTGAACAAAAGTGAGCTGCACCACCTGTTAGGTCAGTCAAACCAAGGAGTGGTTTATCATCCCTCCCTAGATCATATGGTGATGCGGAATCATCACCACGACAAGCACAAAAGTACACACCAATAGCCACCACTACACCAGCCACTGCTAAACCCAAGACAAGAGTGGATGAATCGTCGTCGTCCTTGCTCTTCTTTTTTCCCTCTGTCTTCGAAGATTTTTTATACTAATGACTAGTGGACGAGACTCTGCTTCAGAAGACAAAGCACTCCTGATTGCTTCTTTTGTTGCCGATGGCATAGAAAAATGTGATGTTGAAGTTCCTTCGAGTAGATATCTTATTTTTGATGCAAAAGGCAGTTTGAATTTATCGGAATTTGGCAATAAGCTTCCTGCCCCATCATCCTCCACCTGGCTATGCCCAGAGACTCCATGTGGTAGATTCAAATTATGCTTTCTTAAGCAGTCCTGAAAAGTATTGGCAACTTCTTGCGACAAAGAAGTGATCATTCCTTCCTTGATCTTATTGTTTGTTCTGTAGGGATTGCTGATGATGTTGGATAGAAGGGTGTAAAAGGACTGATTTTTTACTTCTTGAAGGATTATCCCATCGAGACCACAGTCGAGCCATAATTGTTCCACCTGTGTGTGATGCAATGTATGAGAAATAATAGTTAGTTAAAATGTGGATATTGTACTTTAACTTACAACATGAATCATACAGCCAACATTTAATGGTTCTTGAGACGGAAGGATTTCCATTTATAAGGAAGAATATATAGCTAATACATAGAAATTGGCAAAGCTACATCTGAAAATAGAGGATAGACTTAACTACACTTAAATTAACAATTAGACAAGAAAAACACTGCCAGGGTGAAAAGGCATCATGGTAAAAATGCTACGGATCAGTTGTTGTCATTTTTACTTTGTTAATGAGAACAGTAAGATAAGAAAAAAATAGTGCCAGGATGAAAACGTGATAGTCATAATGAGTTGTTGTTGTCATTTTTACTTTGTTAATGAGAACAGTAAGATAAAAAAAAATAGTGCCAGGATGAAAACGTGATAGTCATAATGCTATTGATGAGTTGTTCTTGTCATATTTACTTGGTTTCATGAGCACAGATGAAAGGCATTGCTTATACTATGGTAAATAGTCAGGTATCGTCACAAAATCATCAATAGTATGATTAAATCTTGGAAGTACAATTCTGCACTAATTCTCATGCGACACAAATTCCACTCCATTTGAAGGAGTGCAGGACCAGATATCACAAGTCCAAGCAAGAAACCAGTGGTTTACTATCCTTCACACCCAACATTTATAACCTAAGTAATCTATCAATATCATAACTAAATATACCAATGCAAGAAAAATATAATTTCAATTCTTACCAGTTCATCACCTATTGGGCTTGAAAGAGACGGACGGGGAGGCGCTGGCGGCCAAAACAAGTTCTTCCTGATGGCGGCGACGAGCTGCAGCCCGTCGCAGTCTGTGGGCGTGAGGAGCAGGAGGGAGATGAGGCACGCGCTGAGGAGCCATTTCAATCTGCTCCTCGGCCACCTCATCCTATATGTTTCGCTTGCTTAATCGGCCCCTAATTCCTCGTCCAACAGGCCATTGCTCCCCAATGGGGATCGAGCTCGCTCGATTCTCCTCTCCAAAGTGCTGGTTTTGGGACCGAAGATTGTCGAGGTGATTTGCACAAGATGTTGGCACGAATTTGGCAAGAAGATGATGATACTCGCACTCGGGATTGGTTCGTGTTGATGCTGGATCTGGATGCCTCTGCATACGCGGATTGAAATGTTAGCAAGAACCGGGGAAAATATAAACTTTTTTGGCAGACTATTATCTAAATCCAAAAAATTAAGTCGGAATTGCGGTTCTTTGATCCAGCGGGAAAGGAACGGGATTGTATGGGAAAGAAAAGAAAGGAGAGAGAGAAAAAAAAACCTCCGATTCTTGGAGGCCGGAAACCAATTTCGCCGGAGGAGAATGAGGCACCACCACCGATCCACGAGCCGCCTGCGCATGATACGGCGGACGGGAAACGGAAAAAAGAGGAAAATGGGAGTAGCCTCCCGTCCCTTGTTGCTTCATAGCTTGCTATTTTGGGGAATGCTTTCCTGTGAGCGGGGGGAGGAAGAAGAGAGGCTCCCCTTGAGGCTAGGATGGGAGCAGCCATCGGCTCCATCTCCATGCCAGTCTGATTAACGTGCGTTTGATTCTGGAATCTAGGAACCACCTGGATCACGGGAGGAGGTTTTTCTTTTTCTTTTTTGGACTTGGATCACGGCATGAGTTGTTTAAGCTAATCCAAAGTTCGTGATATAGGTTCGCAACAAAAAAATCGTGATATATATACAAGAAAAGTTCATGATATATGAAGGTTTGTGATATATACACCACAAAAGAAAAGAATTGTGATATACACCTACCTACTACTCACTCCGTTCCAAATTATAACATGTTTTAACCACTCCAACGTGTACTAAATACGAAATGAGTGAATCAACACGCTAAAATACGTTTAGATACGTACCAATCAAGAAAATTCTAACAAGAGTTATATTTAGAAACGGAGGGACATAGATGTGTGATAACTGCGACAAAAAAATTCTTGGCCACTTAAGGGCATCTCTAGCCGATGTTTGAGAGTGGCTAATTAAGTGGCCAAGACATTTAGAGAAGTTTAAAAAACTAGGAGTTGTCCCTAAAAGGGAGCTCAACTCTCTCAAATATACTCGACTCGCCCTCCGCTGCTCTAGCCGGCGACAAGCCGACGGAACCAATGAAGGTGCTCTTCGAGGAGGAGACCATGAAGGTGCTAGCCGAGGAGGAGGCCACGATGCTCGTTCGATGGCTCGTAACCTGTCTCCGACCACACCTACGCCCCGTCCGCCAAGGACCATGGACTCCAAGTGCTCGATGAAATGCCGAATAGGTAAAATTTCTGCATTTTCTTTTTGGCCGATACATTGGTGATGGGTTTCGGCCAAAACATTAGGTGATTAGCACGTTGTTGTTGATTTAGTGTGGAGGAGATGAATGTAGCCTACTTCATGTCTCAGTTGGAGGAGTTGGTTAGACAATTGGTGGAGGAAAATATGGATGTTGTCAGCTTCATGTTTCAGTTGGAGGAGGAGGAAGTGAAAGGATACGGATGTCGCCTAGAGGGGGGTGAATAGGTGATTAAAATTCTTTACGGTTTAGGCTTGAATAAATGCGGAATAAAACTAGCGGTTAATTTATCAAGCACAAAACCTAAACAAAGCTAGGTTTACCTATGTGCACCAACAACTTATGCTAATCAAGATAAGCAACTATGTTATAGCAAGATATATTACTTCAAGCTCGATGGCTATCACAAAGTAAATTGCATAAGTAAGAAGCTCGGGTATAGAAATACCGAGTCACTTGGAGACGATGATTTATCCCGAAGTTCACTTCCCAATGGAAGCTACGTCTCCATTGGAGCGGTGCGGAGTCACAAAGTGATCCCCGAATAGCCGTCAAATGGCACACCGTAATCTCCTTCGTGCCTCTACCAATGTAGAGTACCACAAACCACTATGGGACACTCGAGGGCGGTCACCGAACCCGTACAAGGATGAGCCACACTCCACAACTTAATTGGAGGCACCACCAAATTCCCGCGGCTTCCAAAGCCACAAGAATCACAAGGTTGAGGCACACTCCACAACTCAATTGGAGGCTCTCAACTAATCCCGGGAGCCACCAAAACTCCGAGATCAACAAGGACCGTCTAGGGCACTCCAAGTACCCAAGAGGACAAGCTCTAGGGCACCCCAAGTACCCAAGAGTAACAAGCTACTCAACTTCACTTACCACGTATCACCGTGGAGAACTCAAACCGATGCAATGGGCAAGAACACAAGAAGTGCTCAAAATCCTTCACTCTCAAATCCCACCAAAGCAACTAATGCTATTGGGGTGAGAAGAGAGGAAGAACAAAGAGGAACACCAAATTCCTCCAAGATCTAGATCCAAAAGCTTCCCCTCACTTAGAGGAGATATTGATTGGTAGGATGATAGATCTAGATCTCCTCTCTCTTTTCCCTCTAATTGGAGGCAAGAATCATGGAGGAATAGAGAGAATAGCAAGCTCAAAGAAGGTCAACAATGGGGAAAACACGAGCTGCAAGAGTTTGTTGGCTGGAGGTAGGTGGAGGGGTATTTATACCCCTCCCAAAATTCTGCCCGTTGGAGAGTCTGATGACCGGATAATCCGGTTCAAGTTGGTACCGGATAATCCGGTCAGGCAGATAATCCGGTGTCCTCTGGAAAAATCCGGCTGCAAAAATCCGGGAACCTCCAGTGCTTTTCGAGTTCCAGTCCTTAGCCGCTTTTCCTCTTTTCTTCTCCAGAACCGGATAATCCGATTGGCACCAGAATATCCGGCTGCAAATATCCGGGTACTTCCAGTGTGCTTCGAGTTCCAGTCCTTATTCAAAATCGAGCAAACCTTGAGAATCGGATAATCCGGGTCAGCTAGGACCGGATAATCCGATTCCTCTGCAGAGCAAAACTTGACGGAAACAGCAAAACTGCAAACTTAATAACTTTCTAGTTTGAACTCCAAATTAGGTGAAACCAATTTTGTTGGAAAGATAACGACAAGGAAATATTAAGAACCATAAATATAGTTAAGTTGACACACATGGAAAGGTGTGGAACTTTCCTCACGGATAAACCGATAATATTTCCAACACGAAAACACAACAAGTTTTCAAACCAAAATCCGTTTTCGAAGAACTTGGGCTTGTCATGAAGATCACGACAAGCATCAAAACCCAACTAGGAGAAAAACCAAACAAGAACCAAGAAAGATGATGAAGGCAAGTATGCAAAGGTTTGAGCTCTCTTCAACTGATACGCTAAAGCTCAATCGAGAGCCCATCTTGATAGTACGGTGTCTATCCTATAACCCGGTCTCCCACTAACCAAGAGACCGGTAAAATAGAAACCCTATCAAGATCATACCTTTGCCTTGCGCATTCCACTTGACTAGATGATGGCGATCTTGATCTTCTCAAGTGGACCACCTTTCTTGATTGCGCTTCGCTTGGTGAAGATCCACATATTTCTCCCCCACACTCCACTATGGGAGAGCCTCTTATCGACATATCTTCACTTGACCATTATCTCCAAATGGGTGGCAAGCTTCAAGCATATGATATCTTCGAGATACTTCTCTTGAACTTGCACAACACAAGCTTGATGACGAACACCACTTGACGTTGATCAACCTTGTATCTTTTCTTCTCTTTTCAATAGATGATGTCTTGAAGATAACCATGAATGATCACATAATCCTTTTCTTCAAGACATACTTGCGATATGCTCAACTCACATATGACCAATCATCGGATAACTCCTCGAATACCATCTTGGTCATCACATACTCTTCTTCTTGATCATATCAAGTATATATCCATACACCTCGATGATCTTGATGCCAAATACTTCATTATATCAATATATTCATGGCATCAACCTTGAATCCAACATATGGAGTTCAATCATGGTCTATGGACAAACACTACAAGTACAACTCAATGCAATCATTAGTCCATAGGGATTGTCATTAATTACCAAAACCACACATGGGGACGCCATGCCCTTTCAGGAAGTCAATGATCTATTGGGTTGCGTGTATGGAAAAATTAAAAATTTCTGTATAGCTACGCATCAACTGCCAAAATCTACTATGAAGATACATGCGAATACGAAGATCCAAAGATCTAGATGGAATACGTTACCAACACGCGTTGATGACGTAGTTGAGTCTGTCGCCGATTCCCTCAACCAAGCCTGGTAGAGAGATTCCGGCGTCCTCTCCTCCTCGCCTTGTCATCTTGATCCAACAGAGTGAGGGTCATCCGTCGGGATCCGACACTTCACCCCTCCGAGAGCTTGCACGCGTACGCTGGGAAAGGTTCAGCAGGGCTTCGCCGTCCAAGATTGAAGCACTATTGGTGTATATGAAGGTGGAGATCTCAACACATGAGATGGAGAGAGAGAGAGAGAGAGAGAGAGATATTAGATCTAATCTAATTGGAGAGGGATCCTCTAAACCAACTGGAAGAAATCTAAACTTGAGAAAATTTGTGTCAACTTGTGTCTCCAAATAGGAGGGGGTGGGGGTTTATATAGATGGCCCAAAGGGTGGAGGGACTTGGGGAAGGGGAAAGACCCCAACCCCAATTCGGTTTGGGAGGAGGAGTTGGACTCCAACTCCCCTCCGCTCCACCGCTGTCGCCGCCGGGTGGGGCCCGCCCTAGGCCGCACCGACCTAGGGGGTGGGCCCCACCTGCCGCACCGACCTAAGGGGTGGGCCTGCCCTAGGCCGGCCGGCCCTTGGCCGCCGCCTCTGCCTCCTCCCCTATGGGCCGCAATGGCCCATTAGGGTTTTGGCTGGGGGAGCCTCCCACCCATGGCGCCTTGGCCCACCACCACCATATGGTGGTGCGGCTACCTTGGTGGGCCCCTAGGCCCATCTTGGTAGCCCCTATGGTGGGCTCAAATTTTTATTCATATTTTTCCAATTATTAATTAATTAATTCTTTTGTCTAATTAATTCCAAATAAATATTTTCTTTTTACAGAAAATTCCCGGAATTAATTACTTATCATATAAAACACTTTTATATGATCCGGGACACCTAGTGTCCGCAGACAAAATTCTCTGGATAAATATTTCCATTCTTTATAAACCCTCGGAATAAATCCGACCGTGATAGCAACTTCTATCACAATGTAATCTCTCTGATATAACCATATCTATCACGCATATACTATTCTGGTGATACTCTCTCCATGTTCCAGACTAACCAATATACACAACTAACCAATCCTAGTTTAAGCGTGTCCACCCTACAGGTTCGATAACGTGTAGCTATAATTAGATGTGCTCATCTAATCACCGGCCAGGGTCAGGTCCGTGGACAACCTGAATAACTGCTACCGTTATGCGAAGACACTCTGTTGAACCTGTTGGCTATTTCATATATCATTCCCATTATTCGCGATACCGAAACTTCGCTCGAGATATAGATCTGTGGATGACACCATGAATCACTCATTGATTCATTACATCTTTGTCTATCTCGTTAACCGGCAAGTTCTCTTTACTCGTTTCCCTAGTATGATATCCTACAAGGTGTAACTTCACCATGCATTGTCTCCATGCATTGTCTGCAGAACATATTAAATACCTTTTAATACCGAGTGGGCCCAGGGCGTATCTCTCTAAACACCGAGGAGTAATTTCCCATCTCAGAACATTAGGATATATGCACTAGTACAGAACGACACATCGGAAACGGGCCAAAAACCCCTTCGGCAACGGAGAAAGGGTCTGTGTCCCCGCCTCTGTCACTGATGTGAAGGCCTTCATCGGTAACGGAGGCCAAAAACCGTTTCCGATGAGGTCTCCATTTGGCAACGGTTGTACGCAGACCTCCGTTTCCTTAGTTTTCCTTCATCAGATACAGAGTTTGCCATCCACCCGTTTGCATTGAGCATTTCTCATATTTCTGTTACCGGATGCCACGTTTACAAATGCCACTAGATACTTAAAATCTCACAGCACAAGCTCAAATACTAAAACGGTAACAGATTTCATTCATATCACAATGTAACTTTACATTTCCATCACAATTTCACCTTTACAATTGCATCACAAGATGTGACAAACATAAGAGGTAAAACGATAATAGATTTCATCTATACTAAGCCTATCATGTCAAAGGACGGAAAGAATATATGATTTCTTCCCTACATCCTTTTCCACAATCCTCGCAGGTGTCACTCTAGCTATCTCTTCTTATCTCAACTTCTTGAGAGAAGGATGTTGAAGCTTTGGACCCTATACATTAGTAAATAGAGTTACAATTGTTAAATACATATGCTAAAACAAATACACTATGAATTTAAGCAAACTGAAACGATATCTTACCTATGGCTTGAGGTGGCTCTTATTGATGAACCGGAGCAGCCAACACACGGCTTGTCAACAAGATATTGCGATGTCAGCAGCTTCATAGGATGCCTGACGACGATCATCCTTTCCATGGAGGCCACCACCGGCTCTAGATTTTTTATACAGTGTCACCGAAATCTAATCTAATACGTCACCGATGTGACATTTCGGCGACACTGTATAAAACACTCTTACTTAAAAAAATATTTTATGCAGTGTACCAAAACGTCACAATAGCGACGGTGGATATGTATGGTGGAGTTTGAAAGGGAACAGCTTGATATCCCTAAATGTAAATAAGGATTTATGTTAGTTCTGACACTACTAGATAGAACAAACAATTTAACACAATAATATGAAGTATACAGTAGTATATAGTGTGTACTGACCTGTGTATATAATTGGAGGCCATTATGGGAAAGTCAACAAACACTACTCTCTTGAGTAATGTTCGTTGTTTGTTCTGTGTCTCAGACTTTTTTATGCAGTGTCACCGAAATAGACTCCTGTTTTCACATGGACTAGTTAGCTAAACTACAACCGGTTGCAAGTGCACAATAGGCAAGTTAACTACATCAAGAAATGATCTAGATAGAACTACCGGATGTGAACTGAACTACTTTCAACAAGTTAGCTAAACTACAACTAGTTGCAAGTGCACAATAGGCAAGTTAACTACATCAAGAAATGATCTAGATAGAACTACCGGATGTGAACTGAACTACTTTCAACAAGTTAGCTAAACTACAACTAGTTGCAAGTGCACAATAGGCAAGTTAACTACATCAAGAACTGATCTAGATAGAACTACCGGATGTGAACTGAACTACTTTCAACAAGTTAGCTAAACTACAACTAGTTGCAAGTGCACAATAAGCAAGTTAACTACATCAAGAACTGATCTAGATAGAACTACCGGATGTGAACTGAACTACTATCAACAAGTAAGCTAAACTACAACTAGTTGCAAGTGCACAATAGGCAAGTTAACTACATCAAGAAATGATCTAGATAGAACTACCGGATGTGGATCTGATAGCTTCTTCATGTCGCCGTTGGATCGATCTAGCAGATCCGGAAGTGGTGGAGGCAGAGGAAGCGGACAGAGCGACGACCTCGCCGTGTCGGGCGAGATGGCGAAGACCTCGCCGTGTCGGGGGACATGGTGAAGACCTCGCCGTGTCGGGGGAGATGGCGAAGACCTCGCTGTGATAGCCATCGTCTGGGCGGAGACGGCGCCGCCACGGCGCCGGCGATGGCCGCAACGCCAGGAGGCGCCGCCACGAACAGATCTAGCATACTGGGACAGAGTGAGGAAACGAGTGTTAGGTTTTACTCTGTACGCCCATATATATAGGTAAAACATAGGAAACGGTTCTTTAGAAGGACCGTTTCCTTTGTGTTTCTTCCACTGAGGTGTGGGACCTACGCGCCCACTCTGTGGAATTTCTTCTACTCTCTGGAATAATATTTTCCTAATCTCTACTATATGGAGAAAACCACTTATAGGATACTTATATTAATATTAGTGATTACTACATTACATACGCAGTACATATTAATAATAATAAAGTAAATTACAGTTGGAGAACTTATAGAACTACTACTAGCTACTTCTTGTTTTTCTTGCGCCCTGCTTCCGCGCAATCCTCGTCCTTCTCACGGCCTCGCTTATTGAGGGCCATTGGAGGTGGTGGCGGCGGCGGCGGCGGCAGCATATCGGAGGCGGTGGCGGCGGCTTTCTTCTCCGTCGCCGGGGCTCCCTTCTTCGGGACCGGCGCCTCCACCTCGTCCTCCTCGTCGTCCTCCTCCTCCTCCTTCTCCTCTTCGGTTGACTCGTCATCAGAATCAACCTTCGGCGGGCCCAGCATCAAGGTGGGATCATGGAAGTTGGCGTATTCGTCGTCGCTCGTCTCCGGCGTCGGTCCTTCAACGGACTCGCCGCTGACGGGGGGACTGTCCCGCGGCGACTCAGTGTGCTCCTGTGTGTCGTTGCTGCGAGGCATCTTCGCTAATCAGTAGGAGGGAGCGAGCGAGCGAGAGAGAGAGAGCAGATTCGGTGGCGTCTTGAGCTAGCAAGGATTGGGGTTTTCAAGGAGTAGTGGGCGGTGCCACTACGCCATGGCATTTACTCGCCTCGCTTCGAATTCCAAGATGGAACGTGTCCACATTGGAAACGGACACCCAAAACTCTCCGTTGCTATAGAGGCACATATCGGAAACGGAGTCAGAATTAAGACCGTTGCCAATATAATAGGTGACGGAGATTGGAAAGGGTCCGTTGCCAATGTAGGCGGGCCTGGTCAGGTTTGTACGCACCGGCCGCGCGGAAAGCGCGATTCTCCGTCGCCTAACGCCTGCCGTTTCCATAGAGGGGTATCCGATGTGTCATTCTGTACTAGTGATGCATGCCTTGGTAATCACCCAGTGACTGCCGTTTTGATCACCCAGTTACGGCTGTGGAGATTGACAGTATGAAAGTAATTCTTCCAGTATGCATAACCCCAATAAGCTCATCATGGTTGCAGGATATGTTATATAAGAACCTTACTGTGATAAAGCTAAGGATAAAAGGACAATTTAACGGAATCTCTTAGCATACCAAAACTTGGGTCTACCCGGTCATATTATTATCCAATAATATGCCACTCATTGATGCTGACACAAACAATGTCCATGACTAGGAAAGCACAGTCATCTAGCAATCAACAAATTAGTCCGTAAAAGAACTAGGGTACATTTTACGTGTTCATATTCCCTACACGTGCGAGTGAGCTTTTCTCCGAATCACGTATTCAGGAGCCACTGCAGTTATAGCATAGAGAACACAAATCATAATTAATGAATCAGATGTATAAATACATTGCCTTTTGGGCATACATCCAACATGATCCAATGGATAAACAAGTAAGTAACAAGAGATGAAGGACACCAAAATATTGCCAAGAGGAAGACATTGCTTTGTGTCATGTTTGGATGAAGGTGTCGCTTGATGCCTCGGTTGGCATGGATCAATCAAAGGGGAAGTTTTGGAGTAGGATGGAGGACTACTATTGCAACATTGTGACTGTCCCATCGAGCCACACTCAAGGATCTCATGTACACCGTTGGGCCATCATCCAAGAGCAATGCAACCGATGCTATGGTTGTGTTGATCAAGTCAACCATGCACCGCCGAGTGGGGAGCCAATCATGGTCGAAGACCTCTACAAGCAACTCAACAAGACTAAGGACTTCACATTGCACCATTGCTACAAGGAACTAGTTGGGTGATGGTGGTGCCAGTGGGGGTGGTGATGGTGCTTGAGTTTGTGTACTATGAATTTGGTTGCTAACTAGTGGTTATTGTGGATCAACTTGATCAATGTGGTGGCATTTGGATGAACTCTATGCATGTTTTAATTTGAATTTTTTGATTGGATGAACTACATTTATGTTTTTTGTTTATGTCTTGCGTATGTTGAATTTGAATTATTCAAATGATTGATGAAATACTGTGCAATTGTTGGAAATGTATGTGAAAAGTCTAAACGAGTTGGAGAAAACAAAGTTAAATATGGGAGTTCGGGTAGTAAGGAACACCCTTTAACTTCTCAAGTTATAAAGAGTTAGTATAAGAGGCCCATATAGGGGACTGAATTTGAGTGATCATATAGAAATGCCCTAAAGGGTATTTCGGAACTTTGTAGGAGTAATAGTTAGCATGCACATGTGATACACCGTATTAACAAATGAAGCAGATGACATGGGCACCAAATAGAGTCTGGTGGTGTTGTGTATAATTTACAATCCGGTCGCCCATTTGAGATAATTCAGAAAAATCTCATTAAAATAGGTCATAAGACGAGCATGAACACAAAACTCACGCCCGTATATAAAAGCATGATAATGTTGCAACATATTTTAACGGGAGCGTCACGGGTGAGCGCGCACCAGGACTCGAGCGAGCGCACGCAGACATCACGCGCGTAGGATAGCGAGGGCCCGCCACGTGGTGGCGTCGGAGAGAGCGCACCGGTTCACGCACATGGCCGTGCCGTGAAACGAGCTAGCATGCACATGGCCGCGCCGCGAAAACGAGCTAGCTAGCTAGCTCCGATCAATCGATCGATTAGTTTGCTAGCTTAGCTGCGTAGCTGCATGTATGCTTTTCATTTTTTTCTTTTTAACGTGAGACACAAAAAAATTGTACGCTATTTTTTTTACATGTGCTAAAAAAAGCAGTGCACTGTAAAAGAGAAGGCAGTGCACTGCCCATCTGAAGCACTGCACCCAAAAAGAGAAGCCAGTGCACTGTCTATCCGAGACAGTGCAGCGCAAAAGAGAAGGTAGTGTACTGCTGATGCATGTAAAATGCATACATGAACTTTACATTTTATTACATGTTATTCCATGTTATTTGCATCATATAAGGGTTATATTCATGATTTATATTGAGTTTTGGGGATAATCAACAACTTCCCCATTTTTTTGGAATTAACCCTGCACTGTCAGAAAACCCCTTTTTCTATATTTTTACGTTTCAGGCGACCAAATCACGTCATAATGACCTGAGATTTTACGGGGATCACTTTTTTGGAAGGAACGAAACGTAGGCGCAAAGGAATTGAAGAAACGAAGACCGGAAGGGCAAAAGGGGTGGGCCCACACGGCCATATTCCCTGACCGCGTGGGACCCACCAAAAGCCCTCGGGCCTCCGCTGCTGTCGATCCTTCTTCCCGAAGCTTCGTCTTGACCTAAAAACGACTATATATAGACCCCCCCAGGGCTTTCGCGAAAGGAGCGCCGCCAAAACAGAGAACCACGAAACAGAGACCTGGAGCTGAAGATTGGAGGGGGAAAACTCCGGCGGGGCGCTGCCGGTGTGGTCTCCTTCCCCTCCAACAACATCTCCACCGACACCATGATGAAGAGGGAGTAGTCCACCCCTGGACTATGGGTTTGTGGAAGTAACTTATGTATCTCTCCTCTCTATGAGCTTCACTAATTAGTACCGTATGAGCTGCTGAACATGATTACGGTCATCTATGTAATTCCTTTGTGGTGGATCTTTATTATGAGTTAATACATGTTTGAGATTGCAATGGTTTTGTTTCAGTTATGAAAGTAGATGCATATTATGTACCCCGTTCTTATTTACTTGTCATGATCAAGCATGTTTATGAGAGCATGTGAGGGGGAACGTGTGCATTAGTTGGAGTAACGGGGGGTGGCTAGTGCAGTGAACGTGACAGATAGTTCTGCGATCCACTTGGGTTTTCTACCTTACTTTGTTGCCTCACTAGGGATAAACAAAAATACCATGCTACCGGAGAGTGGATGTGACCTTGGCCACTATCTCCATGACTAGATCTAGCATGTTCTTATTTTAACTTCATGTCATTGAACTTATTGCTATGCTCTGATTTATCTTAATTACTAAGGTGTTATGATTTAGTTCGCATCTTGGTGGAGCATAAGAGAGAGAACAACTTATACTTGAGATCTCTATGTTAGGACGTGATGCCCATATTATTAATAACTTGTCAAACCATGTCTTGCCATCTTACATGTTAATTTTAGTGTTCCATTGTCTACCACGTTATCAAGAGAGAGTGCATTTGTGAAACCATGAACCCCGGTCCATTTTTAATCATAAGAAACACCTTTCCAACACTTTTATCACCACTTTTGTTTGCTGCCATTATTAAATCCGAAAATACAAAAACACTTTTACATCTTGCATTCATCATAAAAAACCCAAAAATATCATTTATCATTATTACCACCATCCTTGCATATTTATTTTACCATCATTGCATATTTACTACTGTTTGCATATTTATTTTATTATCATTCTCACACCTTGTGCTTGACAACCACTTGGTGAGGTTGAGGGCACAAAACAATTTATTTTGTTGCAGGTTCTCAAGAGAAGGATAAGGAGATAACACCTGAAATACTGGTTCCCCGAGAGTTCGATATTAAACCCTCGAGTCACCCCTCGTGGGGAAAACTGTCTTCCACTACTATACACTCTGCACTTGGAGTCTCAACCTAACCCATTTACTTTTCACGCAGGTAACTACGTGAAGGGCCATCAAGACTTTTCTGGCGCCGTTGTGGGGAACAACACGCATCAAGTTCCCTCGTCAACTCAGCGCTCAAGACGTTTTCTGGCGCCGTTGCCGGGGAACCATAGCTGAAAGGTTTATCCAAGGATCACTCACATCAAGTCAACTTCATCACCAACTTGTGTAACAACCTAAGCTTGGGGAGGTTGCACCTACGTGAGCATCATCTTATCCATCTTTACCTACAATCATTTTATTTTGTTTTGTTCTTGTCTTGCATATCATCTTTATATTTCGGTTTGCATTTTATATTCAGTTTTGCATTTTGTGTTGCATTTGTTATTTCGAGTTGCATTAGTGTCATTTTACTTTCAGTTTTGCATAAAAAATTAAAAACACATAAAAACTTGTTAAAATGGGAGATAGAACTAAATTGTGTGACTACACAAACACTCCTAATGATCAATTTATTGCTAAGCCTATCACCACACCTGAGATTACTGCTGAGAGCTATGAAGTTAGTCCTAGTTTGTTAAACTTGATAACTAGGGAACAATTTGGTGGTAGTGCTGTTGAGGATGCCTCTATGCATCTTCATGATTTTATTGAAATCTGTGACATGCAAAAGTTTAAAAATGTTGAAAGTAATGTCTTAAAACTGAAGTTATTTCCTTTCTCACTTAGAGGAAAAGCTAAAGAGTGGCTACATTCATTACCTACTGGTAGTATTAATTCTTGGGATGATTTAAAAGAAGCTTTCATTAAGAAATATTATCCCCCTGTTAAAATACTGCAAAATAGAAACAATATCCTCTCTTTTAGGCAAAATGAAAATGAACATGTTGCCATGGCTTGGGATAGGATTAAACTCATGCTTAGAACTTGTCCATCACATGGGGTTAATGAATGGACCATTTTACACTCTTTTTACAATGGTCTAAATTACATGTCTAGAAATATACTTGATTCAGCTGCTGGAGGTGCTTTCATGGGAAAAACTATATTAGAAGCTAAGAACATTTTGGAAAGTATCTTGCAAAATTATAGTCAATGGCATACTGATAGAGCACCTAGTTCATCTAAGAAAGTGAACTCTATAGAAGAAACAAATGATTTGTCATCTAAAATGGACACCATTCTTGCTTTTATTAATAAACAAAATTTTGAAAATATGCCTTTGCAAGAACTAGTTGGTAATAATCCTGAAAATGTTGATGTCAACTTCATTAGGAACTATGGTAATAATGGGTATGGTAACAACAATTATAACTCTTATAATAAACCCCCATATGTTCCTAACAACCGTCCTTTAGTGCCATATCCTAATGCTAATGATAAATGGAAGCCTATGTCATCAAGCAATGATAATTTCGAAGCAAATAAAATTCTTATTGAACAAGTTGCTAGTCATAATACCATGATACAAGAGTTGAATAAATCTGTTGCTTCTATTAGTTCTGATATTAGAGGTTTACAACTCCAAGCTGCAGGACTAGACAAAGCCTTGTCAAAACTAGCTGATAATCAAGCCACTTTATTGAGTATGTCTGCAGGGAAACCACAAGCACCACCCACGGTTGGGATGAATTCTATTAATATTGCTGAAAGTGTCCCTTCTACTTTGGAGGGAACTCTTAATGAACTGCTTGAATATCCTGAATATTTGTTGCCATTTATGTCTCAACTTGTTGGTTTAAAGGAAGAAGTTAATGAAACTAAAAATGATGAATCTCTTATGTTAGTAGTTAGAAAAAAAGTTGAGGAAGTTAAAATGCTTAGTGAAGTTAAGGAACCATTTGTTGATTTAGAGAAGTGTAGCTTGCATGAATTAATTTCTATCTTACAAAAATTTGCAAGTGATCCTTCTGTTAATATTAACCAGGCTGGTTTTGGTTCCTATATTGCTAATCATGTCTTAAAAGAAAAGATTGCTAGGTACAATCAAGAAGCTATGATACCACCTAAGCTTGGGGATATCTGGATCCCAAGGTACTAGTAACCATTGGAAAAGAGACACACCATGCCATTTTAGATCTAGGATCTAGTGTCTCTATATTATCTAAAGAACTATATGAAGTCCTTGAACTTAAAAATATTGAGAAATGCTCTATTGAACTTGCACTTGCTGATGATTCCATTAGACATGCTCTAGGAAAAGTAAGTGATGTTATGGTAGAGTTACACATGACTTTTGTGCCTGTTGATTTTCTAATCATGGACATGGGGAATAAAACCTCTAGTCCTATTATTTTGGGAAGACCTTTTCTTCGTACTACAGGTGCCATTATTGATTCAAAGGAAGGGAATGTGAAGTTTCAGTTTCCACACAAGAAGAGCATGGAACACTTCCCAAGGAAGAGGGACACACCAAGGTTCAAGCTCCCTCATGAGCTACGTCCCCTTTGATTATCAAGTAAGTAAGCCTAGCTATATGGCTATAAAGAAAGCGCTTTACGGGAGGCAACCCGGTTGTTTTTGTTTGAGATTTTCTTTGAGTCCTCTTGCTGTAACAAGAGAGTAGTTTGTTAGTTTTGTTTCTGGGATTTTTAATAAAGAACCAAGTTTTACCTATTTTGGGTTTGAAAAGTTGCTATTCATTTTCGGAGAGTTTTCTGCCTGCACGAAGTCTGTGCACGGTTTGATTTTTCATTTTTTATCTGTAACTCCGATTGAGCTGTAATTTGAACTGTAGCTTCAACTTTTCATCCTCTGCATACGTGATTTTTTGCAGATTTTTCTGACGAGTTTAAGTAGGGTAGAAAAATGCGTTTTGCTGCTGCTGTTTTTCTGGACAGATTCTGTCTTGATATTGTTTGATGCATTCTTTGAGCTTTTTGCTTGAATCTTTTTGATTCAATTGAGTTTATGAGTAGGCATACAACATTATATACTCTCTGGACATTCATATGAATTTTTGCCTAAGGATTTTATGCAGCAAGGAACCTATTTGTTTATCACTACTAATATCACCCCACAGAAAAGAAATGGAGAAACGGTGTTTTGAAGTTTTTTCACAGGGATTAGAGGAGCTGCACCAAGAGCTATCCAAGGATGGTGAAGACCATAAGCTTGGGGATGTCAAGACAACCCCACTAGACCAACACACTCTCGGTTTGCACACGTCTAACTTCTGTTTTTCGATCAAAGCACTTTATCGTATAAACTTGGAGCGTCTGTTTTTTTTTTTTGCTTTTGTTATTTCGGTTTGTTAATAAGACCACCACTATCATTTATATATGAGAGAGCTACTGGAAGTTTGGGTTGAATTATGTTGGATGCTATTAAATATATTGGGATAGGGATGTTTGAGTTGATTTTAAAAGATACATATAGTTGCATAATTCATGTGCTTTGAATGAATGTTAATTTGCAAGTGTGTTGTCAAGAGCTATCTTTTACCATGTTTAGATGTTGAATTTTAACTTTACTTGGTTTAACATGGATTGATTAGTTCTATGGACACTTATGCATGCATTTAGATGGTCAACTTTCTCCCTATTGCTAGCCCAAAAATTACAACAAGTAAAAAGCTTGTTTCCCAACACCTTCAACCAAAGTTTTTCCAGTGAGTCCACCATATCTACCTATTAGCTTTATGCTATTCCAAGTATGTTTATCATGTTATATTGTGTTATCTACATTTCTGAATTTAAATGCTTATGTTATTGATTGTCATGGGAAAAATTGGTTAAAAGCTCTCACGAACTTGATGCACAATTTACTTTTATTGCATTTAATAAGCATGAACCATTGTGATTAAAATTATGAAGTTGTGGGCTTGACAATTGTTTTGGTTGGGAGTTAGCCCATATGTGCTGTCACATGGCAAGCTTTCAACATTGCACTTATTTATATTTAGTTGATGTCATGTACTTTTGTTTATGGATGCCTATCATGGGTGAAATGAATGTGGATACTTAGTAAGTTCAAAGAGTTTGTATAAATGGTTAGAGAAATGCCTGGGCCGCTAATCTAAGCCATGCATCATTCATGGTGGAAATTTACAGCATAACCATAATGTTCATTCAGTGATGCACCTCATAATAAAAAGCTATACCCATAGTAAATAAAAGAGTGCTGAGATTGTTCATTGTCTGTTTGTCTTGTTGTTTTGACATGGGCTTGTTCATGTCAAGGGGCAAGAGGTACCCCAGTGCAGTTCTTGATGATACTATTATTACTTGCAATGACCTTTATTTGAATTTACTTTGTGGACCAAAGTGAGTAACACATGGTGTAGGTACTTGTATTCAAGGGACATGAGACATTCAACCAATACATTGTCAAGCACACCACTCATATTTGCTTTCACTTTAAACATTAATCATTCAAGATGCTATGATAGGGGTAATGAGAGCTCCACACCAATGACTACCACATTGCAAGCATTAACTTAAGTAGAAGTGTTTGGAAGTTAGATGAAACTTATTCATGCTTTACCTCTACTTATTTATCTATCCAAAGTGTCCACCTTTTATATTCAGTTTTCATAAGAAGTACTCTATGACCACCATAGGATGTTTTTACTTTTCATTATGCATACATTTGGTCCATAGTACTTTCTTCTATGTTACACTTTGTGAATTTATCATTGAACATCTTTACATTGAGTATTTGATATCACTTCATAATTTATCTTGCATATTGTTATTCCTTTGAAGAATGAATCATTTGACTCTATGTAGCAATAGTAATCACCTTTGATATCCATTGATAGTATTAAAATGCAAAGTCCATGTTAGTTTTATCACCTTCATACTCGGGACGAGCATGGGTTAAGCTTGGGGATGTTGATGCATGTAAAATGCATACATGAACTTTACATTTTATTACATGTTATTTGCATCATATAAGGGTTATATTCATGATTTATATTGAGTTTTGGGGATAATTAACAACTTCCCCATTTTTCTGGAATTAACCCTGCGCTGTCAGAAAACCCCTTTTTCTATATTTTATGTTTCAGGGACCAAACGACGTCCAAATGACCTGAATTTTACGGGGATCACTTTTTTGGAAGGAACGAAACGTAGGCGCAAAGGAATCGAAGAAACGGAGACCAGAAGGCCAAAAGGGGTGGGCCCACGCGGCCAGATTCCCTGACCGCGTGGGACCCCCATTGGCCCTCGGGCCTCCGCTGCCGTCGATCTTTCTTCCCGAAGCTTCGTCTTGACCTAAAAACGACTATATATAGACCCCCCAGGGCTTTCGCGAAAGGAGCGCCGCCAAAACAGAAACCACGAAACAGAGACCTGGAGCTGAAGATTGGAGGGGGAAAACTCCGGCGGGGCGCTGCCGGTGTGGTCTCCTTCCCCTCCAACAACATCTCCACCGACACCATGATGAAGAGGGAGTAGTCCACCCCTGGACTATGGGTTTGTGGAAGTAACTTATGTATCTCTCCTCTCTATGAGCTTCACTAATTAGTACCGTATGAGCTGCTGAACATGATTACGGTCATCTATGTAATTCCTTTGTGGTGGATCTTTATTATGAGTTAATACATGTTTGAGATTGCAATGGTTTTGTTTCAGTTATGAAAGTAGATGCATATTATGTACCCCGTTCTTATTTACTTGTCATGATCAAGCATGTTTATGAGAGCATGTGAGGGGGAACGTGTGCATTAGTTGGAGTAACGGGGGGTGGCTAGTGCAGTGAACGTGACAGAAGTTCTGCGATCCACTTGGGTTTTCTACCTTACTTTGTTGCCTCACTAGGGATAAACAAAAATACCATGCTACCGGAGAGTGGATGTGACCTTGGCCACTATCTCCATGACTAGATCTAGCATGTTCTTATTTTAACTTCATGTCATTGAACTTATTGCTATGCTCTGATTTATCTTAATTACTAAGGTGTTATGATTTAGTTCGCATCTTGGTGGAGCATAAGAGAGAGAACAACTTATACTTGAGATCTCTATGTTAGGACGTGATGCCCATATTATTAATAACTTGTCAAACCATGTCTTGCCATCTTACATGTTAATTTTAGTGTTCCATTGTCTACCACGTTATCAAGAGAGAGTGCATTTGTGAAACCATGAACCCCGGTCCATTTTTAATCATAAGAAACACCTTTCCAACACTTTTATCACCACTTTTGTTTGCTGCCATTATTAAATCCGAAAATACAAAAACACTTTTACATCTTGCATTCATCATAAAAAACCCAAAAATATCATTTATCATTACCACCATCCTTGCATATTTATTTTACCATCATTGCATATTTACTATTGTTTGCATATTTATTTTATTATCATTCTCACACCTTGTGCTTGACAACCACTTGGTGAGGTTGAGGGCACAAAACAATTTATTTTGTTGCAGGTTCTCAAGAGAAGGATAAGGAGATAACACCTGAAATACTGGTTCCCCGAGAGTTCGATATTAAACCCTCGAGTCACCCCTCGTGGGGAAAACTGTCTTCCACTACTATACACTCTGCACTTGGAGTCTCAACCTAACCCATTTACTTTTCACGCAGGTAACTACGTGAAGGGCCATCAAGACATTTTCTGGCGCCGTTGCCGGGGAGCAAAGAAGCAACACCGCATCAAGTTCCCTCGTCAACTCAGCGCTCAGCAACTGCCCCATCCAGGCAGTGCACCGCGTAAAGAGAAGGCAGTGCACTGCCCCATCCAGGCAGTGCACCGCGAAAAGAGAAGGCAGTGCACTGCCCCGTCCAGGCAGTGCACCACAAAAGATAAGGCAGTGCACTGCCCCATCCAGACAGTGCACCGCGAAAAGAGAAGGCAGTGCACTGCCCTGTCCAGGCAGTGCACCACAAAAGATAAGGCAGTGCACTGCCCCATCCAGGCAGTGCACCGCGAAAAGAGAAGGCAATGCACTGCCCGTCCAGGCAGTGCACCACAAAAAATAAGGCAGTGCACTGCCCCATTCAGGCAGTGCACCGCGAAAAGAGAAGGCAGTGCACTGCCCCGTCCAGGCAGAGCACCGCAAAAGAAGGTATTGCACTGCATCCAAAAAGACAGGAAAAAGGCAGTGCAATCTATACACTCCGGACAGTGCACAAAAAACGTTTGTCAAAACATATCAACATGGGATCTAGTTTTGAATATCTCAACGCGACTAACCCATCCCCGAAAACAGATCGTGATTTGAAAACTCTGTTCGAAAGATATTTCATTTTCTATCTTCGAATTGAAAGAGAAAAGGAAAAAGAACAACATGTACCGAACCAGCCGGAGAGCAGAGCGAGCGAGGTAGGCCTGGCCAGCAGGTGGCGGCCAGGGAGCAACTCCCGCAGGAGAGCTCGCATGCGCCAGAGAGCTCCACGTGCTGGCAGCGCATGCGATGCGGAGCATGCTCCGGGAAGCGCGCATTTTTCCTAACAATTTCGTATTTTAATGGAGTGTATATTTCTTAATCATGGAAATACATGATATGCTTGTCTAAGTTATAACAAAAGAGAAAACTATAACTAATTGGCATGCATATGGTACAACCATCTATTCAGAGTTTTTTATCCCAAACAATATGTTCCAACCAATACTACATAAGAACAAACCATGCCAGCCTGAAAGAAGTAGCACGATTTGGCATGGACAACATAAGCTACCAAATCCCTGGGCGTTAGGTTCTTGAGAATATGGGCGATGTCAAGGGCGGCTCTCACGACGATGTCGTCAGTCCTCCTGGAGGCCGCTTGTGAGCGTTGGACTGACCTGAGTTCGACAAGGAGAAGGACTCGCCGTGTTCGGTGTGTATGTCTGCATTGATGAGCTATCTATGCCACTCGCCGTAGCCTCGGCGGTGCGTTCGGAGTGGACCGTCGTCCAACAGAGGTGTGCTAGGAAGGTGTCGATGGGTCATTGGGGACGCTCACTAGCGAGGAGGCCATGATGTGCCACTAGAGGCTGGGGCGCCTCCTGGCCGTTCTTGTGCATAATAATCTGAACACCATGATGGCACGTAGAGGTGTACATTCTTTCCTCTTTGATAGTCAAGTTGGTTGTATATCAACCGTTATTTAATCTCCTGTGACATGCATTGCAACGGTGTTAGGCAAAGTGTTCAGGGGTTACAGTTTGAGAAGACATTCACTGACGCTGAGCCAATTTTTCATAGAATAGATCAGCTACACAAAATAAATATTTTACACGCGACTGCCAATGTGAGCCTATAAATAGCTCTTTGTCTAGGAGGTTCTTCAAATTATCTTCAAATGTTGGTGTTCATAATTTCATCCATGATAGCTTACCCACAAAAGTTATAAGCCCCAATATTATGTACCTGTTCAGAAAAGGAACACAAATCTGACAGTGGGCAACCAGCCCTAGGTAACAAGTTTTATGTCTCCCTCCTCCTAAGAAACAGCATCTTCTGCTATCTCTTCATCCGTGAAATGAACTCCAAATATAGCCATACGGATAGGCGCACCTTCAAGGGACAGTTCTCAAGTGCTGAAAAGTATAGTCCCACATATCCGCACATATCCTGTTATCATCGTACACTCTGCGACAATATTCAGTATCGCCAGCATGAGGTCAAGCATCAATATGTAGAAAGCTTTGAGCATTCTGCAGTTTTAGAGATGTCAAGATAGCAGTATCAGTAAAGTGACCATTTTATATAGATGAGACAAGATAGCATTCTGCAATTTGGAAAATGGCAAGGTAAATGTATGAAGAAGAAGCAAGTCTAATAAGTGGTTATGTATATGATACTACAAAGACCCGGAAATAACACATGCGTTAGTTTCTTTCACACTCTTGTCAGCTGATTCATCCTATGTATCCGAAAGCAGAAAGAAATCAACAAACTTGGACTTCACATAGACTACAGTGACCACATCAGCTGGGCAGCAGAACACATGAAAATGTAAACACCCAGTTGCGCTGTTACATAAGCCTTGTCTCTTCAACAGACTTAGTTAAATACTAAGCATATATGAGTTGAACACATGACAATTTATATTTGACCGTTTTCTATTAGTGCAGTCTCCAGTGCTGAATCAGAAGTTAATAGTGTATAGAGAGTAAAAGGAAACAAACTTCCAGCAGGTACCTCTATCATCTAAACTGATACATATGCACCTGAACAAATATTTAAACAAAGGAAGGCATATTGAAGTGAATGCAACTTTGGGTTAAGATTTATTTTTCAAACTTCTGCATATGGAAATATGGATACAATTGGTTAAACTATCAGGTAACAACATACTATAGATAATTCTTTTAGCAGTTTCCAATAGATGTGATTGATAAGTAATCGGTGTCAAAATAATTCACCATACCGTAAGCAAATTGTTACCATCATAGTTCAAAGAATTGTTTAACTGAGTGCAGCCTGAAGTGAGTCTTTGATCCCAAGAGTGTACTTTGGCATTTAATGTTCCATTCAAAAAATAAAAGATATACTCAGAACAAAATGATGCACCAATTGAGATACTGAATTTACAAAAGACAACATGTATTCAAATTTTGGAACATGTTCTTTAATGTATAGCATTCGATCTGAGCTGTAAAAAGACACAAGCATGGAAATATAGGTCAGAGTGTATATTGCTATGGTAGGAACATTGGTAAATGTTCAATATTAGCACATTTCATGGTATAATTGGGCTTGTAGTCTGCTTCTTACCTGTAATATCTCCGAACTCCTCTAGATCGTTGGCCTGTAAAGAAAAAATGCTAACATAAAAGTCCTAAGCTGACAAGAAAGTGCATATCATGGTTGTGCTCTAAAGCCCCACAAATCTCTCATAAAAACAGTGAATCCTTTACTAGCATGACTTTAAAAACTGATATAGCAATTCTGACTTCATGATAATTTGGTCTCTTGGATACCTACATCTAAGCCATTTCTCCAAGGGTGGCAAAAAGGAATTAACGAACACGAGCAATCTATGCATCTTACTAGGCTTTTCCGAACACAAGAAAATTGTACCTAGTTCACGCAATGCAATCCTTGCTTCTCCCAATGAACATAACCTCCCTAGCGTAAGAGGAGAAATTGCAACAAGCTTCGAAAACACATAGTGCAAGCTTGATGATTCTACATCAGCAGCTAGAGTGTGAAATCAATAGCCATAACTCATTGTCCCTATTGGCGATCAAAAAGTTCTTGGGCCGGTGGCCTAGGTACATGATATCAAGTGGCAAGCCTCGACAAACCCAACAATGAACCCCATGAGCTCGGCGGCCTTTCACTCACTGCAGTTGATGGAGAGAAATCTAACATTTATCACTGATATGGTACCTCAGATATCATGGTACACAACAAAAAATCCAAAAGTCCAGTGGTTGTGAAGTCTTGAAAGGGAGCCTGTAATGTATGACAGAAGGTTAATTAAGACAATAGCAACATTGATGGATGAAATGCAAGTCAAGTTTGATGTAGGCAGCTAAGAAAATTTACAAACAAGGAACTGGAATCTAATTATCTTTTTTTGTGCCGGGATGGAATTTAATTATCTGAATTCCTGTTTTTTATGTGTCTAATCAGATCTAGCCAGATCTACACACTTACTTATGCCAACCAAATATCCTTGCAACATATATCACATTTACTGAATTAAACAACATACATCCAAAACAAGTATGCACCTCAATAATCTCTAATGCAAACATTCCTATGACACTTATTTATGCCAACTGGATATCACTTGCAACATATATCACATTTACTGAATTAAACAACATACATCCGACACAAGTATGCACCTCAATATCTCTAATGCAAATTCCTATGACAGAAATGTGACACTGCTCTGTTGATTTGAATTACAAAAGAATAGCATCAATTTCCTTCAGATCACATTAGCCAGCTACAGTTAAAAGTGATGCAAACTAAAAGCACAGAAAAAAGGATATAGGTGACCGAATATTCAAATGCTTACACAATAAACAATCCAGAGGAAAAATGGTTGCCAGCCAGCATCGGAACATTGAAGCATCAGTCCATAACTCCATATACTTATTTATTTTCCATCACTCAAGGTCTTGATGTCATTTTCACTTCACTAATGATTTTACCAGTATAAAGTCAAACTATTAGCTTAATCTTAATGTATACTTAAAGGCTGCAACTATAATACTAATACTCACTAACATCCTATAACTTGACTACTTGAGCAAAAAAACATTAAGTATGCCAAGTAAACAGATAATTTCTACTCCTAGCGTGGAGACACGCTTATATGAATCACGCAATAACACTATTTGAAAGTTGCATTGCATACTGTGATGAACTCATTGACCATTTATATTATCATGATAATTAATTTGTGCATGAAGCAATACTCAATCTCTTTCAAAGGAAACAAAGAAATCATACCATAAGTGATCTTCGAAGAGAATCTCTGTTATGTGCAGAGAAACATATCATAGCCAGTGTGTTCGAGATGCCATCGTTGGCCCAGGAATAGGAGGCTCTGTCAATAAATAGATTTTGCAATGAAAAATGTGACGACAAAAAAATGCAGCGAGATAACTTCCTGTCTGAAGAGTGAAGACAAATCCTTGTATTAAGACCAAGCAAACTGACTATATTTATGCTACGCTGCTCAGCTCAATATGATCCTGGGATCAAAATTTACCTTGTCTAGGACATAGAGATCATTCAAGCCATATCTCCAAGTCTCCAACTGGTGCAGACCCATGTTGCTCAGGGAGGAAGCCATCTGGAGGAAAAATTGCCAAAGCACAGTGGAAATCTCGAAGGTTAAATTTCTCCCCAGGCATGTACGCAATCTTTGATCTGATAGAAGTTGAAGTATCAGTAAAAGTAAAAGGATCAGAACACTACATCAGGAATACATCTGGTGTTGAGAGACCAATTAGCAATGTGATAGTGTGACAATAATCAGCAGCTCAATAAATCTTGTGCGGAGTATCACAAAATTCACGTTTCCTGTAGTGAGTGAATTATGACGGTTGCGATTCAATTCGAAATCAAATAAGTAACTCACTTAGTCAATGTGGTGGACACAGATTGTGTAAATTCGTCATTTTTGCACACACGGTAGCAATCAGAAATTAGTGAACTGAAGTCTGCACTGTAAACGGAACAGCAGAGCTTGCGTATCACAAATTCAAAACGTAGTCGGATGAGCTATTAGAGAGGTTCCATTCAAGCAAACCAATCATACAACGAAACAAATGGCAGGACCGAGCTCCACACTGAAATGCAACAGGTCGAGGGAGAGGGAGATGCAGACCTTGGGCGAGGACCAGTCGGCGGTGTCGTGGTAGAGATCCCCATTCTCTTGTGCAGCCTGGTGGTCGCCCTCTTGCGTGGTACGGCCATTCATTGCGCTCCTCTGATAGAGCGCCATGGAGGAGCCATGAGGATTAGTGGCTGATGGTACCGCCAACTCAAATCAGAAGGGGAATGGACGGGGGAGTACATGTGAAAAGAGGTAATGGGAGGAAGGATGGGGAACCAGTAGAGAGGAGATGAATACCTGTAGCAGTAGCTCCGTGCAGATCGAAGGAGGGAGACGGCAGGAGAGAGCGCGTTGATCCGCGCATGCCGCCGCTTACACCCGTGGCGAGCTTCTCCGCGCTCGAGGCCCTCCGCCATGTCCAGGCAAGGATGGATGACTCGATCTATGCGCGCTCGTTGACGGCCGCTGCAAGGACATTGTTATTTTTCTTGTGTTCCGAATCCTACCAACCATATATGGAGTCCTACCGGAATAAGGCATGTCTACAACTCTGTTTCGTGTCCGCCAAGACAGAGAGTTGTTTGCCCCCCATATATAGTTAGAGGTAGTCATAGAATAGATTGTGAGATTGAGAGAGATCCACCAGATCCATAGCACGAGAAGGGTTTGTCCTCTCGTGTATTGTAATACTCCTCCCGATTATAGTGATACGCCTTCGTGCGTTCCGTGGTTTTCTCCCGTAAGGGTTTCCACGTAAAAATCTGTGTTCTTGTTCTTTGTTTGATCTAATTTTGCTGCGCTATTTTACAATAAGTGGTATCAGAGCCGAAGGATTCTTCGATCCGCTGCTCCGGGAGACTTTCCGCTGCGCTTCCGGGGCAGCACGGCGCAGCTTCGTTGTTTGGATCAAACAGCCGCAGGTCGCGGCATCATGCAGCTTCATGAAGATCAAGCATCCTTTCCTGAGATCAGATCCGAGTAGTTTTTCATCGGCGTCCCGTGCGCCGTTGTTGGCGATCCGTCCCTGTGCAAGTTGATCGGGCGCCCGAACTCCTCGACTCCGGTACTACTTCCTGATCTAGCACCCTATCCTGTTTTTCTATTCGGTATCAATTCCGTCCGTGCCAGGAGCCATGCGTGGGTCAGATTGGAGTACCAAATCGATCCATGGTTCAAGTGCCGAGACAGGGAATCAAAAGCGGCAGCTGCGCTGCTGCTACGTACGTGAGGGACAAATCAATTCTTTAATTTTTCTACATCCACCCAGTTCAGCTACTAGGTGCTATCAATCCAATTCTTTGCTCCGTATGAATATTTCTTTTCGGGAAATTTTCTGTTGCTTGGCTTGTACTATTTGTGCATGGATTTATCTGCTCATGTTATGAAGTATGATCTTCCGTTGTTGGGCCGTGACACAAGGTTTATCTTATGGCAAGTCAAGATGTGAGCGTTATTGGCGCAAGCCAATTATGCGGATTATTTTAGCATAGATGGACAAAGTGAACAATTTGTTTTCAGCCCGAGCATTGACCCGTGCTCTATCCCGGTCCCAATACCGGTTCTATCCGCACCACCTATGTTCGATGATTTGCCGCTGAGATGATCATCGTTTTGATATTCAGTTCAAGGTGGAGTTTGTTGAGTTGTCTGCAGTTTAGGCTCAACATTAAGGCGGTTTTATTTGCGGCGTTCTATGACGACTCGTTCGTTTATTGGGTTATTTTATTTGAAGGCTGGAAATTCAAGTAAGTTTTATAATTGTTCGTATTCAATGGAATTTACATGAGAGATGTTATGGATGCAAATTCAGGATATTATATTGCTGCAATTACATGAACACAATTCAGGAAAAAAAAATATTATGGAGGAGGTGATTATTAAGCCTGTTGGTAGCCAGCATACTCTTTTCTCTCCAGAGATTTTTGCTGTTATGCATGTGAAGGTTTTATTCAGTTCATGATGAGGAACAGTTATGGTGCAAGGAGGTTTGTTTCTGCTAGATACTACAACATTTAGTACTGTTGAGTTTACAGTGCAATTCAGTTGTCTTTGCTCTTTTATGAGGGGTCTATTGCAGAGTTGATACTCCGTTGCACGTTGAGGAGATTCCTTTCATCCGACAGTTGTTTTACAAGGATAATTTTTTGACCATGTCATGGATTATCGAGATGCCATCGTCGGCAGTTTTGGTGTACGTGATGCCATCGTACCAGATGCTCTTGCATGAGTATTATTTGTCGAGGTTTGTGCTTTGTGGCACGTTCAGATTCCATGGGATGAGTTCTTCACATTGTTATGTGCACCAGATGTTGCACTATTGAGCTATGCGCTCGTTCATGCACCACAGGAGAAATGATGACTTATGTCATTTGATGATTGGGCAGTTTCAGTTTTGGAGGTCAGTGACACAGACTCAGACTTTTATTGGGAGATCCATGTTTCGTATGTCTGCTTTGTTGACAGCTGTGTTGTTTTCGTACGACCTACCGTTGATTTGCTCAATATGACTTCGAGAGAAGTTTATTCGTCCTATGGACGTTTGAAGACACAAGGTTTACTTGTGCTGACTTTAATTGAGGAGTTGATACTATCTATGACTGTTATAGAGGATTCGTCTCAAGGTGGAGTGTTATTTTTCTTGTGTTCCGAATCCTACCATATATGGAGTCCTACCGGAATAAGGCATGTCTACAACTCCGTTTCGTGTCCGCCAAGACAGAGAGTTGTTTGCCACCATATATAGCTAGAGGTAGTCATAGAATAGATTGTGAGATTGAGAGAGATCCACCAGATCCATAGCACGAGAAGGGTTTGTCCTCTCGTGTATTGTAATACTCCTCCCGATTATAGTGATACGCCTTCGTGCGTTCCGTGGTTTTCTTCCGTAAGGGTTTCCACGTAAAAATCTGTGTTCTTGTTCTTCGTTTGATCTACTTTTGCTGCGCAGTTTTACAACAGACATCAGCGCCTTCAACGACGACGGCCACGAGGACTGGACCCGGCGACGAGGGTTGCGCCTGGGAAAGGGGAGCAGATACGCGGGCTGAGCTTCTCCTCCCGTGAGCTCTCTGTTCGGGAGGTAGTGGGGAGGCGCGAAAAGACGTGAGGGGAGCGGAGCGGAGCGTGGGCGGCGGCGGCCGCTGCGGCAGAGGGAGGGCTAGGGTTTTCTCCTCGCTTCTCCTCCGCGCGTGACGACTAGCCCGTTCGCGCAAACATACCAATATACCATCGTCGATAGGCTGCCAAGTTGGACCATCGAAAAGGACAAAAAAAAGAGCTCCACGTGGACATCGCGAGGAGGCGCCCAGGGGGTGGGTGCGCTCTTGCTTGTTCTCAATAATAACAATAAGTTTCAGATTCGAACAACGATTGATCTGGGGACTCAGCTTGTTGGGCACAAGGCCCAGCCTAGTCAGACTTTTCAGACAGTTGGCGCTTCGGTCCAGGGCCTGGAGCGCTAGCGGCCGCACATGCGTGTTATGTCCGATCAACTTCCCATGCAAAAGGTTTTGAGGCTTATATCTAGATTCGGGTTTTTACACGTTCCATTATTCGGTGACTTTGTTTAGATTTCATCGAATATCGATAACCGAGTTAGGAGCGGTTAAATCCGTCAGCCGATAGTCTCCGAAACCACCGAGGGGGGTATTTCCCGAGGAACTGGGACTTCAGGTCATCAAAAGTGCTGGCATGCTATCTTGAGTATCACATTGTATGTCAGCCTCCTCCGGTGTGAATGGCGGAGTATCTCCCTCGACGCTGCAAGTGCCGTCAAGGAAGAATATAACCAACCAACGCTTAGGAATTATGATGCAAAGATATGAGAGTAGATTCTTAGTAGGTCAATGGACTGAGGATGAAGAGAACCGGAGGTTCCCTGGGTAGATCCAGGAGAACTAATTGCTAGAAGGAACTGAGCGTGCGATAAAGGTTAGAGAAAAGATGTGAGAGAGGAGGGCATCATGAGGTTGCGATGAATGATATTCTTGGGATTTTGGAAATTGGAACGAGAAGGGGAATAGACTACTCGAGGTTTCTGTTGACGCTAGATAGAAGGCTAAAAAAAATTAGGTGATGACATGGCGCAGAATAGAAAGCAACACGTGGATGAAATCTCTTAAGGGGGTTGTAGAATAGTCCCACCCCTTATAAATAATCCTTATAATCCTAATGTATATGGCATAATATTTTGCATAACAATCGAATATATTTAAAACCATAACTATTTAATTCGAAGCTGCATAACATTTATTTGAACATCATCATTATTATTGAAACACAAGATATAATGCCCCGTTCGGATGTCTATATTGGAGTGAGATATTGGATATTCGGAGGCTTCCTTAGCCGAATATCTGAAACTGACATGTTTAGATGTATTAGATATTGGGGAGAGATATTCGCGTGCAATATTGAGAAAGAGGTCCGTAGCAGAAAAATGAGTCCACCGAATGTCGAGCTGTTGGGCTCGACATTGGGGTCGATATTCGCTCGTCTCTCCCGTCCCGTCCCAACCCGAGCGATCCTCTCCCGTCCCGACCAGCAGGAGCGACGGCGGCGCACCCAGGTAGCAGATCCGCCCCCACTCCTCCATCCCGGCGCCGATCTGGCCGCCTCCTCTCCTCCTTGTTCCGGCGCCGATCCGGCCGCCCCCTAGCCTCCTCGTTCCCTTCTCATCAGGCCGCCCCCTCGCCTCCTCCTTGCAGGGATGGATTTCGGAGCTCCGGCGGCCGGCGCACCTTCAGGCCGCCCCCTTCTCCTTCCCGGCGCCGCCCCCTTCTCCTTCCCGGCGCCGCCCAGGGCTTGCACAGTTCGAATGCACCTGCTCTCTCCTTCCCCTCGCATCTCTCTCTCTCTTTGCACTGCAGGTTGGGGAGGATTGGACGGAGCCCGGCGGCCGGCGCGGCGGCGCATCTGCATACCGAGCTCCGCCTCACCGCCTCCACCTCCGTCCCCGACTGCTCCGGCCTCTCCGCCCACACCCGCCCAGCGCTAATTGTGTATGGCTATTTTAGTGCTAATTCGAGCTATTTTAGTGCTAATTGTGTACTGGATAATTTGATATGGCTGTTTTGTATAATTTTGGCACTAAATAATAGTATAATGATCAAAATCTCGAAAAACTGAATATCTAACACATCCAAACAACATTTGATATTCAAACTCAATATCTTGTTTGGGTCTGAATATCTAACACATCCAAACAAATATATTGACATTCAAACTCAATATCAATATCTCATGATATTGATATTAAACCCAATATCAATATGGAGCTCCCAATGCGAACATCCGAACGGAGCATAAGAGAGTCACGAGCCAGCCCATGGCCTGGAAGCAGCGCAGCGTGCGATTCGGCCCACCGTCCATTATACAGCCCAAATTCCCTTCAGATGCTATACAGGTATATATATAGGGATCCCCTATATATCGCCTTTTGCGACGCTCCGACTCGCCCGCATCGCTACTCCGACTCGCTCGGATGGGCTGGCCCATTTAATGTGGCTCAATGGACAAAAATATTTCGGGAAAGAATGCGTTGGTGGGATTCGACCTTGGGACATCAAATCAGCCGGAACGAGAGCTAGCCACTGCGCTACACTCTTGCTCATGTTAAACTTTCTTTAGCCTGCTATGTATAGTTTACGATTTTATTTTTTTGTTTCTTTTTCTGTCGTCTTTTTCGTTCTTTCTGTTTCACTTTTTTCCTTTTATGTTTTTTATAGTCATTTATTTTGAAAATGGTTCATATTTTGGAATATATTTTTTAAAAGTTTCCGATTTTTAAAATGTTCTATTTTTAGAAAAATGGTTCCGATTTTTTAAAATGGTTTGATTTAAAAAATGGTTATGAATTTGAAAATGGTTCCGATTTTTGAAAATGTTCCTTTTTCAAAATGGTTCCTATTTTTAAAAATGTTTCTGATTTTTAAAAATGGTTCCGATTTTTGAAAATGGTTTCTTTTTTGAAAATGGTTCTGATTTTTGAAATTGGAACATTTATAGAAAAATGGTTCTTTTTAAAAAATGGTTCCGATTTTTGAAAATGGTTTCGATTTTTGAAAATGGTTCTTTTTTCAAAATGGTTCTGATTTTTGAAAATGGTTCCGATTTTAGAAAATGGTTTCTTTTTTAAAATGATCCATTTTTTGAAAAATAATTACGATTTCGAAAATGGTAACAAATTTGAAAATTGGTTCCGATTTTGAAAATGGTTCTCTTTTGAAAAATGGTTCCCATTTTTTAAAATGATTCCGATTCCGAAAATGGTTCCAAATTCGAAAATGTTTCCAATTTTTGAAAATGGTTCCGAATTTGAAAATGGTTCCAAATTTGAAAAATGGTTCTGATTTCGAAAATGATCCCGATTTCGAAAATGGTTCCGATTTCGAAAATGATTCCAAATTTGAAAAAGGTTCCAAAATTGATAAATGGTTCCAATTTTGAAAAATGGATCCGATTTTGAAAAATGGTTCCGAATTCGAAAATGGTTCCAAGTTTCGAAAATGGTTCCGATTTTGAAAATGGTTCCAAATTTTAAAATTGGTTCCAATTTTGAAAATGGTTCCAAATTTGAAAATGCTTCTGATTTTAAAAATGGTTCCAAAATATTAATATTGCACCAAATCACGTAACTAAAAATAAAGAAGGAAAAGAAAACTAGAATAAATAATGTTAACAAATTTGAAAAATGGTTCCGATTTTTTAAAATTATTTCGAGTCTGAAAATGGTTCCGAATTCGAAAATGGTTCCGAATTTAAAAAATGGTTCCGATTTCAAAAATGATTCCAAATTTGAAAATGGTTCCGATTTTGAAAAATGGTTCCGATTTTGAAAAATGGTTCCGTTTTTGAAAATGGTTCCGATTTCGAAAATGGTTTCAAATTTTGAAAATGGTTCCGATTTTGAAAATGGTTCCAAATTTTTAAAATTGGTTCCAATTTTGGAAATGGTTCCAAATTTGAAAATGGTTCCGATTTTGAAAAAAGGTTCCAAAATATTAATATTGCACCAAACCACGTAACTAAAAATAAATAAGGAAAAGAAAACTAGAATAAATAAGAAAAAATAAATAAATAATGGAAAACAAAAAAAGAAACAGGAAATGAATCGAAGGCAGGAAAGAAATACATAGAAGAACAAAGAAAGTTAGACATGGATGCGAGCATAGCCCATTGGCCATGCATCCTGGGTTCGAATCCCAGTTGATGCAAAACCTATTATTTTTACTCCCTCCGTTTCAAAATATAAGGCGTCCTTTAATTTCGCTGGTCAACGACACACAATTTTGACCATGATTTGTACTTTTAATATGTCCGTCAAATTATTAAAAAGATATATGAAATAAAAGAATTTTGCAAGACAAATCCACGTTAAATAGCGAGCCACATTTAAATAGCGAAACACATGACTAGGGAACGAAGGCAGCGTAGTTGGGCCGGCCCGCTAAAGAAACTCTACGTGGGCGATGCGGTGCTACAGCTCGTAAAAGGCGATATATAGGGTTTGCGTATATATAAAAATTTGGGGCCCCAAAAATTCGAGTGCCCTGTGCCGGCGGCATAGTCGGCACCACAGTAGGCCCGACCCTGTAAGGTACCCGAAACAACGAAAAAGCTCTAGAAAATATCACGAGGTAGATCTTTTTGTGTTGCTGCATTAATTCGTGTGCATGTTCTGATCCAGCCGTTTATGATAGCGTCGTGCCGACAGATAAAGGATATTCACGTCCGTCCGTTTATGTTGTCAGCGAAGTTGACGCGAGATCGTGCGTTCAATTTTTGGACAAAGCTAACACCACACACCTGTCCTTTGCTCGTGGCCACAGCATGCGGTTTTGTATCGACTCGTTCGTTACTGAATTATGAGCAAACCACGTTTTACTAAAAAATCTTCTTAAAACGTGGTTTGTTAAACTCGCCGCGCTAAATTTCTCTATCAAACAACCACGTAGTTATAAAACCAGCTGGGCCGGTGGATGTAACCCAGCAATCACTAGTACACTGAACAGCGAGGTAGGAAGCTCTGACCGATGGGTCAAGCGATCGATGCAGGTGCAGCATGGCCTCCACCTCCATCTCCACGAGCTGCTGCTGCGTGCGAGGTCTCCACAGGCAGCCCTGCTAGTCCTAGTCTCTGTCCTCTTGGCATCCGTCCTCCTGATGGTGCGCCGCTTCGGGAATGGGACGACCACGGCGAGAGCCAGGGAAGCGGTGCTGAGAAAGCTGCCCTCTCCCCGCGGCAGGCTCCCCGTCATCGGCCACCTGAACCTGGTGAGCTCCCTCCCGCACGTCTCCCTCCGCGACCTCGCCGCCGAGCACGGCCGCGACGGCCTCATGCTCCTTCGCCTCGGCGCCGTCCCGACGCTCGTCGTCTCCTCGCCGGCCGCCGCGCAGGCCGTGCTGCGCACGCACGACCACGTCTTCGCGTCCCGGGCCCACTCCCCCGTCACCGACATCCTCTTCTACGGCTCCACGGACGTGGCCTTCTGCCCCTACGGCGACCACTGGCGGCAGGTCAAGAAGATCGCCACCACGCACCTCCTCACGGCCAAGAAGGTCCGCTCCTACCGCCACGCGCGGCAGCACGAGGTGGCGCTGGTCGTGGCCAAGGTCCGCGACTCGATCGGCGCCGCCGTCGACCTGAGCGAGCTGCTGAACGCCTTCACCAACGACGTCGTGTGCCACGCCGTGGCCGGAAGGTCCTTCAGGAAGCAGGGCCACAACAAGCTCTTCCAGGAGCTCGTGGAGGCCAACTCGTCGCTCATCGGCGGCTTCAACCTGGAGGACTACTTCCGGCGCTGGTGAAGCTGGACGTCATCAAGAGGATGGTCTGCGCCAAGGCCCGGAGAGTGAACAAGATGTGGGACGACCTGCTCGACGGCCTCATCGATGACCACGCGAGCACGCCGGCGTCGGAGTACGGCGGCGAGGACAGCGATTTCATCCACGTGTTGCTTTCTATTCAGCAAGAGTATAACCTCACCAGAGACCATATCAAGGCTCAGTTGGAGGTACGTACACGTACGTATAGTATGACGATCACAGTCAAACATCACCTACACCGCTGCACGTCACATACTAGCTAAGCTAGTCTAGCTCATATGCATGCAGTTGATTTTTTGGATAAGTTTTGAGTGAGCAGGGATTCACCTACACAACCACATTTTTTACATTTCTCCTTTTTATTTCTCCCGAACTGTATAGGCTTAGCACATATAGTCTTCAAACCATTAACTGAGGTCAGCAATAACAGAATGTCGTTGTGCGAAAGATAAAACTTAGTTTTGTTGTGCAACATAGAAGACTAAAATAAATATTTTATTCAAAAATATTAATTAAGTTATAAATATTTACACGGTATATATCAAAAAATTGAATTATTTTCTAATCATCAATAATCATTTTTTAGTTATAATAATAATATTTGAATGACCAGCAAAGTTTCAAGTCCATATGATATTTTATTTGAGAGATACAAATACAAGAGAAAGTGCTACATAGTGAGGATAGTGAGCTAGCTAGCACAATCATTGACATTTTTTCTTCTTACATAACTATGTACCAGCTGATCCGTATGTATGCAGGTCATGTTTGAAGCTGGCACGGACACATCATTCATAGTGCTGGAATACGCGATGGTCCGGCTCATGCAAAACCCCCGCCTCATGACCAAGCTACAAGCCGAGGTTAGGAGCAGCATACCCAAGGGCAAAGACATGGTCACCGAAGACGACCTCAACGGTTTGGCCTACCTAAAGGCGGTGATCAAGGAGACGCTCCGGGTTCACATGCCGGGGCCACTCCTCATTCCCCACCTCTCCATGGCCGACTGCGAGATAAACGGCTACACGATACCGTCGGGGACGCGCGTCATTGTCAACAGCTGGGCTCTCACGAGGGATCCTAGCGGCTGAGAGAGCGCGGAGGAGTTCATCCCTGAGCGGTTTATGGAAGGCGGTAATGCCGCCGCCATGGACTATAAGGGGAACGATTTCCTCTACTTGCCATTCGGGACCGGGCGAAGGATATGTCCTGGTATCAACTTCGCGATCGTCACCATTGAAATCATGCTAGCGAATCTCATGTACCACTTCGACTGGAAGCTACCATCAGAATTGGCGGAAGGTGGCATAAGTATGACCGAATCATTTGGGATTACAGTGCACCGCAAGGAGAAGCTACTCATTGTCCCTCTAGTGCCACTGGATTAACATAATTGATGGTCCATGCATATATAGTGCCATGCACAAGATTGAGGACTCCACTCTATACTGGTACCAATCGCAATAGTATCGTGCATATGTCTTTTGTACTTCTTGTTAAGCACAAGCGTAATGTGTAATGTATTGAATAAAGAATGTTACCGTCAAAAAGATCATAATCCTACTTGTACATACTTGTGAACTTCTTTGATGTTTTGATAGTTGTGATGTACTTGTCGCGATGCTCTTGTGATGATCTTTATCCTCTTTGGTGATATGTGTCGTGTCTTGTCGCACGGGCACCAGGAGTAGAGGCTACCCCCTTTTAGTTGGTTTCAAGAAGAGTCTTGTCACCTTCGGCTCCGAGGAGGAAGCTCAAGCAAAGGACACAAGCACGACAGACACAGGGGTTTTACGCAGGTTCAGGCCGCCCGGAGGCTAAAAGCCCTACTCATGCATGTCCAGATTGAGGTCATCATCATGGCGTGGCTACAAGGGTCTCTCCGGGTTGATGACCCGAGAGGGATGTTGGCTGGAGGTTTAAGACGAGCAGATCCTAACCCGGAGGAGATCACCTCTCGCTTCAGCTCACAACCTTAGCTAACTTCTCTTGCCTTGCTCTAGACTAGTTCTGATCCGTCCTCCTCTTTGGTGACATTGGCCCTCCCTTTATAGGCCAGGGGGCAACCACAGCTTGTCACGCAAGGAGCATGTGTGGGGGTTTTTGGCGGGAAACCCCTTGGTGGTGGTGGCAATGCAGGCGACGTGGTCCCTCCTGGGCCTTTCCTTCTTGGCTTGCGTCCTGATCTCTTTCGCCTTTGGGGGAAAGCGTGGCAGGGGCAGCAGAGCTGGTCTGACACCCTCGCCATGGCCGTGCTCCAGTGACGCCATCCGTGACGTACCCAGGCGCCTGCTTCTTCTTGGCGCCCAAGTCTTCATAGATCTTTCCTTATAGCTGACGCTGACATGTTCATCCTCTGCTAAGGGCGAAGGAAATCATCCTTTCCATGCCTGAGCATGGACAGGGCCTTGCAGGTCCTTCGGGTTCTCCAGCTTGGCGGGTCTTGGTCATGGTCTCCGAGTAAATGACCCTTAGCCATATGAAGGTCGATGTCAAACTCGTCGGGTGGCCTTGGAGCAGGTGGGCTGGCCCACCTGTCTAGTTGGTGTTGCTTGAGCTTGTTCATCTTCTTGGTGGGCCCACTGGTGTTGGACCGACTTTGACCGCACCAGGGAAAACCCATGTTCCACTGTTGCGACAATATGTGAATCATGGATCTTGCAATGTCATATGTGGATGATCTTGTGATCATGTATTATGTATATTTTAATTGCTCTGAATCACAGGGATAATTGTAAATATACACAAAAAGCATAATGTTGACTGTATGTCTTAGTGTTACACGGCATGCCTAGTGTTACACTCAGCATACATGTCATGTGGCGCGACTCTGTTCAATATGGCATTCGGACACTAATGGCAGTCTGTTTACCAAATATTATACATGATTATACGTTATTTGGAATAATTTAGACTTTGCACATTTTATCTTCGTTACAAAGTGATAACTCTCAAACGATTTCTACTAATTAACTTTGTAACATCATATTCCATATGAACATGATTAATTAGAAGAAGATCTAGCATTTGCTTTTATCACCTTTTTTAACACACAATTGCCTTGTGGATCTCCATCTTGTTTTTTTTGTTTGTGTCCTAGCACTCATCCTTCTTTTTTTACTGAGGATTTTTTAACAATGATCTGACTTTATTGATTCACTGGCGAAAACAACATATCGATATAAATTGGAACAAACATCGCAACAACAATCCTTGATCAATCCATAAGATCAATCAAGACTCAAGAGTCATGAGAACTGTTGAGACCATGGAGTGTGCCATGATAGCCACAGTAGAACGAGGTTGGAGTCACGACAAAGATTTTTGTACGACTTTATGTGAACCACTTAGACACCTCCAATTAAAACACACAAGACAAAATAAAGGTACCAAATCCGCGTTGAAACGTTGATAAGTGGTAAACCTCGACTCACTTCGCTAGCTAGATCGTTAGTTGGACGTGAGGGGATTCAGCAGAGATCGAAATAATGGACGACGGCTAGGATTTTCCGTGGCTATCCTCTCGAAGGCTTCTCAACTATGGTGGAGCTACTTATTTTTGTTGAAGGCCGTAAATTTGCGACAAATAGGGGGCGACACTCACGTAGTTCACGCGAGTGGGCCGACCCAACAAGTTGAGACACCTTTAATTTTTTAGCATTATTTCCTTTTTCATTTTCTTTCAGATATTTTTTTCGTTTTTATTTTATTTTAATTTGATGTTTTCTATTGTATTTTGTTTTACCTTTTTTATTTTCAGCAAATATGATATTTTAAATGTTACATGAACATATCTAACTCACATTCACAATTTATTTAAATATAATAATATTTATTTTAATATGCATGAACACTGTTTTATTACACATGAACACTATGATACACGGACATTATTTGGAAGTACATTAAAAAAATCTAAATATGGATTTCTAGAAAAAAGTTAAAAACTGTACCTGTTAGTGGGCCGCGATAGATGCGGCCCATGTTGAAAGCCTTCAGGAGGTCAAAATAGAAATTACCTCGCCCCCGTCTTGACATTTGACAGCATTGACCCAGCGGCGGCGCCATCGAATCCGGCAATAGAGCAGGAGCACCAACGGCCCACCCCCCACCCACACTCGTGAGCACCTAGCGTCGGCTCGGCAGCGTGCGGCTGGTGCATGCACCGGCAGTCGATTCAATGGCGCGGCGGAGCTGGAGCGAAATCGGCTGCGTTGCTTACAGTTCTCCGGTCTTCTTCTTGGAACACGCCGAGCTAGTGAGCTAACCTACCACTAGTTCATGTCCATTAGTTGTCTAGTTGTTACAAATTGAGTATACATTCGCGGATCTACTGCATGCTCCGCTGAACTTTGTGTTAAATTTCTGCTATATCTGGTCAAATTTCAAACGCGGCCTTTTCCGCTCGTTCTCGAAATTCCGCTCAATCCGAAATTCGAAACACTGGATGCCATGAGACGGAAGTAGTGTTAGCATGTAACAGCTCCAATATGCAATTATTTTATGTTGTTGCTTTAATTCTTAGCAATGACAACCTGCAACTGCAGATGCTACAAAATTGTTGCGGAGTGGAACAAGGAGCTCATCAAAGAAGCAGACAGATCCACTGGAAGCACGCCTCTTCACTTCGCCGCGTCATGGGGGAGCACGAGGTGATTAGCTTGCTGTTCGCCGCTGATAGAGTTCTGGCTATCAGCATCTTGCTTGACGGCCGCCATGAGTGCGGCGAGCAATGTGACGCCATGGGCAGGACCTTCCTCCATGTCGCAGTCCAAGATACAGAGTCGGAAATTTGCAGCTTCGTCTTTCATAAACATGGATTACAATGGCAACACTGCTCTGCACTTGGCTGTTGTGGTAGAACACCTATGGATTCTTCAGTCAGCTGATGAAAAACCGATAAGTTAAGCTGAATCCAACAAACAACAAGGGGCAAACACCACTTGATCTTGCATGGAGCATCATTATGCACCTGTAAGCAATTGTTCTTGCTTCATGCACATGTAGTTCTTTAGTAGTGCTGATGCGTATAACTATAGTCCCGCTGACTTGTACTAATCGACCAGTTTCTTCTGGTTTGTTCTTCTCTTGTACTTTTGCAGAACCAAAGATTTATGGTAGTCAATTTGCTACCAGAGGCCGGCGCTAAGATGGTACTCACAGATGTGATATCTTCCACAAAGAATGCATTCCTAGGCTAGGCCAACAGGAAGAAGCGCAGAAGATCACCACATCCACACAGATCGTTGGCATCGGCTCCGTTCTGATCGCGATGGTGGTGTTCGCCGCAGCCTTTACCCTGCCAGGTGGGTACCCGAGCGATGAGCATGAGAATGGTGGCACCCCGAATCCCGATGCTCGTTGGGCACTCTGCCGTCCACGTGTTCATCGCCAACACGCCTGCGTTCTTCTTCTTGAGTCTGTCCATCACCCTGCTGACCTATGCGGGGTTGCCAACTTTGGCATACGCACACGCATGGTCACCCTTTCGCTGCGGTGGCACTAATGGCTGTCTCGGCGAGGAGCCTCAGCGCTGCCTTCGTTTTTGGACTGTACGTGGTGCTGGCCCCGGTGGCGCGCACAACTGCAGTGGCGTTATTTGCAATCACGGCTCTCACATTTGCTGATGCCGCTTGGTTCATCTGGATGGTTTGCACCGGTGAGCTGATGCTACTGAAGAGGCTCAGAGCACGGGCATGCTGGAGGCTGGCACCGGCGATCCTAGTGACGTTGTTGACAAAATTCTGGCCGTACTTTGTGATAGCCGGTGTGGTGAAGTGAGATCATTGAGTTGAAATGAAACTGTAACAATAGGATCTACCTATCTTGGTACTGGAATGTAAGAACAATAAAGTCATTGACAAAAATTGGATCATGTTTTTACAATAGATTTTGTATTTACAATAGGATCTACCTAGCTTGGTATTCGAATGCAAGAGCAATCAGGTCATTGACAAAATCGTCTTCTAAAGTAATCCCACTGCACATGTTTGAAGATCCTAACCGTAATTATTCAATCTGAATATATGCAGATACTACAAGAGAGGCAGCCCATGCATCGCCATGATCAAGAAATGCAGCTAAGACCAAATTTGAGTCTTTGACATAACCAAATGCGATGTTGGCAAGATCGCGAAAATCATTCTCATGCTGCCTGTGAAATGCAAGGTCAAGGCAAGTCAGTGGAAGGAGCCACAGTACGGGTGGCGTCTCAAGCCTTGTTAGGACTAGTTCAGGTACGCAGCTTTTCTGTTATCTGGATCTAGTTTGGCTAGGCAGTTTGCCTTTTGCCAAGGTATTCTCATGATTTTACTGAAAGTACCATACACCGTCAGAAAACTTTCACCTTCAGCCAGCACACAAAATGTCAGAGGGGTTGTTCATGGATGAGCCAGACCTTAATTACATGAATCAATCAATGAATCATCGTGTAGTCATAGTAGTTCGTACAATGGTCGATACTTCACACTCCCCTATCGAATGACAGTTTTCGAACCTTAACCTTTTGCTGATAATAAAATGCAAGCTATGTATAGGTACATGAATATGAATGGTCGTGGACTTGTTCTATGCGCGAGCTAGGCCGCCGGAAAACTTGCGTAGGGGTTACCAGCATTGGCCAGCTTGTCGTTGCCAGGTCTTGAAAACACAATCTGTGTGCAACCAGAATATATATAAACACATATGTTGCTGATAATGTAATGGGATGTACATTTCAAATATAGAGCGCAAACACTAATGGTTTAGCTACCAAATTGAAGATATTACCAGGGGTGACTAGCAGGACTAACCAATGGTAACTAGAAAATACTAGTTCTTTACTACGACTAAACTCCATAAATTACAAAATCTATTTAGTGAGTTCTGTAAAAAACCAACCGAAATTTGTCAAATTATGCGAACTTCGATAAAAGAACGGTGTTTTTTTCCACCTTTATGTCTATTTACTGGAGGGTACCCAAAATAGCGATTGGTGACCAAAACCTTGGAAACACAACGTGCTGGAGAAATTATGTTTGCTATTTGTAATGAAGAAGATGGTTACCTGGTAAGTCCCAAGCGTCCGTGACTTAAAACCAGCCGCGCAGTATATGAAATAGTACTCCCATACACGGATGAACTTGTCGTCAAATCCCAGAGCCAAAATTGCACTGCAATCCACAAACACATAATATGCATATATTGTTATAAGCTTTATGGATTTATTGACATTTCATTCAACATGGATGAGATGCATGGAGGCTCACTCTTTGTTGGCCATGAAGTTATCCCTCCAGCGTATCAGCGTCGGGTAGTAATGGTACCCGATGTTCTCGACCTGCTCGATGCTGCACTCCAACAACTTATATTATTTATCTCCAATTTCACGAACTAGCTAGTTCACAAAATTCAAATCGTAGGGGAGTTCCTATCAATACAGAAATTATATATGTGAATGCCGTACCAGAGCCTCGATGCGGCAGACATGGCAGATGTTATCCGGGCCAAGGAAGGCAGGCAGCCCCCAGGAAAGATGTACTCCTTTATGAAGTCTGAGCTTCTCCTGTATTCCTCATACCGCTCTTCTGGTATCGATATGAACTGATAAGAGAGTAATTTAAATTTAGTTAGTTGATGGTTGAAGATTCATCCCGAAAGTTGAGTCGAACCAAATTATTAGCACGAACCTGGAGGACAAATAAGCCATCCTTAGCCAAGAGAGATTCGCAGCAGCCAAAGAAATCGTCCATGAATTCATGGCCAACCCCTTCAATCATCTCACTGCATGTGTCAACAAGAAGTAAATATTTCCTTCGATCCAATAGATTCATATCAACACAACAGTGTTACTACTTACCAGGATATGATCCTGTCGTACTTACAACGAGTCGGTATTTGACGGTAGTCACACAGCAGAAAAGTTATTCGATCCTGACAAACACAATGTATCGATGTTGTAAATAGACAACATAGAGGCAAACTTGTTAAATTAAATTAATTTCTTCCAGGACATCTTAATCATTAAGTAAGGTCCAAGTTAAGAAAAAATATTGAGAATTATGTCTGAAGTAGTATAAAAAACACAATTTACCTCTAAACCAGCTTCCTTCACTTTCATTTGGGCATATTTAAGTTGCTCCTCTGACAGTGTAATCCCTGTGTATTTGCATCCAGTTTGCTTCACCACTTGCATCGCTAAGCTGCCCCAGCCGCTACCGATTTCAAGAATATGATGGTTTCTCTCCACTTTAGCCTTATATTATTAAATATTTATCAGATCATGTATGTCTATGCATGTACTCATCAAGTCTTAATTCAGGAGTATTACC
Organism: Poa pratensis; assembly: GCA_947311845.1. Taxonomy (NCBI): domain Eukaryota; kingdom Viridiplantae; phylum Streptophyta; class Magnoliopsida; order Poales; family Poaceae; genus Poa; species Poa pratensis. Next base: position 4,575,242 of record CAMZMU010000093.1, on the reverse strand, counting down.
TTCTTGATTAGGAGGTTGACTTTACGTAGGCTGGCTACTTCCAAGCTTTCATCTTCCACCTATAAAGGTTTCATACCCTTAATGCACATGCCACATTCACACTTAGTGGTCAATACTACTGCTGATCACACGATTAACAAACCTTGAATACTGCACAAGAGTAAGTCATCGATGGATCCAGAAAAAGCGAGAAAAAATCGTTACTCTGCATGCACATTTGAGAATTTGTGATTTGTCAGTGAGAACATCCAGATAGAGATGAGAACAACAGGATAAAGATGCATTGGGAATGACCAGATCATAGTGCTGAGAGATGTTTCGTCGAGTTTGCGTGACAGTATTCTTCCGTGAGATATGACGCAGGAAATATTTTGCAGATGCTATCCCAGCCGTTAAAAGCATGGGTGTCCACCAACCCCTGCCAATTAACCACACAATTAGATACTTGATTATTGATTGGTTTCAACGTCGCTAGATTTGTTACCTTTTACTGGCAGCACTGTTGCTACTCTTCTGCGCATCTCTGTTAGCAATGAGAATCTGTAGCGAAATGGTCTAGTTAGGATGTATATAAATAGTACATCAACTTAATCGAGTAGAATGCAGATTTTCTTTTTACCAGGAAAAGATTCAGGAGCCCTTCTCTTTTATCAACAAAAGAAAAATATCCATTGATATATGCATCTGCCAAACCAAGGTCCGCTTCGGTTGCAACCTGTAACCACATTTCGTTTTTACATGAGAAATGTACCATAGGAACCCAAGAGAAGATGAGAGGAGATCGTAACTGAACCTTCCAGTAGAAGAGAGGGTCATGAACTCGCAGGACAGACTTGACAAAGCATTTTTTGTCGACTTCACCAAAACTGAACATAGTGCCACCTTGTTCAAGAATGCTGTCGACTAAACAAGTTAGGATTTTATCATACAATGCCTGGGATTATATCTAGAGCTTAATGTCTTAAGAACTCACATCATGTTGCCGATGGTTACGTATTGGTTGAGAAACCTTGTTACCAGAAGACGAGCCCCAGCTTCTGTCCAAGATGGGACCATCTGCTTCGGGTTCAGAAGAAGGCTGCTCTTCTGCCCAAGCAAACCTTGAGCCGCTAATTTCCCTGCCTGCATGCATCGATATATGCAGAATACATATGACATCCAATCCTGTATTTTGTAGAGGAAAAAAAGGTTGTGTAGACAGGGAGTACCTTTAGGCCGTCTTCATGGAAGCCATAACCTGCATGATCCAGGACATAAGGCACCTAACAGAAATATCTGTAGTAATGAACACAAATATATGCTAAAAGAATGAAATCAAGGACTTACCCTGATATGCCCCGCAGAACCATATTCCTCTCTTTCCCTGGATCTGCTGAAGCTCCAGGGAAGCCTTTGCAGCAGCGACAGACGGAACAGGATGGCTAGTGTTCCATTTGAGCAGGATATGATCCGGCACATGCGGTGGATTCAGTGTCACCAGGAAGGGCTTGCCAGTAGATTCGATGTTCTGAATTTTCCAAGCGAAGACGTGAGGTGAGATCACTGTCAAAAGGAGTATTAATAAAATTATCTGCCTGCATTGCTGACACAGTTGTACCTGGAGCAGGTTTAGCCAGTAGGTAACAGAGACGCCGGTGCTTGTCGTCCCCAGGAAATTCCACGCGCTCCATGCCGACGGGTTCAGTGGCATCAAAGTTTTGTCGCAATGGAGGTATATGTCACTGCAAATAGTAATAGTTCAGATATGAGAAGGGCAGCACTGTCTGCAAAGCAGTCAGTAAAAATATATTATAGTAGAAAAAACCACTTACCTGTAGACATATTGGAAAGCACCCAGAATTCTCAGTTCCTCGTGTGTTGCTCCATCTCCTAGCATTCTCAGAGCATCCGGTGCATGCGCGCCAAATATGATTTTATCGTACGTCTCCTCTGAACCGTCTACCTCCACAACTCTGTAGCCTCCTTCAGAACTTGATACGGATTTGACTTGGCAGCCAGTCTTGAACCGACAGCCCATGTTTTCCAGTTCTTCCCTTACCTATGTACGTACATATGCGCATGAATGACATGATCAAACACTACACTTTTGCAGATGACAGCTACAATGTGCGATGCATTTGTACTCGTACCTTGTTTACATATGTATGAGAACGACCTTTGACAGTGAGCCACTGGGGACGACCGAAGATCTGAAGAAGGTGATGGTTGCGGCAGAACGAGAGCACGAAGAAAGCCGAGAAGCCGAGGACGCCCTGCGACGGGCACGACCAAATGCACGCGCAGATTGGGATTAGGTAAGCCTCCTGGAAGAGCTGGGAGTATCCATGCGTCTGGATGAACTTCCCGAGGGTCTCGTCCCTGTCCAGGTCGGGGTTGTTCTCATGGTCCTCCAAGTAGCTGAGGGCGTCCTCCTTGAACTTGAGTATCTCCCGGATCATTTGCCAGAAGCCAGGGCGGAGCGCGTTACTCTTCTGCGCCAGGAGGCCCGAGAGGCCGTTCCGACTGCCCCACTCGCACCTGCCACCGCCAGAGAGCTGTGTGCTCACCGATAGCGACATGTCAGAGGTCTCCATCTCCACGCCGAGATCTTCGAACCATTCCAGCATGTTTGGGTATGTGACCTGCCATTTTGGTGAAGTGTGATGCATGGTCAGTTGTAACTGATAGATTCACTGTTATTATTCATAATTTCTAAAATGGGTAGTTGAGTAGTATTCTTGCTCATTTGGCGGTATTTTCACCAAAAACTTCAAATGGAGCTCAGTCCACAGGGATCGTGTTCCTCACAAAACACAGAAACTTCATGTTTGCACTTAAAATTTTCTGAAAATATGTCTGGTATGTACTCTTAAGTTTCATTGTTTTATTTTTCCATACGTGACCAACACAAAAAAAACGTGAAGACGAAAACAGAGTTTTGTTTGCCTATTTTGAGCCACATTTGTATGCAGCCAAAAGATAACGTATTATGTTGAAAATATCAATATGTGAAAAATCAGTAATTTTTTAAACTTTTAAATAAATCTTTCGATATTTTTTCAAATAAGCAAGCTCGGGCTCCACATCATCGCCCTGGTCTTATCACTGGCTTTAGCACCTGTACCCACCATATCGAATTCACTTGCATATGTGCGGACATGGCCGCAATGAGGCAGGTTACAAGTCCATTATACAGAGCAAGTTGTCCTTTTATTTGTAGAGACTCGAACACACATGTAGAACCCAGGATCGATAAAAACTCAATCATTTTTGATGAATAACTTATAAATGTTCACAAAATAGATGACATCTTGGACATGATGTTTTAGACCTGGGCGTAGTCTACCAATTTTACCATTGTCTTTTACTATGTGATTATGTTAGTACAAAACATGTAAGACATACTCCATTCTTCCCAAATATCAACGTGCGGTTGTGTCCTAAGTCAAGTTTTTTAAAGTTTGACCAAGTTTATATAAATTATCAGTATTTGCAAAAATAAATACATTATAAAACATAATTTATGTTGTATCTGATGATAATGATTTTGTATCATAGATGTTGATACTTTATTCTAAACTTGGTCAAACTTGTAAATGCTTGACTTAAGAAAAAACTAATACACTCGAAAAGGGGCATTATGATGAAATATTGTCCATCTCAAACCTAATGATACTACTCAAACATATTTTGATACATAGGTAATCAAAGGATAGAGACTGCATGTGTTGTAGGATTTCATCGGTTTGGGATCGGAGGTAGTACTAGCCATGTTTGAAAGTAAATGTGTGAATATGTAGTTGTTAATTTCGGTACAAATTTATAGCTATATAAACCTTTCATGTGAGATAAAAAACACATGAATATATTTCTTGGGGAATACCGGCCATCATAGCACAGTTTTTGTGTCTTTCTAGATACATGTATGGTACGTATGGGAGTAATGAGCTGGGAAATCTTTGGTATAATTAATGGAAACCAATAACTATACATGCTCAAGATATTCCAATTCAAACTTGCTATACATAGAAATTTCTTATCAACGTAAATTGATTGCCAAGAAGTACAAATGAGCAAATAAAAAAAAATCTGAATCGAGGGGATGCCAGCCATGTAGACCAATGCTGAGACAGAGATGGACCATTGGTTAGTTCAATGTAGTAATAGGGAGACATAGACAAGACAAAGGGAAGCCTAAGCTAACCAACAGGAAGGACGACCATGTAGACTGTTGCACAGACAGCGATCAAGCATTATTAGTCCAAGACAAGACATGGGAAACCAGAAGGAAGCTCAAGCTAACAAAACATGAACGGCATAGGTGAGACGCTGACAGCAACATTTTTGTCTGTCTTGTCTTGGGTAATTCTTTTTGACAGGATCTTTTGGGTAAAATTTACTGTTCAAACGGAGTATTTTGGAAAAACGGAGGTAGTAACATTAGCCAGGTCTGACAACACGCGTTAGTTTAGGTGCAAAATTAAAGTCCTCGACGAAATGAACCGTTCATGTGAGAGTAAGCCATGACAATATTTCTTTGGAAATACCATTCAGTATAGCAAGATTTTTTTTTGTATCTTCCTAGATATATGCAAATTGGGAATATATTTCATGCCTAGGAGTAATTACCTAGTAAAATCTATGTGTGTATATTGGAAATAGAAAACTGAACATGTTTAAAAGATTCCAAATTAAACTTACCATACACATAGCAGTAGCTTATGTACCTAAACTTACCATACACAAACAAGGAATTAAAGTGAGGCCAAATGGGCAAAGGGCACATAATTAAGCTGATCGAGGGTGGCCACAGGTGGACTAATGAACAAGCACAGATTGACCATTCATTAGTCGGATAAGTTGCAGTAAAGTTGGACTTGTGTTATAGGGAGACATGGACAGGACAGGGAGACAAAGACACTTACATTAGACAGGACAGTGGAAAACATCAGGAAGCTCAACCAACTGCAGGAACCAACGGCATAGTGAGAACGCTGACAGCAACACCTATGTCTTGGATAATTGTTTTTGGTATATGGATTTTTGGGTAACATTTTACGGTTGAAACTAAGGAATGATGTCCACAGATGCCCAAACAGAACAGCACCAAAATGAGAGGAGATTTTTGTACTAATGGGCATACAGAAGTGGCTAGGTAGATTGACTAGTTGCAGAGAATGAACCTGTGGCTGGGCCACATGAGGCAGCGGGCTAGATTGGGCACGTGAAGATGTTGTAAAGTGGAACTGTTTGGACATGTGTCCCTGTCGCGGCCGTGCTCCTCATCCCCTGTTCTCTTTGGACGACCATTGTAAGGCGATCGCGGCGTCCACGTCGCCCGCTCACCACCCACCGACCGTTTCCGTCGATCGTCCACCTACCTTGTATGGAGTTCCTCCATGAATGGTTAAGGATCCGTCCCATAATAAGTGATTAATGCCGATACGGGTAATTACTGTAGGATCGATGGCTGAGAATCTTTTTTGCCAATATGCATTGTTTGTTGTATAAAAATAAATAATAATTAGGGGATGTGAAATTGGCAATAACACATGAGAGGAAGAATAATCAGTCAGTGGGCAGCGTATGAGAAGGAGGAAAGCAGGAGGCGTATGTTTGTATGTATGGGAATCCGTACGTACGTACCCTGTTGAAGACCATGAATCCGAGGTCGAGGTGGACGCCGTCGACGTCGGCGGTCCTGGCGTGCCCGCCCAGGCTCTCCTCCGCCTCGTACACCGTCACGCGCGCCCTGCCGCCTCCGCCCCTAGCCAGCTCGTGCGCCGCCGCCAGGCCGCTCACGCCGGCGCCGACCACGGCCACCCTCATCTCCTCCATCTCCTCTTGGCTTCTGGCGTGGGAGTGAACCAGTCAACAAGTGGCAGTATGCTGCATTGGCACTGGCGGCGAGACGAGTGGCGATGATATAGAAAGAGCAGGCCCCGCGCGGGCGCATATCCAGCCGCATGGATAAGAAGAGGAGGGAGATGAGCCACCGAGGAGGGTTTGTTTCTTAATTCCTGTTCCTGGTAGTTAGTTAGTCGCGGACGGGCCGCACGCCCCCGCACCCATTCGTCTCGACGGCCCAGATCACAACTCGAGCTGCAGAGCCGGCTTGCTAATCTGATGTTTTTTTCTAGATAAAACTTTTTGCTCGGCATAAAATTAATAATGCCTTTAACGATCAACAGTACAAGATGCTGCAAACCAGCTTATAAAGAAGCACATGTGGATACCAAGTAAAAATGACGGGTGTTGAGAAGAACAACTAACAAGGAACAAAGTCAACTACATGTGGATAACAAGTAAAAATGACGTGTGTTGTTTTACTGTGATCTAGATTAGTTAAAATAAAGGCTAACTTTTGTCGGAGCGAGTGGAGGCGCGTCGCCGGGAGGCTTGGGCCCAGACAGGGGCACCCTCCCAATAAACAAGAGATACATGTACTAGTAATGTTAATGTCTTTTTACTGTGTCAAAATGTTGCTTTCTTGTTTTGGTTAGCTAACTTACTATAGCATGTATTCTGCAATGTTCATGGAAGTCTTATCGTATTTCTTCTAAATGTTTATGCAATGAATGTTGAAAATTTTGCACGCTGTCGTCGAGCTAATTATTGTGTCCTTCCATTTGGAGATGGGGTGGGTGAATTACATATTTGTCTCTAGATCATTGAGATAAACTGAATCTATTTTGATATTCATCTGATTCATTCTTGATCATAGTAGCAGTAATCTTAGTTGTAATTTGTTTTTTTTTCCACCAACTTGGCTAGATTATTTTGCATATAAACAAATGTTTGCCAGCTCTGCAATGTGGAAAGTTTGTAGGTGTGGCAATGTCTGCGTCCGGTCAAGGCGTCTTGTGGCGGCGGCGGAGCAAGGCACTTGATCTTACAGCCACCAGTGGCGTTGAAGGATATCTCCTCCTGCCTACGGACGTGCGCTCTCCCCTCCATTGGTCGCACGTCGAAGGACGGATCCTAGGCGTTGCTGCGGCGAATGCCGTGGATCCTGCTACATGTCCGGTAGTTGACTTCTTTGTTCCGCTACTCTGTACACAAATACAAAATTATGCAACACAAATGGAACACTAATTTCAGTTTCTTATTCAAACAAGACGTATTTATAATAAACATTTTTATTTTTTACAAGTCATTGCCGCTAATATTAACTTGTTTTTATTGATACAATAGGTATTTTCCTATCACCATTCTAAGTTGTTTTTTATAAAAATAAAACATATATAATTGTAAACATAAAAATGTTGAGTTAGTCTTTTTTTTATCATAGATATGGTTATTTTAAAATTTTCATTTTTAAATAGTTTGTTGAAGAATTCCCTACAAATTTAAACAATGCATAAAATATGACACAATCACATGTCCAGTGAGGCGGGTGTGGAGCACGAAGGATTAAGAAGACATACTATCTAATTTAGGCCACAAAAATGAATATATTTGTATCTAGAAATATCTCCGTAGAGGGTTCTATGGTGCTCGAGCCTACCAATTTTTATATAATACGAGCAGTAATTTGTCAAGTAGGAAAGTCTAGATTCACTATGGGAAAATAGATATTTGACGTGTGTCTCCGGCTTTGTCATGAGATTTTCATCGCAAAATACATGCTACAGTAAGTCAGCTAACCAAAGCAAGAAAGCAAACAGTAAAAAATATATTTACATTACAAGTACATGTATTTTTTTGCACGTGTATCGTTATCGATATGGTAACACCCCGCCTAGTCCTTTGTGCTAAAAAGGATTGGGCCACTTGCTACACCTTTACTTTATTGCTCTTATTTACTCTTAGTTATCGAAAAGGTTATGATAGATCCCTACACCTGTGGATCACCAGGAGGCTGGATAAAGGATGATCCCAGCCTTTAGATATGAATCCACTTCCTCCGAGGAGGACGAGATCGGGGCAACATGGGACCTCCAAACATGACGGATGAAGTCGAGAGAGGAGGATCTTGGTCTGAATCTAGGGGGAGATGCTATATGAGGGTAGGAGGGTGGCGGGGGTGGATGCCGAGGTATGCACCTCATCGGTGGCGGCGGTGACGGTGGGCGGCAGAGGATGCGATGTCCTAACTTCTGCGCTAGATGTGTTCGCCATCGGAGACCACAAAAGCGAGTGAAGCTCAATGCGCGACGAGTGAGCTACCGACCGCACACACTTCATGTTAATGCATGGCCCATGTAATCTTCGCAATCACATCGCCTATGGGGCTTCTCCTCCTCCGCTACGGTGGAGAGTTCGTGTATCTCAATGCAAACTCATTATGGAGCTTGAAAACGGGATATTCCTAATGGTATCGAGCAATCAAAATACGGTGAACCGAGGGGAACGAGTCTAGGGTCCTTCAATCCAGAACCGACGCTCAACGAGCCAATTTGTGGTCGCCGTTCCCAACTCGGAAAGGATGGTGCCTCACTTATTGATGTTGGAAGTTGATGTCTAGGAATATGATGTTGTGAAGAGTGTTTCACAGGCCGAACGTGTGTATGGTATTTGTTTTGTACCCATGAGTAACATGTTGCAAAGATTTTAGACGTATGCTTCAGTGGAATTTTGTATGTGTTGCAAATGTGTTATGGTGCACTTGGTTTTCATGTCGCATATTGCATACCTATAAGTTTTTGCTTCAAAAACATATTTTAGTCATGAACACATGTTTCTATGATTTTTTAGTGCGAGATGGAGATTGCTGCAACAATGCTATAATCGACTATATCATCAGGAACAAGAGAAAGAACATGTTTGGGGATTTCGCCGAAGCAATGAACCTATTTGAAGTGGCTCATTTCATACCGAAAAAGCCATGTAGGAACAAGGCTCAATTCTACTTCGATACTTAACTACTCTAGATTGGGGAGTAGGGAACAATAAACGTTGCAAATAGAGATTTTATGTTGCAGTATTGGATGAAACATATTACCATTTTAAATAAATCAGATGGTGGAGAAAGGAGCTGATTTCCTCAGCTGCAGCTTGGTGACATGTAGCGCTGGCCAAAAACAAATTGTGTTCTTCTTATAACATCCTATTGTCATGAACATGGTAGAGTAATTTTGGATAACGATTGGATGGATACAAGAGTGGTCGTACTCCCTCGACTCATCAGAGTTTAAATCTCGTGTTTAACATTTGTGTATAACATAAAGTTGGAATATTTTTTAGTGAGAGACGATGTTTCCATCAATAGCTATCCATGCATCAATATCAAGACATGATTCGTCAGCTCAGTTTTTCGGAGGAGCTTATAGGAGCAGGGTGTACATGTGTGCATTTTATACGGGTGGGTGTATGTGCATATATGTGAGCATCTGCGTGTTGTTTCAACAAAAAAAAATTAATTTTTGCCCATATAAAAGAGTGCCATTTATAAAACACAAATATCGCAAAAACACAAGGAGCCCCGACGAACATAAACATGCTTACAACACAATGAAAATAAAGAGAGTTTGGATTTCGTATCGTTTTCCCTAAATCGATAGGTTACAGAATATTAGAGGACGGACGAATTTTAAGTTTTTTGGGTACAGATAAATCTTACCGTAGTCCGGATCAAACTCTCGCAAGCCGAAGGTGAGCACGAAACAGTGTTGTTCTAATCGCCGGCCCCGAGGTTCGTCGTCCTCGAGCCCCGACGCCAAATTTGGGGCCGCGCCGCGCCGCCGCAGAACGCCCTGCCCCGATTCTAGTAGTTCGTAGCAACCAAGGCCGTTGGACGGCAATGCCCGCGCCGGAGCTCCACCCTAACCCTATCCCCGCCGAGGTCCCTGAGTGCTCCTGCGCTGCCGAGGTCCCCGCCGCCGCTGAGGATGCTCTCGCGGAGGAAGAAATTGTTAAAAAGCTGGAGGGGATTGACATGGAGTTGAGTCAGGAGGAGCTGCGCGCTAACAATCAGATGCAAGAGGACGAGGTGATGTGTCGTTTTCTTTTTCTCTCTTTCAGACTAGGGGATGATCTTGCTCTTCAGTAGATGGTAAAACATACAAAATTGAGGGAGTAGCTTCATGGAAATAAGTAAATTAAATGAGCAGATTCTACAATACATCACCGTACGCGTAGTGTACTTCATGATTTTTGCCCTTTTTTGAGGTCCGGAATTATATCTTCATGTTGTGTGAAGATGAAGTAGCTGCCCTACGCTCATAACGACATTTTTGGTGTGTTTTAACAGAGGGCAAGATAGGTCTACAATTCAAATTTCAGTTATAGACATACACAAGTAATTATAGTAGCAAAATTTCGGAGTGCACTTTCATACAAGTATGCAGTAGCAAAAGGCTATATTTTAACTGACACCAAATATGATTGTCATACAATTGCTGCTGCTATATGATTGTGTTTACATCAGACACAATATTTCAGAATACTCACAACATAGAACACAACAAGTTGATGTTGAAGCAACATATGATGAACACATATTTTCATATTGATATTACACATGGATACAAAGGATGGCACCACACTACATGATAACACCTACAGCTAGATAAGCTGGTATTGCAGCTACAGCTAGAACCACACTACTGAACTCTTCAAATCAGAACTGCAGCTACAGCTAGAACCAACACAAACAGAGCACATGAAACTACCAACACGAACTATTATTCAGCAACTTCTTCTTCTAGTACTGAACACTTGAATCCACAAACTGCAGCTACAGCTTCTTGTACTGACAGAGCACCATCTGCTTCTTCTTCTTGTACTGACATCAAGGATTCCTGGCATCGAGACGAGCTTGCAGAATCCGAATTTGGAGTTGCAGGCTCATATTGCTCGGAAGCTCCGGCCTCCAACCCGTCGGCTCCTCCATTGCCCTCTTCGTATCCTCATCAGCAAGTTTGTAATGCAGCAGCATCACCTTCCTGTACAGCTTCGCCTCCATCGCCGCATCGGTCCTTGCCGCATCCTCCTCCGCTGCCCGACGGGACGCCGGAACCGCCGCATCCCGCACTGCCCGACGGGGCGGCGCCTCCACCGCATCCTGCGTTGCCTGACGGGGCGCCGGAACCGCCAGAGCCCGCACTGCCCGACGGGGCGCCGCCTCCACCGCATCCTGCACTGCCCGATGGTGCGCCGCCTCCGCCGCAGAACGGCCAGGTGCAGGGGACCTGGCCGTACTCCCCAGGGAGTCTTCCGACAAGGCCTGCCCGTACGCCGCCATGTCCACACCAGAGACGATTTGGACTAAAAAGTTCAGACTAAACAAGTTTATGTATTAGCTTTGTTCAATTTACAAGAAGTGGGACTAAAAAGTCCAAAACGTGCAAGATGTGGGACTAAAAACGTTAAATCCTCTTAAGGCATTCTTGATTTTGTGCTGATTTTTCATTCTTATTTTGCTGTTATATTGTTTTAAATTGGACGTATGTATTTTTTTCCTCAAACACACACCAAAGTGTATGCCTACCTTTTAATTGGACATATGGTGATCCCTTCTTTGTGTCTGATACAAACTAAACTTAATGCCCAGATATTTGCCATGGAAGCAATTTTTGGAGACAGTATAGTCATTTTAAACAAAAAAGAGGGACATCGGTCTTTCCAGGTATGTCCATCACAATTTATTTTTTAGCCATATTCTTGCTAGTGAGGGCAAGGTTTTAATATGTGTCAATGTTGTTACACAGGTTCACGTGCATATTGAGATACCAGATGGTCTTTGGTACCGGAAAATTAAATTATGGGGAAACATGTCATAGTGATGTCTCTGATAATCTTGTTTACAAGTTTAGAGTTCAGCATTTGCCTCCAATCCTGCTAACATGTTACCTGCCTCTGTCATACCCGAGCCATCAACCTCCCTTTTTCACTATCTCCACGGAATGGCTGGACAAAGTGAAGATTTCGTCATTATGTCAAATGCTGGAGCTGATTTGGAAAGAGCAACATGGCATGGAAGTAATATATCAGTGGGTTCAGTGGCTCCAAAACTCTTCTCTTTCTCACCTAGGGTTTACTGATGAGATAATTTTAAGCAAGGGTGATCTAACGTGTGATGAAGATGGCGGGGATAAACGTGCTTGTCTAGATGGTTCTGCACCTGATGTTATAATTCCAAGGATTAAGAGATACAATGATGATAAGCGTCATGAAGCATTCTTACATGATATCCATGACTGCATGATTTGTTTCAGTCAGTTTCCTGGTAAGTATTCGTTTTCTGCATAACTGTTTGTAGTGTTATATGCAGAGTTGTACTGAGTCTTGGTCTGTTTCCAAATCCATCCGTTCCGAATTGTAAGATGTTTTGCATATGGCATTGTAGACCACATACAGACTGAAATGAGTGAACACACACATTAAAACACGTCTATATACATGCGATTTGGAAAAAAGATAGAACATCTTATAATTTGGAACATAGGGAGTACTTGACACCGATTGGTGTGTGCTGGCCTTGTGGTTGTACGACATAGACATATTTTGGCTAGATATTACCTCTATGTTCAGTTTAGTCCCTATTGGTGTGTGCTGGCCTTGTGGTTGTACGACATAGACATATTTTGGCTAGATATTACCTCTATGTTCAGTTTAGTCCCTATTACCCAATGCACGATCCTTGGTATTAGATTTGACTAGATACAACAACTTAAACATCGTTGTATAGGTGCCATTAGAGGTTCTCATGCATATGACAAATTGTTTGCCCTTGTTCTAAGGGGAACTGTCTTTCTTTGTTAAACACTAGAAATATAGTGCAATGAGGTATTCATGATGCATGCCATGTCCAACTTTGCTATTTTCCATTTTTGTTAACCCTTCGTATCTCAATAACCGTTTGCTTCTAATTCTAATTCATTGTCATTAATCCACAGGTGTCGATTTCATCATACTTCCATGCCATCATTTCTTTTGCCATAAATGCATGCAAACATACTGCAAAATTCATGTCAAGGAAGGAACTGTATTGAAGTTGACTTGTCCTGATACAAAATGTGAAGGCGTTGTTTCCCCAAATATATTGAAAACGCTTCTGGCGGAGGATGAGTTTGAACGTTGGGAAAAATTGCTTCTTCAGAGAACTCTCGACACCATGAATGATTTAGTTTATTGTCCAAGGTGTGACACTGCTTGCTTGGAGGATGAAAGTAACGATGCAGTGTGCCCAAGTTGTCTATTCAGCTTCTGCACACTTTGTACATCTCACCGTCATGTGGGGAAACAATGCATTACTGTAGAGGAACGAATTCGTATTTTGGAGGTACGGGAGGACTTCATCTCACATATATTTATCTTTATCTTGGATATGGTTTAATTGTGGTGCTGTTTCAGACTCTCAGTACAATACTAGCGAAACAGAGAAAACGAGAATTCTAGAAAAGTGACACTACTTTTTGATCCAGTGTGACAGCAGTGGAATCATAATGGCAATAGTAATTAATTAATTACCTGAAGGTGCACGTAAGTTGCATTGAGAAAGTTAATTATGTATAACACATTACTAGATAATGTTACAGTTGATATTAGGTTATTTGCCTCATGGTCTCATCAGCATCTGGCCCAGGTTGAACAGATCATGTCCTGCAGTCTCTGAGTGGCCTGAGTGTGAAATTACCCTCATTCACAGGGGATGCTTATATCTAATAAAGAATCTAAACACATTAATAGTATTAGTTGCTAACACTAAGAGGGGTACTTGATGTTCTACTTGTAGGCTAACTTGATAGATATCTAAGCTGCCAAAAAATGCCAGCATTATTTATTGTTATATACAATGATACAGATTCACCATGAAAGTTGTTTTTGGTAGTATATAGTTTTATGTGGTTCACTGCACTTTATGTGGCAGGTGTTTTATAGCATAGATGTACATGTATTGTTTTCTTTCTTTCTATTTACATTTCCTAAAGTCAATTTTGCATTTTGACCAACTTTTAGTAAAATGATGCGAAATATGTTGTTTCTGGAGGAAAACAATGATGCATATCTTGTGTTATTTTGATCTGTTATGTCCTCAGTTTTATGTGTTTTAATTGTTCGATGTGAATCTTTCCTTTGCTTGGTGCAGGAACGGCTAAAATCTAGGCAACTACAGAGTGATCAGAAAAGGCTAGATGAAGCACGCAGCCTCCAGACAATTATGAGGGATGCAAAACAGTGCCCACGATGCAAGGTCGCTATATCTAAGATAGATGGATGTAATAAGATGACATGTTCGAACTGCAGGCACTACTTCTGCTACCAATGTAACGCTGCAATTGCTGGATATGATCATTATGTCATGTGAGTTCTCTTATAGTGATATATATGCTTTATTTTCATTGCCATATATGTGCCTTGACAAAAACAATCATGCTGTTGCGTTCAGCTCGGGTGCATGTCAGCTTTTTTCTTGGGGGGAAAACGATAGATGGGAAGCGCTAATGAATCAAGTGAGGAGGATGGTTCAACGCCTAGCTGTTGCACGAGCTCGAGCTCCTGCTCCTGCCCGAGTGCCTGTAGTAAGATACCATTGTCCTTTCTGTGGCAAGACATCTCCAAAGGTAAAATGAACTACTTTTCTTTCTTTCACAGAGATATCTTAGACAAGCAATCATAGTAGTCAATGAGAATGGTGCAGTTGCCTATCTTTCGTTTTTAAACTGCCAGTTGCCTCTCTTTTGCATCAAAAAAATCAATCAAGCGCTATTTCTTGTACAGCTATTCATGGTCAGTTCATTCTTTGTAAAAGAAATGTTTGCCATTAGGACTTTTACTCCTTTCCTTTGTGTGTTTACCTGCATGTGTGATAGTAACTGATTTAAGCTGTTTATTCTGAGTTTGGTTACATATAATTAACATGGACCACTCATGACTATAGCACAACTTCAACAAAGAAATTGTTTGTTGGCGTACTTTAATGCTGTAAGTAAATCAGCCGCTGATCTCCAAGCCATAATTGCTTGTTGGCTTGAGCCATCTTATGTCGGGGCCTGCAAGCTGCGAGTGAATTCTTAACCGGTTGAAGCTGTGTCTCTTTATTTTTCTTTTCATATTGCACAGCACAAAATGCCTCATGATTTCTTTTGTTAACTTTTCTTTTGATGGTCATTGTATTGTTAATTTTGGGCGCAGATTGGAAAGAATAACCACATCTCCTGTGGGTCATGCGGCAGGAGCTTCTGTGCATTGTGCTGGGAGAGTGTTGATAAATTTTCACTACATTTTGGTCCGAGCGGATGCAAGCAGCATACTTGAGATCAGTGAGACTGCCTTCCATATGCGCAGCACCTCGACGCCGGTGCAGTTTCCAAAGGGGCACCCATCTCAGGATACAGCCTCGGCGTTTGTAGGGTGTTTGGTTTTCAAGTCTCGGAATTCTTGTACGCGTCATAACAGATCAACCGAGAAGGTACTATCTGTACTGACATAGAAATTATATCCAGAATATCCATTTCTTGTTACCTATCATGTTTTCCGTTGCTTTCCAGTATTTTTTCACATAAATAAATACTTAATCTTACTCTTCCAAGTTTGATAATTTGTACCATTCAAAGATATCATTCTGTTGTTATTCACTTCCATCTTTCACCACAAGCAAACTGCATGCAGCCCAAAAACCTTGCTCTGAAACTTGAGTATAAAATGAACCTCAACTCTGATACCACTTTGTTGAGCCATGGAGGGGAGAAGATACACAACCCACAACCTGCCTCTAGCAGGCAATTAACTTCGAGGATAGTTTCAACCAATAAATATGCAGCGGAAATATAAACACAATCACATACATCAAGTGCCACAAGGGTTTACGTAGAAAACCTTCTCAACGCGAGGAGGAAAACCCACGGCTGCAGACCAACCGGACCACGCAACCTTCACTATGAGCAACCTGGTACAGAGTCTTCTCTAGAACACCTAGATATTACAACACACTTCAGCTTTGCCAACCGGCAACGAGCTTCTATGATAACTCATTTGACTTCAGATGTAACATTTAGAATCAATGAATAAAGAGGGATAGTTGCGTAACAAAAACAATCACAAGAGGCAAGATTTCTGCAAAGCAGAGATATTGTAGTTTTTGTCTCTTAGACCACGATCCAAACTACAGGAAACTTGGTAGCCATGCTGAAATATGTGCTCCCAACATGCTCACTGAGTTTTTTCAGCTCTCTTTCTGTAAAAAAAGATCTTGTGTAAAAACATTTATTTCTATCTTAACAACACTTTGTTTTCATTTCGTTCAATAGATTTTTTTCCAAAAGTTCTTTTCCACACCTTGATAATATTTGTAACCATTTTATGATGTATGTATATGTAGATAGACTGGCGCAACAAGTGTTTATGATTGACTCATCACTACATTGATAACCTAAAAATTTGGACATTACTTATCGTCACTCAGAAGTCAGAACTAACTTGTATACTTCGTTTATGGATGGCTAGCTAACCGAAAAAAAGGCTAGATTCATATTCTAAATATAATATTCCATGCATCCATGCTTTTCTTTAAAAGTGTTAACTATAAGATTCATTAGTTCGAGGAAGTATGGAAGTAGTAGATAACGGAGAGAGGTAATATATCAGAAGCATGCTGAATGCGAGGCTAGCTATAAGAAATGCATGACAATGTTTAGTGTAAGAACTTAACGCATGTACTATGTATCACATGATTTTTATCACCACGCACCTAATGACAGCTGGCTCGAGAAGAATTGCATGACAAACGAGTAAACTCTGTAACATGGCAATGACATGCATATCTCTCTATCTATATAGATACGTGTTCTCTCCCAAATGTCACAAACACGACTCCAAGCTCAGCATATGCTTCAGCATCACTAGTTTAACTATGAGATTTCGGAGGAAACCAAATTCCGATCCACCACATTCCAGCTTATGCATTTTTCTCATTCACTGCATGAAAAAGACAAGCAAAGCCATTACTCGACCCGTCATGGGCAACCCATCTGTCCGACTTCGAATGTAACCAATCTGCAGGGCTGGGCCAAATTCTAGGATTCTGCAACCACTAGTAGGGAAGAGCCTTTCTATGGAATGACATTTTGTGGCGCACCATTTTGGCCATGCGCCACACAAATACTTCTGTGGCGCACCACGCCAAATGCGCCACAAAATACTGTGGCGCATATACGCAAGCGTGCGCCACAGAAATATGGTGGGTCCCCCCTCCACAAAAATCTGGTGACATTTCTGTGGCGCATTGCGCTTGATGCGCCACAGTCATTTCTGTGGCGCATCCATCCCTGTGCGCCACAGAAATGTGGTGGCCCCCCTCCAACGATTCCCTGCGTGATTATTCTGTGGCGCACGGTTCCGGATGCGCCACTGAATATACCATTTCTGTGGCGCATCTCCACCCGTGCGCCACAGAAAAGTCTGTGTGTGTTCTTTATTTATTTTTTAAATTTGTGTGTATTTAAAATAATGGTCTACTAAAAATGTATGTATATTCTTTTCTTTAAATGTAACCAAAAATATTTTTTCAAAAGAAACACATTCTTTTTTTAAATGTTGTGTGTATTTAAAATAATGGTCTTTTTTTAAAAATGTGTGTATATTCTTTTCTTTAAATTTAACCAATTTTTTTTCAAAAGAAACACATTCTTTTTTTTAAATGTTGTGTGTATTTAAAATAATGGTCTTTTTTAAAATATGTGTAGTGTTCTTTTTTAAATTTAACCAAAAATATTTTTTAAAGTTTTTTTAAACCTTTTGAGGCCACCAAATTCTGTGGCGCATCCCTCCACCTGGTGCGCCACAGAATAATACATTTCTGTGGCGCACCGAGGAGGATGCGCCACAGAAATTCTTGACTTGGCCGTTTTAGGCGTGTCGATCCGCGCATGCCCAAATCAAACCACCAGTACACCTACGCGCGCGTCGCTCTCGACCCACACGTACTCGCCGTCGCCGGCCGCCCAACTCGCCGCCGCCGGCCGCCGTAACCCGTCCGCCGCCGCGCCGTAACCCGTCCGCCGGCCGCCGACCCTCTCTCCGTCGCGCCCATCGCCGGCCGCTCTCACACCGCGCGCGCCGCCGCCCACGGACCGGCCGTCCTCGACGCCGCGTAGGAACTCGACGCCGCCGCCCTCGACACCGCCGCCCTCGACACCTCCGTCCCCTCCCCGAGGTGCTGCTCCATCCCCATCTGATCCCTCCCTCTCCCGCACGCACCTCTCTCCTTCCCCTCCACCTTGCACATGAGGTGTTTGTTAAAATGCCAAACCTAAAAAAACAAAAGAAATATGTGTTATGCAATTGCTTGCTGCTAGTTACATTAAGTTGTTAGAAGTACTTGCTGCTAGTTGCTACCAGTTGAGATGAAAATTTTCACAAATTTTGCCAAGTGTTAAATATGGTCACTGTTTAAACATACCTTTAAAACTGACTTGAATTAAGGTGTTTGAAGTTTTCAAAAAAATATTTTTGAGCTTTATCATGAAGTAATAACATAGTGCAAGAGATCCATGAAGGTACATTGTAAATAGGATCAAGATTTGATAATTTTGTAAGCCTCCAAAGTTGCTACTTTTTAATTGTCTTGAAGATGCATTTTTAGTTGGAATTAACCAATGCATTATTTTGCCAAATGCAGGACATTTAAAAGAAACTCAGCGTGATTTTAGGTGAGATGTGGATGTGGTGATTTGGATGTTGTATGTGTATGTTTGTTGCCGGTCGGCATCTCCGACCGGAGATGTGGATATGTGTGGATGTTGCCGGTCGGAGATGCCGGCAACTTTGTGAAATGTGTGCAGGTACCCCGAGAGGTCCTTGAGTTTGCCGGAACGTCGATTAACTTCCGTTCCGGCAAATTCGGGTACTCCATATGTCCACGACGTTCCGGCAAATTCGGGTACTCCATATGTCCATTTTTTAGCAAAGGTCATGCCGAAATTTTTCGTGAATTTTGGCATGACTTTGCTAAAAAATAGGACATATGACTTGTTAAATGTCTGCAGGTACCCCGAGAGGCCCTTGAGTTTGCCGGAACGTCGATTAACTTCCGTTCCGGCAAATTCGGGTACTCCATATGTCCCTTTTTTAGCAAAGGTCATGCGGAAATTTTTCGTGAATAGAAAGGAGAGGAGGAAGATGAAGAGGGATAATACCGCCGAGGTTGTGGAGCTAAGGAAGAAGGTGGAGTCACTAGAGAAGCCAAAAGTGGACTCCAGTACAGTGGACAAGTTAGTGGACGAGAGGATCCGGACGCTCATACCCCCTGGGTTGTTTGAGGGGTTAGCTGCTTGGAATGCGGGAGGTCAACAAGGCCCATACACGTGCCCAGCTTCAGCGGCAGCAACTCAACCATGAACCGGACCATGTCGCCGGACCTGGTGACCCCACCCAACGCCACCCTGCAGCCGCCGGTCCCTTTTGTCGCACTGACACCCCCTCCCACGAAAGATACCGAGGCGCCACCACCTGAACGGCCGGAGGAGAATGTTAGGCCGGCCGCCGGCACCGGCGCCCTTGTCTCGACATTAGCCGAGATCAACGCCATCGACAAGGTAACTAATTAATTACTTAGTCCGCGTCATTTTGACTGCCACCTCATGATGCCCAACATTTGTTCACAAAAGGACACGCCTTGCATACTCCTCCATAGGATGGTACCCGACGGCGAGTTGAAGGAAGTTGCTGAGGGCATGCTCATACAACCATTGTGCCATGATATGCACAACAATAGAATGAGCGAGGCCGTGATGAGGGTCAGGGTGACTGAGGTAGTGCATGAGTTTAGTGCTATCGACCCCCCCCATGCAACCTCCGGGAGCCGAGGTGCACATGCTCCTTGGAAATTGCCCCAGGTGGGTCCTGGAATGGCCGAAGACCCAAATTCGTCTTGGGGGGTTAAGGCGCCGCTCCACCGGCGCCACCTCTAAACCCCGGAAGCCGATCGTTCGGCCCTCGAAGCCGCCACGAAAACCCCTGTTGAGAAGGAACCGGTGCCACAAGCAGCAGTCGCCACCACCTGGAAGGAACCGCCGGTCGTTGCCACAACCAGCCGCCACCAAAGACTGTTGGGAATGTCTGTACCGCAACAGCCGTCCGAAGCCAAAGACGTTGCACCTCAACTTGATGGCAACGACGATGATGATGAAAATATCGACGTCGATGGCTTCCTCAACACGGGCGCGAGCAAAGATTTGTACATGCCTGCTATGGATGATGAACCACCCTTCCGCGCTCACGGTGATCAACCTGGTCGTCGCACTACATGCCAGTGCCTGAGTTTTTCTCAAAACACGCCTCCGGAAGCCGGTGATCAAGCTCCAGACAAACCGGGTAACATTTTCAGCCCTGGCACACTGACACGGACGGTTTGCGCGGGGTTCACTGCACCCCCACCATCCCCAGAGAAGATCAAGAAGCCTAAGAAGAGATGTAGGCAAGGCACCTCTACGAGCCAGCCAGCTCCTAAGGTTATCCGGGGTCATGAAGACATGACATCACCCCGTGCGGATAGCTTGACCCGAGTTCATGTAGCTGGTAAACCGTTGCTGCCTCCAGAGCTGCTCTGCCTCGCAAAAGGACCCATGCTCTCTTTGCATGAAGCTATCTTGATGATGGAGGGCCTGCTTCTTAAAGACAAGAATCCAAATTACCCGGTGTTGACGGTCCTGGTACCAAAGAACGTGGACTTCGTTACTGAAACCCCCGCCGATCTGTTCTTCATAGCGTTCGAGGACGTCTTCAACCTGTTTCACTCTAGACGGCTGGACTATAACTTGGTCCGCCTATACGCGATCAATATGGCGATGAAGATCCAGAGAGATGTTGCCCCGTACGTCACGGTAGTGGATCCCTACTACATGCGTGACAGTCAGCTGGTGGAAGGATCAACGACACGGGATAAGGCCACGGAGTACCTGAAGAGGTTCATGCTGAACAATAAGAGGAAGAACAACCTTCTTCTACCTTTCTTTCCCGAGTAAGTACACATCCGCTCGCCGCCGTCGTATCTTATGCTTTCTTATAGATTTCTTCCGTTGTTGATCCTTTCCACTGCATTTTTTCTGACTAGGGACAAGTACTGCATACTCATCATCCTAAACCCGAGGTGGTCCATTGCCACTTATTTGGACACGGGGAGTTCGAGCGATAAGAAAGACTACACCAGAATAAAGGGTGTTCTCGATGAGTCTCTCGAGGGCTACGCCCAAAACGGAGGCCACTTCGAACAAGGACAGACGAACGGGGAATGTTTCACGCTGGACAACAAACACCGGTTCAGGCATAGGACCCAGTTCGATTGCATGAAGCAGAAGCATGGCAGCGTGAAGGATGCCTTCTACGTCCTCCATCTCATGAAAGGGTTTGTCCGGGATGCACTGAAAACAAAGTTGCCATCTAGTATCCGAGAATGGACAAAAAATGCAGGGAAAATCGCCGAGGATAAGCTTAGAGAAGACTTTCATCTCATCCAGATGGAGTTGTCGCGAATCATCTACGACGATGTTGTGACAGCAAAGGGGACCTTCAACAAAGCCAGTGGTAGGATAAATCATGCATACTCGCAATAAGTGTTTCTTTATTTTCTTTACTATAGACTTATCATACTCAATCTATTTATATTATTAACCAATATATATACCTATATTGACACTGCACAAATATTGACATGGTTACAAATATGAACACTAATACATGGTTGTATCCATTTCCAGGGTTGCATCAAAGGCAAATCGAAGAACACGTAGCTCTTCAAAATGACAGCCGGACGTGGACGACGAAAGACGGCTACAAACCGTTCCCGGCGCCGCTCAACAAGAAGACTCCTTGATCAGCAGGACGAGGCGGTCGTGAAAACTTCATTTATACTAAGACTTGTGTGAAGTTTTGTACCAGTTAATTGTCACTATATATGTATGTATCTCGGGCTCTAAGTGATGTGATGACATATTTATCTGTCTGTTTTAATACCGTGTCAAAATATATTACTGTTTCTATTATTTTTTGTATAAATACTGTAATATACATGTATTATTGTCAAATTAATACAGCAAATAATCGATAATTCAGCAAATAATTTAGTGGCGCATGGTAAATAATTTTGTGGCGCACCATATTCTGTGGCGCACGAAGCAAGTGCGCCACAGATAAATTATTGTCAAATTCATCAACGCATGGACTAACATTTCTGTGGCGCATGAGCAATATTTCTGTGACGCATGCTGGCAGTGCGCCACAGAATTTTTTACTTTCTGTGGCGCACGGCAGGGTGCACCACGGAAATAATATTTTTGTGGCGAGAATTCTGTGGCGCACCCACCATGCGCCACAGAAAGCTATTTTGGTGCGCCACAGAAAGGCACTTCCCTACCGTGAACATCGAAGTTGAAAATGCTTGAACCAACAAAAAGTGATTGCCTCTGCTCTGGTTCCAAGATAAGATTCGGTAGAGCTCCGGTTTTTATGACAGTGTTGTCTCGGAGAGTCTATAAGAATACTTTTTGTAACCGCGATACAGTGGAAGTATGCATCCGATTCGTTTATATGTCTTTCCATCCGGTATGAAGTCCAAACATGTAATATTCGATCAGGGCTGGTTTTGAGTGCGTGTCTGCAAATCTGAGCACTGAAATTTAAAATAAAAGGCAACCCCGCCCTCCGCTTCGTCTAGCAGAATTCGTTCCACGGTTCATGGAGGCTCCGACTCTGGAGCACCTCACGGCCGTGAAGCACATCCTACCCTCGGTCGGTTGTCCTAAAATCCGACCCTGTAGATAAAAATGACTCCAGTAACCGGAAATCAGTTTTGGGTAGTATGAGCAGATAATCCCACTAACTAATAATCATATGTTAAAATGTCAAAAATCCAAAACAAATCTCGGGTGTACATCTGGACATTGTATGTTGACACATGAAATTTCTTGGAAAAATGACACTTTTTGTGGTATGTGTAAAAAAGACAAATCACGTGCTCTAAAACGACTTTGTATGAGACATTATTTTTTTGTTTTTTGCACATCCCACAAAAAATGTCTTTTTTGGCAAAACTTTTGTCTGGATGTATACCCGAATTTTTTCTTTTAATTTTTTTGACATTTTAAAATATAGTTAAAAAACATTTAATAACGGGTGTATCTAGACCCATGAGCCAAAACATCATGTCCTCCGATAACATATTATTAAAATTGGATAAAAACAAAAAAAGGACTACAATAATCTTAAAATTGGTCAGACCAACAAAGCGGCTCGAAAAGAAAAAATATTAGTTTGTCAAAATGAACATACCGATTCGAAAAGTTACATAGTTGGTCCAAAATAAAAATGAACTCCAAAAATAATAATATTGAACCGGTTAAAATAGAAAATCAACTAAGGCCTCCCACAAGCACCCATATATGTCCACCATACTTAGCGGTTAAAATAATAATATTGGGGGTGACGGCAACCATACGTGCCGGCGCCAGCCATGGTGAAGGAAGATGGAGTTTGAGGCGTTGGCAACTGTACTTTCCGGCGCTGGCCAGGGTGAAGGAGTAGACCGAGTTAGAGGCGTCGGCTACCGCGGTGTTGCCGACCACAATGGAGGAGGAAGGAGTTGCAAACACGAGCGTCCTCGGCGGCCACGGTGGTCGGTGGAGGAAGGAGTCGGTTGATTAGTAAGAGCTTAAGGGCTCTTAGGCCTATAGAATATCTAATCTCTGTCCACTAAAAAGTTCACGCGGAAAAAGTCTAATATACCATAACTAATCAATCGGTGGATCAAATTATACTACCACCCTCCCTAGTACTAGTAAAAGGTAGTGTAAAAGAGGTCATAAATATATCATGTTAAATACAAAAATCTCATAATATCTTGATACTACGATACGATTGTACGACGATAGTATCTAGTATCTTGATGCTGAAAACCTTGCATATAGCTCGATGAACAAAGCTAGTCGTACGTGAAAAGTAAACCCGGTACTTTTTCTTTATCAGTTTAACTGAGTACAACTCTTGTACAAATTTACAAAAGGCCATCACAATACACAACTAAATAATGTGAAATTGGACCAGCTGATGGATATTAAACCATGCATCTCGTGCTTCTGATATCCATGACGATGCAATAACAATGTCATATAAAACCAGAAGTTAAGTCAATCGTGAAAATGCATGACCTGAAAATGCTGATATGATGCAATGCGGCTTGCAACGACTCTTTATATTCTAATGTTTACAGGGATGTGATTTTCATTGTTCTACTATGATTCCCCACTTCGGTTTCAGTTTTACCTGGGATATTGGGGAAAAACAAATCCAAGCTCATGTTTCAGTGGAAGGAACGTTTGTGTTCCCGTGAGGAATAGGCACACGCCCAATACAGAGCTCGGTTGTCTCGCTGAACATCCTACTATGCCCATAAAGGGATACCTGCTCCACCACACCACACTGAAAGTGTCCAATATAACTATCATGTCTCCAAGAACATTGATTATTTAGTTGATTTTCACAACGGTAAATCTAATCAGCAGGCGCCTGCTGGTTGGCGAAAATCGACGCAGCTCCGCTAGCCGTTGGACCACGTACGGACGGACGAGATTCAATCGGAACGAGAAGTTGCCCGCGGCGGCCACGTCGCACTCGCGTCATTTGGATAAGGTTGTCTTCCCCGCGAGCCCATCGCGTCTCCCCCGCGCGACAGGCCGCCCCGCCCGCTCCGGCCTCCTCCCCCGTCTCTCCACGCGCCGCCGCCCGCCTTTCCACCCGCTGCCGGGACGACCTCCCAGCCGGACGACCATTTCACGGGGTGGCTCACATTCCTCCGGCGGGGATTCACCGCATGCGACCTGGCCGCAGCCATCGACTCCGAGCTGGAGCCGGATCTCGCGCTCTTCCGCCGGCCCTCCTACCTCGCCGCCCTCAACGCCGCCGCCTCCGGCAAGCGCCGTCTCCGCAGAGAACCTCATCCACGACGTCCTCGCGCGGTACAGACCCGAAGCCCATCTTTCTCATCTGATATGCCAAGCCCTGAGCTCCGGCCTCAAGCCCCTGCTTCAAACCGAAGCTCCTCCCATCGAAGGTACAGACCCGAAGCCTCTTTCTCATCTGTCTTTTCCCCACGGCTTTGGTCTCTCCTGCAACTCCCTCTCAGTATTCTAAGCTGTTATGTTTCATCTTCTTCTCCAACCTTATTTAGTTGTGGTCTGATAGTGAATTCTTCTTGGAGGCTCCATCTCGTTTTTTCTCATCCTTAATTATGGGGGCTAGCTAGGCACGAGATCGATGTGATGCAGCCCCTTACTTAGGATTACCATGTTGGATACATACATATGTATATTTTTGTGGAGCACGGTGATAGAGGTGTGCTAGGTGGTATCACAGTAAGCACATCTCCCCTAACTACATGGGTGAATAGGCCGTTGCACAAGACACGGTGGTTCCCGGCAGGCCAGAGGCCACTAGCTGAGATCATCGCTGAGCCTTAATCTTCCCTCTCTTTAATGGTTTGTATCTTAGAATCATGAGAAGGCCAAGATGTAACTGATCATAAAATCCTATCCTCTTGTAAGTGTTAAGTAAAAAGGCAAAGCCTCAAACTCTTTGATGCTCCTTTTACTGGGTGTTGTTTCACCGTCCCTTCGTATTTGTGTCATGGTTGCAGGTTGCCGTCATCAAAAGAAGCTGTTTAATTGTGCGCTGGAGAGGATGACCAACAGGTCTAACAGGGCCTGCTGAAATTCTCTTTGGTTGCTATTGTTTTCATTGATTTTGACTACATTGCCTTTTGTTTCAGTGGTTTTGTGAAGATGATCTGTAGGATGACTGGATGAGAGCTCGTGGTGGACGACTGGTGCCGGTCGAGTGATGGTGCCTGGTGTGGACGAGGTGTCCAACCGGCGACCTCCCCAGCAGGATGACCATTTCACGGGGTGGCTCATGTAGTCATGTGCCTACGGCGGGGATTCACCTCGTGCGACCTGGCGGCAGCCATCGTCTCCGAGCTGGAGCCTGATCTCGCGCTCTTCCGCTGGGCCTCCTACCTCGCCGCCCTCAACGCCACCGCCTCCGGCAAGCGCCGTCGCTACAGAGAACCTCATCCACGACGTCCTCGCGCGGGCCTACACCCACGACCACCAGCTGCTCAACGCCTGCCTCTTCTGCTCTTCCCCATCGCCATCAATTAGTTCCGGGATCCCATTAGTTATGGGCCTGTGTCTAACAGTCTGTGATGATTACGTAATTTATCATTCTAGTAATGTTTTGGATAACTCCAACGAGATGCTTTGTATTGATGTTCTGAAGTTTTCAGTGAGTATTTGAGATGCTTTGTACTGATGTTCTGAATTTTTCAGTGAGCATTTGGTTACTATTATTGCATTGATGTTTCAGCTGAGTGTAGATTTCTGTAGATGACAATTTTAATGTTGAATTTTTCGGTGAGTATTTGAGATGCTAGTTGATGTTTGCATCTTTGGCCGTCGGTCTTGTTGTGTGTGTGCTAGTTGATGTTTGCACCTTCGGTCGTCTGCCTTGCCGTCCCTTCTGCCAAGCTGGTTGTGCGTCATTTTGATCTATCCGACCACCCACCCTGACGCCTCTCCAACCTTTTGATCGTCATCGTGCCTTGCCAAAGGTACCTTCGTCATTTCCCCAATCGAAGGCACCTGCCGCTTAGTCGCGTCCTATCTAAAATATCTCTCTCCTAACTATGTTGGTTCTAACAAGGCAAAAAAAATGTGTTCTTGTCCATCCTAAACTGATGGAGTTACCCATAGAGTAGTGATAAAATTACCTATGTATTCATAACATAGTTATCCACCATGAAATCGATTTAGTTACCCTACTCTCGTCGTTCTCCGTAATAGTTACCCACGCTAAACTGATGGAGTTACCCATCCAGTAGTGATACTCTATCCATTCTCCGTAATAGTTACGCACCCTAAACTGATTGAGTTACCCATCCAGTAATGATAAAGTTATCATGCATTCATAACGTAGTTATCCACCACGAAATTAATTTAGTTACTCTACTCTCTCATTTCTCGTAAATATTACCCACCCTAAACCGTGGATTTATCCATCCAATAATGACAAAGTTACCCACGCATTCATAACGTAGTCATCCACCACGAAATCGATTTAGTACCCTACTTTCTTCGTACTCCGTATTTTTTACCCACCCTAAACTGATGGAGTTACCTATGCAGTAGTGATAAAGTTACCAATGCAATCATAATGTAGATATCCACCACGAAATTGATTTAGTTACACTAATCTATCTGTTCGCCGTAATAGTTACCAACCAAAAATAATGGAGTTACCACCCAGTACTGATATAGTTACCCATGTGTTTTCATTTGTAGTTATCCACCACGAAATCGTTATAGTTACCCTACTCTCTCGGTAATAGTTACCACCCAATACTGTTTGAGTTACCACCTAGTAATGATAAATTGACCCATGTGTTTTCATGTGTAGTTATCCACCACAAAATCTTTAGTTACCTGATACGTCCAAAACGTATCTACTTTTCCGAACACTTTTGCTGTTGTTATACCTCTAACTTGTATGATTTGGATGCAACTAACATGGACTAACGCTGTTTTCAGCAGAATTGCCCTGGTGTCTTCTTTTTGTGCAGAAAAGTCAACTTTCGTGAAAAACTCCGAAAACAATTGCGATCGTCATATTTCACCGGAAGACCCACGGAGCCAGAAGGGGAGTCGGAGAGGCCACACCAGGCAGCCACGCCATAGCTGGGCGCGGCTGGGGGTGGGGCCGCGCCCAAGTGTGGCGTGGCCACCTCGGTCGCCCCCCGACGCTCCCCTTTGGACTATATATTGCCCTTGACCTAAATATCGAGGAGGGTTCGACCATATTTCGCGAAACACATCCACGCTCCGCCGCCGCCGCGATCTCTATTCCGGGGATCAGAAGTTCCGTTCTGGCACCCTGCCGGGACGGGGATTCGGAGGAGATCATCACCATCGTCATCACCACCGCCTCCCCATCAACCATCAATGATTCCCCCATCCATGTGTGAGTAGTTCCCTGCTATAGGCTGAGGGGATGGTAGGGATTGGATGAGATTGTTCATGTAATAAGTTGCCAGATTGTTAGGGCATGGTGCCTAGTATCCATTGTTAGTGCTATTTATCATTGTTGCAACTTGTTGTGCTTAATGCTTGCCACTAGGGCCCGAGTGCCATGATCTCAGATCTGAACATGTTGTTGATGCATGAGAATAATTATGTTTTAGATCATATCTGCAAGTTGTTTTCACCTGTTATTGTCCGGAACCCGAGGCCCCGGAGTGACAGCAACCGGGATAACTGGAGGGGATGGCTTTGACTTGAGGATTACGTGTGTTCACGGAGTGTTAATGCATTGCTCCGGTACTTTATTAAAAGGAGTACCTTAATTGCCAGTAGTTTCCCTTGAGGCCCCGCTGCAAACGGGCTGGCAGGACAGTAGATGTTGTGCAAGTTTCTCATTGCGAGCACGTACGACTATATACGGAACACATGCCTATGTTTGACTAGTACTAGGATGCTTTTATAATTGTTTACCTGCAAATGCCTGAGTTATGATTATTACATGAGCGCTCTTATCCATGCAACGCCCGTACATCCGTCCCTATGCCTACAGTACTTTTAATCCTGCTGTTTACTGAAATTACTGCTGCTGTCTTTGTTACACTGTTGCTGCTATTACTTTGTTACTACTGCTGTTATATCACCGTTGCTACTGATAATCTGTGTCGAGGAAGTCTACTTTCAGGTGCAGCTGAACTGACAATTCATCTGTTAAGGCTTATATTTATTCTTTGGCTCCCCTTGTGTCGAATCAATAAATTTGGGTTTTACTTCCCTCGAAGACTGTTGCGATCCCCTATACTTGTGGGTCATCAAGACTATTTTCTGGCGCCGTTGCCGGGGAGCATAGCTTTATTTATAAGTTCATCTGGAAGTGATATCCTTTGCTGCAATCCATTTATCATGGGGAAAACTCATGACAAGAAGGTGGCTATTCTGCCATCCACTACAAGGAAAGGAAACGAACTCCAGATGAAGCTGAGGAATTAATGGCTAAGATTAGCCAAAATTATGAAGATTGGGTTATAGCTGAACCCACTCCCACACCAGAGCCTGCGCCAGTGCCTACACCAAGAAAGAGAGGTGTTATTGAACTTGATAATGAAGGAATGAGAGAAGCCAAGAGGACTCTCAAGGAGAGGGGTATTAAATCTGAAGATGTTAAAAATTTACCTCCAATAGAAGACTTATGTAAGCCGACTCCTCCACCTTCAATTGAGGTACACTCTCTACAATATTTCGATGCTGGTGATATTCCTTATGGTAAGCCTCCTGATCAATGCTTAGATGAACTTGATAATTTTATTGTTAAGCAGGAGCATTTTAATATGAGAGTAGAAAATCATCTGTTAGAAAATTCTCGTATTATTAGTAATTTGCAAGATGTTTTGGTAAGAACTGTAAATGACATTAAAGGTCTAGTTAAACATCTTAGTATGGTTCAAACTCAAATGGAGCAAATTACTAAAGTACAAAAAGACTTGCTAGCTAAAAATTCTAATAGTAATGGAAAACATGCTTTTGGAATAGCAACTAGGAGTGGAGCTTCCACTCAAGATCCTTTGTATCCTGAGGGACATCCTAAAAGAATTGAACAAGATTCTCAATTAGCTGAAAGGCCCAGCTCTCCTTCTAAGAAAAAGAAGAAGAAACATAAACCTGCTGTAGAGTCTTCTGAAACTATTAAGGAAAAAGAACCTGCTAGTGATCCTAATAGTATATCTGTGTCTGATGCTGAAACTGAAAATGGTAATGAACCTGTTAATGATAATGATAGAAACAATGCTAATAATAATGAAGAGGTTGAGAGCGATTCTGATAGTGACACTGAAAATAAAAATTGCACTAAAGAGGATTTTGTAGCTAAGAAACATGGTAAAGAAAGAGAACCTTGGGTGCAAAAATCAATGCCTTTTCCTAATAAGAAACATAAATCCAAGGAAGAAGAACACTACAACAAGTTTTGTGAGTGGATGAAACCTTTGTTTTTGCAAATTCCTTTGACTGATGCTATTAAGCTGCCTCCTTATTCGAAATACATGAAGGATATTGTTTCTAACAAGAGGAAAATTCCTAATGAGGAGATTTCCACCATGCTTGCTAATTACTCTTTCAATGGTAAGGTTCCAAAGAAACTTGGAGATCCAGGTATACCAACTATTCCTTGCTCTATTAAAAATAATTATGTTAGAACTGCACTTTGTGATCTTGGAGCTGGAGTAAGTGTGATGCCTTTCTCTCTTTATAAGAGACTTTATTTAGATAAATTGATACCAACTGATATATCTTTGCAAATGGCTGATAAATCTACTGCTGTTCCTGTTGGTATATGTGAAAATGTTCCTGTTCAAGTTACTACCAACTGTTTGATTTTGACTGACTTTGTTGTGTTGGATATGCCTGAAGATGATAATATGTCCATTATTCTTGGTAGACCTTTTCTTAATACTGCAGGAGCTGTTATTGATTGCAATAAAGGGAAAGTTACTTTTAATGTCAATGACAAAGAGCATACTGTTTATTTTCCCAAGAAGCAAAATGTATTATGTGGAGTTAGCTCAATTGCAAGTTATAAAACTATCAAAGTTGGAAGTATTGATTGTCCTATTTATGACCACCATGAAGGATATGAAAGTATTATGGTTGGGACAATATCTATTCAATATAAGGTAACATAATGGTATCATGTAGTTTAATTCTTTTATGTCAAATAAAATATATTTGGTGGCAAGACTTGATCAACCTTGTTGACAAATACATTTTAGTTGCATAAAATTGTTAAACCACATTCTCTCTTTCTCATCTGTTATACCTTCTGTTATATTGCTGTCTTTATAAATTTTTAGAATGTTGTTTAGTGTGGTTAAAATTTTGCTTAGCTGCTGTTTAGAATTTTAAGTGCCCAGTTTTTGCTCGAAATTGAAAGTTGTCAGAAAAATCTGAAAATTTTACGTAAATTCCTATTTTGAAAAATGCAACGTGGTAGTACCTGGGGCTGACCAGGGGGACCCACCACGCTGCCACGCCATAGCTCGGCGCGGCAGGGGTGGAGGCCGCGCCCCCTGTGGCGTGGGTCCCACCTGAGCCTCCACAAGGTGAGATTCCTCCCCTTTCTTTCTCTCTCCCGACCAAACTCATATCCATTGTTCAAACTCGTGTTCCTGCTGCTCTTGAGCTCGAATTTTTCGATCTCCTTGCTCAGCCCATTTCAGTTGCTGAAACTTTGCTTGTTTACTCACCGGTATGTGACTCCTTCGATTATCCAAGTAGAATTTTGTTTAGTGTTGTATTTCTAGAGTATTTTGCTGCTGTATGTTGCTGGTTAAGTGAGCTTGCATGCTTGTTCTATGCTTAGATTAATTATCCTTGATGCATGTGTAGCCCTCTTGCAAGTTTCTATAGTAGTTGCCTTGATTCTATAGTTGCAAAATCATTTTTTATGAGACTTGTTGAAAAATTTCAGAAAAGGAAGATGAAGAAATTTTCCTTTGGAGAGTTGTTTGAGAGGCGTGCACCATCATCCTCAAGGAAGACCAGGTCATCTGAAGCCAAAGTTCCTAGGAGATCTTACAATGAAGATCTTATTACTCCAGAGATTGATGATTCGGGGGACCTTGGAGCACCACATCCATCTGTTTTTCCATGTACTCAATTTTTGCAGGCTGCAGGGATTTATGAGGACTTCATGAGCATGATTGAGAGTGTGGGTCTACAAACATTCATGGGGGATACCAGGACCCAATATTCTAGACTCACTAAGATCTTTGTTGAGAGTTTCAAATTTAACTGCAAAGCTTATAAACCAACAGTTGATTTTAAAATTTATGATCGTGCATGTACTATGGAGCTAGATAATTTTTGCAGGATCATAGGTATTGCCCCATCGGGGACGACCAAGAAGATTAAGGAGCAGCCATCCGAGCTAACTGCGCTCTACCAGGAGTTGTGTTATGGAGACTCTCGCTCAGCCCACCGTGGTAAGATAAGAAATGTTCAGTTTCCGGCCATAAGGTATTTCCTATACTACTTAACTAGAAGTGTTCTTCCTAGGGAAAACACTAGTAATATTTCGAATATGCATCTAGCATTTCTTGCTACTGCTTTGAAGGGCGATAAAACTTATAATCTTGGTGCTTTAGTTGCTCGCCGCCTCGCCACCAAAGGCCCCATTTTTGGAGGCATTATTGCTGCGCGTGTTTTAGCTGACTTTAGTCTTGAGGCTGATCCTACTGATGAAATTTTAGTTCCTGAAAAACTTGATCTCTCTGCTATGATAGCACATAAATTTGTTACATCTGGATCCACTCTTGATAACTTGGTTTATAGAATTGTTTATGCTAACGAGGCGGAGCTGGAAGTTCCTCTACCGCAACCAAGTTTGTTCAGTATTTACAGGGATCCTCTATCATATTCGCGGGAGGAATTGAGCACACAGATGGTGGTGCCGCGATACCACGCGCGGTTCTACCCAGATGGGCAGCCGGGGCAGCCTACGGTGCCACCGCCGGCGGCCCCTGACGTCCCCTATTATGGCGGCGCGCCATATTACCCTGACCAGCAAGGAGGATCCTCTTCATCGACCGCCTACGACGCTTCGGCATGGGGTCCGTGGGGATGATTGTCTCCCAATTAGGCCAAAAGCCTAAGCTTGGGGGGAGGTACGCGTATACTGACAGTTCGCTCATTTCTATATTCGCTCCATGTCAGTTCTTTGTATATCCATATTTCGCTTTCTTTTATTTGTTCTTGCTTGTGGTGTTTATTTTCTCAAAACCCAAAAATACCAAAAATATTTTCGTTGTTTCTCTATGCTTTTATTTTAGTAATTCGAGTTGTAGTTTTATTTTGTCTTTTTGATTTTCGAGTTGATATTCAAAAAACCCAAAAATATTTTCCTTTTTATTTGCTTCTTCCTTGCTTTGTTTTAAAATTCGAAAACACCAAAAATATTTGTTGTTCTTCTTGGTTTTGTATAGTTCTTTTCAGATTCAACAGCCGTCTGTGACTCCACCTGGAGCTTGGTTTTCATTTTATATCATTCAAGTCATGCGAGCGAAGGGCAATAATGACGATATTCGACAACTTGATGTGGTGAGAGGCTGGTATGAACCGTATTTGTTTTCATTTTTGTACACATACCTGTCCATATGATTGCGCTTAGTAGTTATGGTATGGGCTATGTTACTTGATGAATGCTTGATAGCCATGTTTTCTCATGATTAATCCTAATCTCCTGAAGGTGCACCATATGTCATATAGTTATTTGCATGCATTGTTTTATTCGTAGAGTGTGGTATCCTCCTCTGAATGTTTTACTTGATTCGACTTGGCACATGCTTACACATGTTTATGACTCAAAACAAAAGTCAAGCCTCGACGATCTATTGTGACTCAGAGTTTCTGTATCACTTTTATGCCACTGCTAATTTTATTCTGTCGCAAGTATGATTATGACAGTTGTGCTCTCTTGTTGTCGCTTCCCCGTCTATTGCTAGCCTTCACCTGTACTAAGCGGGAATGCTGCTTGTGCATCCAAAATCCTGAAAACCAAGTTATTCCAAAGAGTCCACTATAAATTCCTATGCATGGTTTTAAACCATTCCAAGTAAATTTCTTCGTGTGCTATCTTTAACTATTCAAAATTGTACAATCCCTTTTTGTGTCACTGCGTGTAGCTCATAAGGATGTGGTAGTAGAACTTGTCATCTTCCATGCTAAATGATTTCCAAGGACAAGTAGCTTCATCTGCTTGTCCACTTTTATTTTTGCAAAAGAGCTGGTTAGTCCACCTATCATTTAATATTAAAATAGACACTCCTCCACGGTGATTGTTGGTCGGCACCCGAGGATTCGGTTAGCCATGGTTTGTGGAAGAAAAGGTTGGGAGGAGTGTCAAAAATCTGTAAGCATGATATAATGCAAACTATATGAATTTTCGGAACCGCTCTAAAAGTTGGTTAGTTATGGAAGATGACAAGAACTCTATCGCGGATTTGTTGACACTTGCAACCACTTCTCAAAATATTATTTTTACACTCTTTATATGCCTTCGGGAACTAACAAGCTCTAGCACACGATTTAATCCCTGCTTCCCTCTGCGAAGGGCCTATCTTTTATTTTAATGTTGAGTCACCATCCTTCTTTAAAGCACTTCTTTGAGAGCATGACTGTCATTCTTAGTGAAATGTGCTTGTCCCAGAATAGGTTAGTAGTGACATAGCTTGATGCTTTTATCTTTGATAAGCTTTATTTCTAGTCTGCCTGTAAACTTCAGAGGTGCCTGGGCATTTATGTTTTGCTGCACACATTCGGGCAAGCGAGATACCACTTTGCCATACCCAATTACGAACATTGCAATCCTGCACTTAGTTATATGCCATGTTGTTTACCTTTAGTATGTTAGAATCTTTTCATGGCTGCATATTTATCAAGCTTTTATCTTATGCATATCTCCTATCATGAGCTAGTAAGTATAATCATAATTCAAGTATGTATACATCATATGAAGCAATTGTGTTCGTAAAAGTTTCTTTATCGCGTTCAGTTTGTCAACTGAATTGCTTGAGGACAAGCAATAAGCTAAGCTTGGGGGGAGTTGATACGTCCAAAACGTATCTACTTTTCCGAACACTTTTGCTGTTGTTTTACCTCTAACTTGTATGATTTGGATGCAACTAACATGGACTAACGCTGTTTTCAGCAGAATTGCCCTGGTGTCTTCTTTTTGTGCAGAAAAGTCAACTTTCGAGAAAAACTCCGAAAACAATTGCGATCGTCATATTTCACCGGAAGACCCACGGAGCCAGAAGGGGAGTCGGAGAGGCCACACCAGGCAGCCACGCCATAGCTGGGCGCGGCTGGGGGTGGGGCCGCGCCCAAGTGTGGCGTGGCCACCTCGGTCGCCCCCCGACGCTCCCCTTTGGACTATATATTGCCCTTGACCTAAATATCGAGGGGGGTTCGACCATATTTCGCGAAACACATCCACGCTCCGCCGCCGCCGCGATCTCTATTCCGGGGATCAGAAGTTCCGTTCTGGCACCCTGCCGGGACGGGGATTCGGAGGAGATCATCACCATCGTCATCACCACCGCCTCTCCATCAACCATCAATGATTCCCCCATCCATGTGTGAGTAGTTCCCTGCTGTAGGCTGAGGGGATGGTAGGGATTGGATGAGATTGTTCATGTAATAAGTTGCCAGATTGTTAGGGCATGGTGCCTAGTATCCATTGTTAGTGCTATTTATCATTGTTGCAACTTGTTGTGCTTAATGCTTGCCACTAGGGCCCGAGTGCCATGATCTCAGATCTGAACATGTTGTTGATGCATGAGAATAATTATGTTTTAGATCATATCTGCAAGTTGTTTTCACCTGTTATTGTCCGGAACCCGAGGCCCCGGAGTGACAGCAACCGGGATAACTGGAGGGGATGGCTTTGACTTGAGGATTACGTGTGTTCACGGAGTGTTAATGCATTGCTCCGGTACTTTATTAAAAGGAGTACCTTAATTGCCAGTAGTTTCCCTTGAGGCCCCGCTGCAAACGGGCTGGCAGGACAGTAGATGTTGTGCAAGTTTCTCATTGCGAGCACGTACGACTATATACGGAACACATGCCTATGTTTGACTAGTACTAGGATGCTTTTATAATTGTTTACCTGCAAATGCCCTGAGTTATGATTATTACATGAGCGCTCTTATCCATGCAACGCCCGTACATCCGTCCCTATGCCTACAGTACTTTTAATCCTGCTGTTTACTGAAATTACTGCTGCTGTCTTTGTTACACTGTTGCTGCTATTACTTTGTTACTACTGCTGTTATATCACCGTTGCTACTGATAATCTGTGTCGAGGAAGTCTACTTTCAGGTGCAGCTGAACTGACAATTCATCTGTTAAGGCTTATATTTATTCTTTGGCTCCCCTTGTGTCGAATCAATAAATTTGGGTTTTACTTCCCTCGAAGACTGTTGCGATCCCCTATACTTGTGGGTCATCATTACCCTACTCTCTCGGTAATAGTTACCCCTAATACTGATAGATTTACCCACCCAGTACTGATAAAGTTACCCATATGTTTTCATGGTGTAGTTATCAACCATGAAATCAGTGTTGTTACCATACTATCTCGCTAATAGTTACCCACTCAATACTGATAGAGTTACCCACCTAGTAATGATAAAGTTACCCATGTGTTCATGATATAGTTATCTATCACGAAATCGATTTAATTACCCTACTCGGTAATACTTACCCACCAAGTACTGATAAAATTATCAACCTGTTACTGATAAAGTTACCCACCTATTACGGATGGAGTTACCCACCCAGTACCCATGGAGTTTACCCACCTAGTACTGATAAAGTTATCCATGTGTTTATGATACAGTTACCCACCCTGTACTGATAAAGTTATCCACCATGTACCGATAGAGTTACCCATGTGTTCATGATATAGTTATCATACTCCATGTTTACCATACTCTCTCTGTAATAGTTACCACCAAATACTGATAGAGTTAGCCATCCAGTACTGATAAAGTCACCCATATGCTTTCATGGTGTAGTTATCGACCACAAAATCAATTTAGTTACCGTACTCTGTCGGTAATAGTTACCACCCCAATACTGATAAAGTGACCACCCAGTACTCATATAAGTTACTCATGTTTATCATGCTCCTCTTGGTAGTAGTTACCACCCAGTACTGATGGAGTTACCCACCTAATACTGATAAAGTTACCCATGTGTTTTCATGTGTAGTTATCCATCAAAAAATCGTTATAGTTACCCTACTCTATCGGTAATAGTTACCACCAATACTGATGGATTTATCCACCCAGTACTGATAAAATTACTCACGTATTTTCATGGTGTAGTTATCCAGCACGAAATCAATGTAGTTATCATACTCTCTCGATAGTAGTTAACTACCCAATACTGATGGAGTTACCCACTCAGTACTTATGAAGTTATTCATGTGTTCATGATGTAGTTATCCACCACGAAATCGATATAGTTATCATGACATCTAAATAATAGTTACGAACACAATGCCATCTTTTTTAGGTGTAGTTGTCACTATGAAATCGACAGTTATCATCCTAATACTTATGCATGATAAATTAACCATCTCAAAGTGATGTGGTAACTTTAAAACTCGTAAAGATCTAAAAGAACAACACAAAATGGTTCTATTTCAACCTGAAAACTAATTGCTAATATGGTGGGTAACTTTAGTATTCAAGCCTTGGTAACTTTTATGTTACGGGGTGGTAACTTTCGGGCAAAAAAAAAAGTTGTCGGAACATATCAACATGGGATCTAGTTTCGAAGATCTCGTCGCGACTAGTCCAACGGTGAAAACGGATTCTCAATCGGATAAACGGTTAGGGCTACAAAACATTTTGAATTTTTGAATTTCGCATTTAATGCGGGATGACATCAGCTTTTTTGTTTGTTTGTGCATGCATGCAAATAAGGCCTTTTTCTCACCACGCACGCACGTAGCTAGTTGTGGCTGTCGCTCTCATTGTCCGAATTGAACTTGTTTGGGTGCGTAACAAAAATTATCCTAACACCTTACGGTTATGCCAAATGTAAGGCGCCTTACACATAGTCGTTCCCTTTTCACAATGAATGTATCCAATTAAATGTATGTGTTATATTCTACATAAATCGAGTCATTTTTCCTGAAGTATGGTACTGGAGAGGCTTTTCACAAGAAAATTTCCATGAGAAAATCATTTGGAGAAAAACTAGGATGCCCACTCTACCATAAAAGGGAGAGTTATTCATCCCTACAAGAATGCTAGTTCCACCATCAGAGCACTTCAACAAGTATAGTTGTGTAGAGACTAGAGATGTGGCAATTTGGTTGGGTTAAACAAGTAGTTCAAAGAACCTTGTTCCATAACCACTAGTAAAATTGAAAGGCTAGCCCACAGTCATGATGCATGGATGGGAGAAGTTCATGTATTAATTTTTTAAATTATCATTTTATCCTGATTCCACATAAAGAATCAAATCCATACAACCTGCTTATGTTCCTATCCTTATTAACTGAATTTCGCTGTATAAATAAATTTCATCTCAATTTTGTGTACTTCCCTTCGTGTAATCATCGTGAAGAAACCAGCTGAGAAACAAGGAAATCATTTGTTCCCTTTTTGCAGGTTGTCACTTGTCATTAAATCATTATCCGCGAATGGAATATATGGATATTTGATATGAAAGGTTTGCGAATCTGGAAACTCTGTTCTTCTGTTTGTACCCACAAGAAACATCCTGGACTTGTCATGACGAAAGATAACACAACAACGCAAGTACATGGATTATTGTTGGGCACACCATTTTTTTCCAGATCCCTTTCTGTAAAAAAAATCTTGTGTAAATTCTTTTATTTTTATCTTAACAACACCTTGTTTTCATTTTGTTTGAATGTTGAATATGTTAGAGTTATATTTATGATGGACTTAGGCCTTTTGCATTCTAGCCTTAATGATGCCCTTTGCCCTTTTACATTCTGGCCTTTTGGCCTCCTCCTGAACATGTATGTATGATGGCTTTGGCCTCCCAATAATATCAAGTTGCTATTTATCTAACATGGTATCATGAGCTATGGTGTTTTTTTTTCGGACGCACAACTCGTCCTTTATCCCGATCCATGTTCCTCTTCCGCTGCTTTGGCCGTCGTCTTTTTCGTCCCCAAATCGATCTGCAATCTCCCGGCCGCCGCCCCTGCTGGTGTGGCTCTTCGCACCACTGCTCTGCTTGGACTCCACGTGATCCAGCTCTCCAGTTCGTTGTCCTTGATGTGCCTCAGCGTGGCAATG
Organism: Poa pratensis; assembly: GCA_947311845.1. Lineage (NCBI taxonomy): Eukaryota > Viridiplantae > Streptophyta > Magnoliopsida > Poales > Poaceae > Poa > Poa pratensis. Next base: position 4,536,424 of record CAMZMU010000093.1, on the reverse strand, counting down.
AATTTCTCTGCAGTTGCTAGCTGCGGTATATGCTAGTTTCCTTGCTAGGTGCGGTGCAAGCTGTTGTTGATGTGATTCTCATGCAGTTTTTGGTTCCTACCTTCCTGGTTCTTTTTAAGTTAATAAAAAAGAGTGTCATATGTCTCTCTTCCTCCCTCTAGCGATTTTCAACTGTGGCGTGTGCCTTCCCTCTGTTTTTCCCGCCGCGTCCACCAAATACGTTGTTTCTTCATTGTGTTTCTCATGTCATGCGAGTCCACTCTACCTTTTTTGTCTGCCTGCTTTTCTTTTCCGGTCCTGGTCCTTTGTATAGGATTTATGTGGCATGTCTTTGCATTGTGGATCTACGCCAATTCTCTTTTTCTTGGGCTATGATTTTATGGGCAATGCTTGATTCTCTTGATGTGCCATCTTTTGACAACCCATCTTTTGTTGATGTGGTGTGTATCTTTCTCTGATGCGACATTTGTCCGCATTGTCATTGATCTACGCACATTTCTTTGTCGCGGGATCCTTATGCCATTGGGCTTATTGTCCTATGATCTTTTGTGACATGCTCTTCTTCTGACCGTCTCTCGGTCTGTGTCGGTCTCTCTCTGCGACCGATTGTGGTTTGACTCAACAGTTTTATGAAGACTCTTCATACTATGGTGACACTCTCAAGATGTGGATTTTGGATTATCTTTTTCTTTTATAGTTACACACTTCTTCAAATGCAATGCTATTGCGTACGCTTTGCATTTGAGATGGGGTGTTAGAGTTATATTTATGATGGCCTTAGGACTTTTGCATTCTAGCCTTAATGATGCCCTTTGACCTTTTACATTTTGGTCTCCACCTGGACATGTATATATGATGGTTTTGGCCTCCCAATAATATCAAGTTGCTATTTGTCCAACAGAATAAAAAAAAGTTCTATTCCATACCTTGATAACATTTGTGACCATTTATGATGTATCTATATGTAGGTAGACTGGCGCAACAAGTATTTCAGATTGACTCGTCACTACATTAATAAGCTAAAAAATTGGACATCCCATATCGTATACTCAGAACTTTTTGTGCTTCCTTTATTGATGGCTAGCTAACCAGAACAAAAAGCTAGATTAATATTCTCAATATAATATTAAATGCATCCATGCTTTTGTTTCAAAGTGTTAATTATAAGATTCATATCAGTTTGAGGTGTTATGGAAGTAGTAGAGAAGGAAGATAGGAACAACATCTGCGGAAATTCATATTGGCTCCTGAGGTCATATCCTCCTGCCCGATTAATACATTTCAAACAATTCTGAAAATATGTGACGATGAACATATACAAAAGTTTTACTTATGTGACAAGTTTCATGGTGAAATAACATTTGTGGTGCTCTATGAGAAAATAACAATACCATGGCCAAAATGAGATTTAAAAAATATCGTTTTGAATAACTGATTTTGTCTTTTTTGCACAGAGCACCACACATGTCATTTTATCACGAAACTTGGCAAGTATGAATAACTTTTATATATGTTCAGCACCGATTTTTTCAGAATGTTTTGAAATATTTTTCTATATTGTTTGATTTTTTATTTAGATAGGAGCATGTGAACTCGGGAGAAAAAACACCACTCCCTTGTATCAGAAGCATGCTGCATGTGTGGCTAGCTACATGACAATATTCAGTGTAAGGTTAGACAGTTCCACAAAGAGAACTCTCGTCGCGTGAAATTGATCAAGCAATAAGGAAACTAACCCATCTATGTATCACATGGTTTTGATCACCACATACAAAAAGAGTCACGGTTGGTTCGAGGAGAATTGCATGACAAACGAGGAAACTCTCTAGCATGACAATGACATGCATACCTCTCTATATATGTGTGTCTTTCTCCGAGATATCACAAACACGTCTCCAAACTCAGCATATGCTTCACTATCACTAGTTTGACTATGAGATTTTGGAGGAAACCAAATTCCGATCCACCACATTCCAGCTTAGGCATTTTCTCATTCACGACATGACAAAGACAAGCAAAGCGATTTCTCGGCCCGTCATAAGCAACCCATCCGGCTGACTTCGGTTGTAACCAATTTGCAGAGTTGGGCCAAATTATAGCATTCTGCAACATCGAGGTCGATAATGCTTGAACCAACAAACTTTTTTAGCTTCCCGGCTGTTCCAAGATAAGCTTTGATAGTGCTCCGGATTTTATCTTACACTGGCTGAATGCCCGTGCGTTGCTAGGAACACCATTGTAATTTATATATGTTACCCCCGCCTCCTATCCCTCTTTCATACCTTCTCCTTTCTCCTTGCCCTTGCTTTTGATCTTGGGTCCAATCAACTTATCCCTCCTCCATCTTATTCCTCCTTGTTCGAGGGGTAGGACCATATTCCGGACGGGTTCTTATGCATATGCTGCTCATAGAGCATGAACATCAATGGTATTAAAAATAGCTATCTTAATCAAAGTTGGGTTGTATTAGATGAAGAGACTTAATATAACATATCCAATTGTAAAGTTGTATATGTGACATATAGATCCATATATAAAGGTTGACAGGATCCTCCCCCAATCCGCTGCGCCACGTTGCCCTTAAACCAGAGCCGTCCGATCGGGGCCATCGGACGGCCAGCAACGCGCCACGTCGCCCCCGCGCGGGGTACTGTAGCAAGCTACAGTGCATGCGATTTTCTACCAATGAGATAGCGCCACGTCGCCCGGTAGCCCTCCGGTTTCACCCGGTTGCCGCCGGTTTTTACAGAAAAGGACCCGGTAACCGAGAAATTACAGCGCGATCCTCTACTTTTCTGAAGGGGAGGACCTAATCATAATTACGGAACAACTCAGGGACTCCGCCGAAAATGGCCGCGCTCAGAAATTTCCTCTCCTTTCTCTCCCCCCGCGCGGCGACGTGGTCGCCGCTGCCGCCGCCGGCCTCCGCCGCCCCTCCGCGCCTCCCCCGCCGGATCCAAGCGCGCGTCGACCTCGGCCACGCTCCGGCCGCTCACCGCCGCGCCACCACCCCGCCCCGACCTCAGCCCTCCTCCTCTCATCCCATCGCTCCTCCACCCCGTCGCGCTTGCCAGGCGAGATGGAGGCTCGAAGTGGCAGCACGCCTTCTCCCACCTCGAGGAAGAGCTCACACCGGCCGCCGGTGCCCCGGATCTTCTAGAGAAGAACGCCGCCGCCGAGTCCCCTCCAACGAGCCCCGGCCAGACGTCCTCTTCCTTCTTCCCCTTCTCCACCCCGAGACCCAGCCCGCCGCCCCACCTCTTCTTCTCCGGACGTCCTTTTCCTTCCTCACCTTCTCCACCCCCAGCCCCAGCCCGGCGCACGGCGCACCACCTCTTCTCATCCGCGATCCAATCACGCCGGAGGCGAAAAAGCGGATCGAACATCGCCGACCATGGCGAACTCTCTCCGTGTCGCCAGCGCCTGCCAACCCCCGCTAGGACGCCATCGACCTCCACAAGGCTTCAAAGGTCCGTGCCTTTCCCCTTTGGTTCTCCTCCTTGATAGCGTTTTCCTGATAGTGCCGGACGTGCTAGCCCGCCTCGCCGCCGTGGACGGCGACCACCGCGGCCACGCCCACCAGCACCACCACCAGTCCGCCCACCGGCCCATGAGCACGGACAGCCCCCGCGCACGGCGTGGGCGGCGGCGCACTGGTGCCAGTCCGCCCATGGGCACGGACAGTCCCGCGTGCACAGGATTGGAACTGGAGGTGGTATCTGTACTACTATGTATATTGCTGATCGCTCATACTCAACGCAGTAGATATCCAGGAGCTGTTCTTCACCTTTTTTCTTCTTTTTTTTTTGCAGGGAAGGAGCTGCTCGGTGAATTGACTTCATGTCACTTCGGAAGATCTGGATCATTCGGTTTAATCTTGATTCACTACAGTACGACATCCACTCCATGTCTGCAACGTCCGTGATCCATCGATGTTCGAGACTGATCTAACAAAGGTCACGATCCAATCTAGGCGAGCTCTGAAGTGTAGGTGAACATCTTCCCGTGCAACCTTTCAATTTTTATAGATTTCAATTTTTGAGAATACTACAGTCTAGCATCTCCATGCCTTGCTTGAGCGCACTACTAATTAAGCAGTACGGCAAGGAGGAGTCCAGCGATCAGGGATGTGTGGCGACGAGAAAAGAAGAAGCATCTGGCATTGAGTAAGGGCAAGTGATACACAGGTTATACTATCTGCATCTCCTCTCATTGTTGATTATTGAGTTTTAACTGTTGTTGTTACAAATCAACCGCTCTCCATGTCCCCGTGGTAAACTGTTCCCCTATGTTTTGGTCTAAGAACAGTACTGATTGTCACTTCTCTCAAGTTTGCTAATATGTCGTTGGAATTGATCAAATATGACTTGAAGGTTCAAGTAATGATATATGTATTTATTTTACTTTTTTGACCGGCATACACTACACAGTTTGCGTTATTTTGGAGTCTCTCCCTGTGTTCTTTTTTTGGCAGGGGTTCCTAGGTGATTATTCCTATATTGCTCTGAGTAATAACTAAAAATTCTAGAAAAGTGTCAATTTGAAGCATGATGTTTGCAGGTCGTATTTACTAAAGGTTGACCATTTTCTTTGTTTTTCTCCTTTTTGAGTAGTTTTATAAGGGTTTAATCCATGCCCAGTTTTACTTATACCATTTAGAAGTCTGGGAATTGATATGGAAAAATGGTTTCCTTCTAAATTAGCATGAGTTCCCTGGAGGCTGGAGCCTAACTCTGCAAACTAATTACAGAAGTTTACGAATGGTTTAAGGAAGTCAATCATGGATGCTCTACAATGTATCATATCTGGCCTTCAGATGAAAACATCTAGCAATTAATATCTCCTTCTCTCCTTCATGCCTCTTCTCTTATATCTTATATGTACCCTTACCAAGTTCTAAATGCAGATATCACCCTCACTGGACTCAAGTAACATCACATGTCAAGATTATCCTGCTAATATATTCACAAATTTTGTAAAAACACCAATATCAGGTGATGGCATCAGCACCTGATTCCCCTTATCTGATTATTAAAGAAAATGTTTGAGACAATTTTGCGCTCTCTCTAATTTTGTTAAGCATGTTGCATTCACATTTGTCTTCCATCGCGGCGCATTGCATGTTGTCGAATGATTAAAAATGCATTTTGGAATTTAGAAGTTACCCTTGACCACATAGAGTTATTTTTGTTGAGCTAATTTCTTGGATTAATAATATGGTAAATCATTTTCCTTGCAGCATGTTTGGGTCATCGCTGGATCAGTATGGCTACGCTAATGGAGGTAAAGATGCTACTAGCTCCTAGATATCCATTTTTTGCGAAAAAGCATCTAAATATTAAGTTTGTTTAGGTCCTCTCATTTCTGTCCACCGGATTATGTCAACTGGAGACTTCAGGAGAAAAGGAATAAATTTCATGATCAACTAAGCACAGAGTAACATGGAGGAGGCAGCAGGGCATAGCAATGACAAGCCACTTAGGTGGCAAATGCGGGTGATTTGAGATTCATTTGTAGTACGATATATACTGACATTCAAATTATGCAGTGAGTAAGGTACGTTTAATTTTCTAGCACCATATAGCTTGAAACCAATACATAAGTTTGTTGTACCACCATATATCCATGTGTTATTGTTTAGGTGACAATTATTGTGCTTTCAGTATGAAAGTCTGACCATTTTCTTCCTGATTTGTTTGCCTGCAAGGTTGCAATTAAAGTACCCTTGAGTTCTGAATAAGAACTTTCATGAAATTCCACCTTACAACCTGAACGAAGTAGCAATGCTCTGCTGCAAATGTATTCTCTTGCCTTGGTTTGCACGTTGTCCTGTCAGACAAACTACTATGTATGTTCGTTGAAAATGATCATCTCTAAGACTTTAAGTCTTGCATATTTGGTTATACCACGAATTGCTACTCAGGTGTTCTTATATTTCCCGAATACCAATGTATTATGTTCTATAAATTGATTTCGTGTTTGCCTTTAATACGGTTATACCATGAAGACCTTTTAGGACAAAAGGAAATTAGCTAAACTGTAGTATGTACAGATCTAACGCATAACGTAAAAAAGTTTTACCGTCAGGAAACCAATGGGTATGAATTCCGTCATAAATACCAACTAAAATTAATCTTGCCATTCTTTCTTCACTTATGCTCTATCGGCTCTGTCTAGCATGCAGCTCTCGCGCCAGGCCGATCTTATTATGGGCCTCCTGTTTATGTATGCTCACATTGTAATGTTTCTTATTGGTATACTGAGCGTTGTAAAGGAGCCACGGTTTTCGCAAGGGCCATGTCCCTGTCTACAGTGGATGTTGCCGTGTTGGAAAGATTTCTCTTCCTGGGTACTTTGATTGGCCACATCCCCTCAAAGAGTTGCTTCGTTTTGATGGTGGCCCTTTGTCAACCCATTTCTTGCAGCTGATTAGGCATTACAATTCTGTTTTTGCTACCTTTCTAAATTCTATGTGATACAACCTTATTTGTATATCCATTATTACTCCCGGGCTGTTCACTGACTTGTGTTCCATCACTTCTGAAGTTTCAGCTAACAGTTTGTTTGGGTCAATTTATATATTCAGGAGGTACAATGTCTAACAATGGTAACTTGCCGTTTCAGGCCTTCAATCTTTACCAGCAACTTGAAGACCAAATCACAAATTACCATTCAACAAGAGAAGAGAAGATTTCAGTGTTAATAGGGTGTTTGACTGGGAGTTGATGTAAGGTAGCTTCTTGATCTTGCTTCACGGCTTTTTCCCTACAAGTGAAGTACAATTCATTTGATCGTATTCATGATGCATGAGAGGTGATAAAAATTGATCAATTTCATTTAAAACAGTAGGTTCCTAAGATTTATAGGTATACACAACTTCCAACCGAGTTTCGAAGATTGAAATTGTTAGAATACTTTCTGTTATCACTCAGTTATCTGCTTAAACATAAATAAGACACATGGAGCAGGCAACCGATGCTTCTTGCTATGTGCCATTTTTTTACAATCTGTTTGCTCATGTTTTTGACATGAGATACTTCAGAAATAAATGACGCTTGGCTGAATCACTCATATCATTTGTTGAACTTATCACGAATGAAAGTACACTCTCCAGGTGAGAACGATGCATAGTATTGATATATTTTCCAGGATCTAGAATAGGAGTGCAATACTGATTTGATATTGCTGCCAATACATTAAGATTATTTGTGTTATTTTCTAGCTTCCCGCTCTCTTCTTAATTAGGTGATCAATGGTTTTCAGTCCAATGTATACAAGTTAATTTTTTCAGCGTTCATGGACAATATAAAATTACGGTCCTTTAGATGCTCTTTCACGGAATTACCTGTATCCTGGGTTGAATTTGTCACAGATGAAAGTGCAGTTCGCAAGTATAAAAGGTAAAATTTTGATGTTACTAATAACTTATAATGTTACTATAGGTGAAACAACTATCATTACTTCAGGGCAGCGGCATTTCAGATTTATGATACTACCAACACAGGTAGCCCTCTTTTTTCGACAAGGAAATATTTATGAGTTTACCAATATGAAGTTGTGTTCTATTCTCCTACATGATAAGATCTTCTTCAGCTATGGCCTCAATATATTTAGTTAAAGCTTATTTTAATTCCTCTGTTTCTTCAGCTAAGTCCTCATATATTTAGTTTTTCATGCACGATAGATGAATTGATTGCTTCTTCAGCTAAGGCCTCATATATTTAGTTAAGACTTATTTTAATTCCTCTGTTTTCTTGTGGGCATTGATCAAGTTTTACCTATAATATCCTGCTGCTCACCTGTTTCTTCCATTCCATCATCAACGTGTCCAGTAATTCAAATAGCTATGCACTGTAAGTTTCAAACTGCTTAGCTCACTTCATATCATAAACTGTGGCGCTATTCCATGTTTATTTCAGGGAAGCTTTGGAACTCATTTTGATCTGTTATTGTTTGGTGTATCTGATAGGATAGCTTTGTATTATTTTCTGCAATTTCTGCTACTGTTTATTCTTCATGGTCCTTGGACCTGGGAACTATTCCTTTTTCTTTTATCTGCACATCTTTCCACATTGGTTAGCACTCTATCTTGCTAAATGCATGGTTTAAACTACCGAACACTCCTCTATTTTCCCTCAATCCTTTGTGGTTATATCCCTTCAAATATATTGTGCTAAAGATAGGTTCTGACTGCTCCTCTATTTTTCCTTAATCCTTTATGGCTATACCCTTTCAGATATATGGTGCTAAAGATGTGTTTGTGTACTTCGGTGTGAAAAATACAAGGGCTGGCTGATGTTATTTTATTAAGACATTAGGGTTACATTGCAATAATACAGTCCGCGATGCTTGCTGTTACATTCTCTCTTTGTGCGTTGCCAGGTTGGTACAGATTTCGATTGCATGATAATATTATTTACATCTCAACATTGTATTGTTACCAACTTATCTTCAATGTTGTCGCCGTATATAGTTCTGTATAGATGTAAATAGGTAAAGAGAAACAGGTCTAACTTGCTTATATGCAGCTCGATCTGGATCCTAAGACCAACCTCATAGCCACAACAAGACTGAACTCTGTTAGGTAAACAAAGCTCTACAAGGTTCAGTCCTTACGATGTAATTTGAATTTTATTGTCTGCCGTAGAGACCCTCATTTTAATTTTGTAACACATGCAATCTAATCTGTGGCAGTTTGCAGCATGAACATTATATTATTGAATGGGAAGGACATGGACCTACAGATACTGCCACAACTGAATCTATGCTCTCTGATCTAGCAAGCCAGCAGACGGATGGTTTAGTGGTCTGTATATCTCTTCTCTTACAGCATATTAACACTAAGTGCAAGTACCACGATTCTACCTCATATCAATCTTACATGCTTCTCATTTCTACAGGGAAAGACTTTTGATTTGAAAATAAAAATCAACAAAACAAACAATCCTAGAGACTGGTGGTTCTATGCTTGCACAAAGTGTTGCAAGAAGATGATACTAATGGGTGCTACACGCAAATGCTCTATCTGTAGAGGTTTTAAAGGTGATCACAGGCAACTACTAACATTTAAGTAATTACCCCTTATACAGGTTTTGTATACTTTCTAATCCAACTCATTGCGACACATTTTAGGCTAAAGCTCCTGTTAGTCAAATAAGAATCCTATATGATAACTTTTGTGCTGACAACGTGGCTGCCATATTGATCAAGCCACACTGCTTCTATGATGCTGATCAAACCACTATGTTAATCAGATTAGCAGCAACTTCTTACTTTTGAACGTTTTGTACATGAATCACATGCAACAACCTAATGGTACTATCTAGCCGGCTCTTTTTTTGTACAAATAGACGACCTGCCAACCAATGTGGACCTTATGTAATTGTGTACACATATTTTCATATATATACATATTGCTTTCTTGCAGCAACCACGGTTCAGCTAATGTCACTACTGCATGTACTGCAGATCAAAACTATCAAAATCTGCTTACAAAATATATTATGCCACTAAAAAAAAACATACAATACATAAAATTTCTCACGAAGGGTGCGGCGTGTCGCCGCACCGAATTCAACTAGTACAACAACAAAAGTTCTTCATTTCCAGCCCCTTCCCTGTGAGTTGGGCAACAACGAAACCGGTGCGGGTCATTTTACAGCGAACACTCAACGCACATCCCTTTCAGAACCGACGATGCATCACGCATGCAACGCCTCAATCCATTACTATGAGATCGATCGTGAAGAGGACCGAATGGAGTGTGTCAGAGCCTGTCGGCAAGGCTCGGGAAGCGCTCGAGAATCCAGGTGACTCCTCTAATGGCCACCTGCAGTGCAGCCGCGCCAGATTCAGTTCAGCAGGAATCTCTCATCAATTCTATTATCGGTACAAATACACAACAATTTACCAGGGCCAGTTCGCCGGGCTTGGTCGCCGGCTCGACGCAGTCCCGGCCATAGACAATCTGAAGCTGCTGCTGCCGCTGCGGGTCGGGCCGGCAGCGGTAGAAGCTGCCGCCCCTGCTGAACGGGAACGGCCGCCCCTTCCACTCTGCATCCAATCCAGTCCCGAATTCAAGCACCCGAGACGGGAATGCGCGGCCGAAAGAGAAGATTTTTTGGGGCGTACCGAGGTGCCAGGTGACGCCGATGGCGGAGGGGTCGTCGCCGGAGATGTCGTCGATGACGAAGCGGAGGTCGGGGCTGACGGAGCCCATGAACTCGCCGAAGAAGCCCACCACGCGGTCCCGCCCCACCATGGGCCGCGGGAACACCAGGTCCTCGTACACGCACCCCTCCGCGATCAGCGGCGCCACGGCCGCCAGGTCGCGCCGGTTCACGCCCTCGTAGAACTCACGCACAACCTCCGCCGCCGCCCCCTTCGCCGCCGCTACGAGCGCCGCCGTCCTCCTCCTGCCTGTTGGTCGGAGTCGGAGGGGATCGATCGGAGGATGCCGGCGTGCCACCCCGACGCCGCCGAGGTGGAGCAGCCGCGTCGCCTGCGCCATGCTCTGCTGCTCCCGTTGGGTTCAACCCGCAGCAGCGTGTGCGGCGGAGGGCGTCCATCGTCTTATCTCCTCGGTCTGCTTCTCTGACGCTCGTTTCTCTTCTGTTGCAACTTTATTTTTCGCTTACACAAACAAGTGCACAACATTTTTCGCTACAAACAAAAATAATAAAGTATGTTCACTTTGTTTTCAGTAATCATATTCAGATATGATACATGAGGTCCCTTGTCTCAATGCACCTCGTTTGCTATTTGTACCACCAAGATATGCACTACAAAAATCAACAAGATACATACTGGAATGCAATCCAGAAATGGAACTATGGCTATGTATTTTTTTTTTGGGAGAACAGGCCCTGCTTTTTATTGAAAGCAAGGAACACAACATACAAAACTGGGGTTAAGCCAGTGTAACGAGTTAAAACCCAGGTAAAACACAAGAGCGTTAAGCTATAATCTATGCAATTTGAGTTCCAAAAGAAATCGGAGCCAAGGACGAGTTCATGGACGCCTGAATCTCTTCCAGGGTCCTTCCTTTGGTCTCTGGCAACAGCCGCTCCACAAATACGACAGTCAGCCCGCAGATGCTCGCAAACATGAAAAATGTACCTGAAATTAGCCCGTCCACAATACACAGGCAAAATAAAAATAATATCAGCAAAACTTTGGGTTGCACAACATGCATACCCATGATGCTAGAGTTCATTATGCCTTTTTATTTGATGATCAGACGAGTATTATCTACTGCAGTGGTGATGCAGATGCCACGAAAATCCCATTTCTAAGAAAGAAAATGATCTATCTTTTAAATAAATGAATAAATAGATCATTTTCTTTCTTAGAAAATATATATACCGTAGGAGCTCCACAGAAGCAGGAAGTTGAAGGTGTAAGAGATGATCCAGGAGCCGAGCCAGCTCACTAAGGTCACCAGGCTCCCTGCTCATCCTTTCATGTGTATGGGAAATATCTGCATGTCCAGTGAAGGGAAGAGGTCAAATTCAACAATACCGCTGTCATATCCCTATCACACAGGTTCCAATTTTTTCTTTAATTCTTCGGAGAGCAGAGAAGGTACCTCTGACATTATAACCCATGGAATTGCCCCCATACCCAGCGAGAAAGACCCAGTGAAGACCTGGTTTCAATATCAACAGACATGTTTGCAATGACTAGACATTTGGTAGCACTGCAGAAAAAAGCTTAAAAATTAAGAGCCATTTTATACCAGAATCCCTCCCAATGCTAACTCCACGTTGAGGTCCTTCCCCAATGATGTTCCTGTTCCAGAATGAATTTAACTAGTAGCAAAATTTTAGCCTTCTTATGAGGACGAAATCAATTTCAGCAAATTCAAACCTTGGACAAGAATGACATGCCAACTAGTAGGCAACCAAGGCACGTCCCAGCTGCAGAGACCTGGAGTATTGCAGCGTAAAAAAATACTGTAATGACAAGAATGACATGCCAACTAGTAGGCAACCAAGGCACGTCCCAGCTGCAGAGACCTGGAGTATTGCAGCGTAAAAAAGTCATTACAGTATTTTTTTTACGCTGCAATACTCCAGGTCTCTGCAGCTGGGACGTGCCTTGGTTGCCTACTAGTTGGCATGTCACTTGTTCAAGGTTTGAATTTGCTGAAATTGATTTCGTCCTCATAAGAAGGCTAAAATTTTGCTACTAGTTAAATTCATTCTGGAACACCATTACTTCTGTATCAACTTTTTAGTATTTTAAATTTATCTGTTTTTACCATTAGAAGTGGCCTTCTTCCAGCTTTGTCCATTAGCAGCACCCCAAGTGTCGTCATTGGAATCTACAAGGACACTAAAGTTAAACATATACCTAAAATCAGTGATAACTGAAAAGCAAATAAAAGGTGCATAAGAGCCATGATTAGATACCTGAACCACTACCATAGCGAGCATTCCTGTGTTCCCGGATGTGAAACCTGATTTGTGGCATGGTTATAGTTAGTACCCCAAACTAACACATGGTAAACATTATGTCCGATAACTATAACCAGTAGACAGGATAAAGTTAAGAAACAGGTTGCTAAAATTCATTACCAGCCGAAACAAATATCTCACTAGCATAGAAGCAGATTGCATTCACTCCACCAAACTGTTGAAGGACCATTAGCCCAACTCCAACCTGAAAGAGACCTCATATCTTAGAAATTCAGAAAAGCATCTCTTTTCTAGCTAGAAATGCATAACTAAAATACTTACGGTGACACCATGAATATAATCCTTATGAAACAGATCCAACATCTTTGCCTGTGGTAGGTGCTGAAGCTTTTCTGTGAAATCCTGATTAGAGTATGGAATTAGCTAGATCATATAGTAATGCGTGATTAAGTTGCAGTTCTATTTTTAACTCTCAAGTACTTAATAGTTTAATACTTTGATTTCTGCGACCTCTTCAGAGATGTCAGCTTCTTTTCCCTCAGTTTCTGTAACGCTTCCTCCAGTGCACCTGGACGTCCAATCTTTGCCTGGAATGAATTGGTTTTCCATCAAAGTTTTGTACCGAGGGAATGAAATTGTAGGCTCCATCTAACGAATATTTGTATAAATAGAAGTGTCTCTAACTTTCTATTCACTAGGCCATAAAGCATCAGCAGTACAAGGAAAGCTAGTTAATTTTAATAGTTTAATACTTTGTCTAGGCCACCATATTTTAATTCTAGAACTGAAAGATAGAACTAAGAGATTCATCAAGTATCAGCAGTACAAGGAAAACTTCTGGTAAAAAGAAGAAAAAAACAGTACTAAGAAAGCTAGTGTGTAGATACATCCAAATTTGAAGTTGGTGGAGACATCCTTTTGTGAACGGAGGGAGTACTTACCAGCCATCTAGGAGATTCTGGAATTACAAGAAGGCCAGCCAGCTGCAGGAAACATGGTATCACTCCTACAAGAAAAATAGCTGACATTTACGTATGCATATCAATATGCACCAAGTTTCTAGTTTACAAGTGCATGCATTTTGAAGCCAACATGTTAGACTGAAACAAAGGGCAGTTAAAACTGGTGCACTGTCGGCTCATCATACAACAGACATAACTAAAAACCTGTGCACATTGTTATTGGAATGGTAGAAAAGTACATTCAAACAAATTAATGTACCGACGATTGCCAAGGTACGCCAGGTGATAAAGGTCCCGAGAGCATATGCAAGGGATGCCCCACAACATATCATAAGCTGCAGAAATTTATGTGTTAGCCTTCTTCAGATAAAACTCTATACAACCAGTAATGAAATCACCCTGCCCGAGAACAAACATGGTTTACAGCAGCGAAGCGTCCTCTAAGATTCTTCGGTGTTATTTCTGATATAAAGACTGGGACCTGTTTAGGTAACACAATTTTCAAACCGAATTCATTGGAGAAAATAACAAGGCAGAGCTGCGTACTGTAATTACCACATATGAAAAAAGGCCAATTCCAACTCCAATTGAGAGCCTTCCAATGTCAAGCCATACAGAATTCTACGATAGAACACACAGAAAATAAGACAAGGTGATAAGATGAGTTAAAAATTTAACTCACTTCAAAGTTACAGAGTAGATACTGAAATGCACATTACAGTAGAGATGCATAAGAAAGGAGGGACGGGGACCTTAGAAAAGGCTATAAAGAGATATCCCAGAATGCAGAACACATCTGATATTGCCATTGCCTGCACAACAGGATGCACATGAAGTCGATTCACTGGAAGCATATGAATGCTCCGGGCTGACAGTTCACTACTGTTAGTTTAATTACCAGGATGCAATGGGTTTAAAACTTACACATCTTCGACCAATTCGATCTGTTATGGTACCACTGAGAATAGCGCCCAGCATTGCTCCAATGGTTAATATGGAGCCAAAGACAGAATACTGCAAGATGGCCAAAAGCACAGATGCTTACATTAAATTGTGTAATGTTGACCGCCAGATCACAACTCACAACCATCAAGGTGAGCAAATGGAACAATTATATATAGCATCACCTCAGCTAAGGAAAGATGAAGATCACGCATGATGCCCTCTTGAGATGGCGATGAGTAGCCCACCTGTAAAACAGGGGGAGACTCGGTTAACTTCTCCAACTGTAAAAAATTGTAATAAAACACTAGTAGGACAGTTGTGCACCTAATTAAACAGTAGCGTTCACATATGATTGTTCCCAGATCTTAATTAAATGGATACTCTCTACTAGATAAAGAAACAGAGATAGCATTGGTCTTGGAAAATAGGCAGATACTGAGATGCCAAACACGAAGGATCCACAAACTGCGATGGCGGTGCTGGCGACGACCACCCAAATTGAAGAAGGTCTGTTATCCCCGGCCACCAAGAGGGGATTCTTGGCTTCGACTCCCTCCCATTCCGTAGACATAGGGCCTGTCAGGTTTCTCCTCTGAAACGACACATCTTTTTATTAGAACTTAAGTAACGTAAACAGATAATGATCAGTTGATTACTGGCTAAGGAACATAGCAACAACAGTGAACAAGGAGTCAAGGAGATGATGCTATGGAAATATCACAAATATTGTTCAGTAATCTGGATTTAACCATGCCTTGGCATAGGCAACCAAGAATTCAGATTTATGATTCGGCAGAATCAGGTGGTGAAACAAATGGATTTTAGCAGGATCTCAACCGGAGAAGCAGGCGGTGGAAAAAATGCTATGAGTATCTGAACTAAAGAGCAGAAGATTTTAGCGTATCCTGAATCTTACACCTTTCAGCACAAGCTGCACAACGCCCTCCTCCATTCCACCATATTGCAGCCTTGCAGGCGAGAATTTAATTGCGATACGAGTATCTCAACCGCACAGCACGAGCAAGGGGATCAGAGGAGTATGAGCAGAACCTATATGCACCTACCTCGAGTCGGCGGGAAGCTCGCCGGCGGCGAGGTAGCAAGGGCGACAGACCAGGCGAAGGCGCTGAGTAAGCAGGAGGAAGTAGCGCTGAGCGAGGGGGCACGGTTTAGGGGCCCGGCGGAGAGGCGCCGGCGGCGGATTGGGCGGTGGCGAGCTGGTCAGTGTAGACTGTAGAGCAGGAGGGGACTGACTGTGTGTCGGAAAAAGACAAGCAAGAAACAACTAGACTAGAGTGGCATCTGTGCTACGGACCGAGATCGAGTGCCTCGCCTATGGCAAGGCACGCTGGGACACAGATCAGGTGACATCCGGCTTTTGCATGTCACCGGGTGACATGCGGCCAAAATTCAAATTTAAACATTGCGAAAAAATCTGAAAAAAATCATGCATGTTCACAGCACATATTAAGATAACCCCTAGAAATTATTTTTTTCAGATTTTTTTCAGATGTGAATATATTCACATCTGAGTTTCTCTTTTTTGTTTCTCGATGTATGTTTCGAATTTTGATCTGAAATTTCTAGGGGTTATCTTAATATGTGCTGTGAACATGCATGATTTTTTTCAGATTTTTTCGCAATGTTTAAATTTGAATTTTGGCCGCATGTCACCCGGTGACATGCAAAAGCCGCATGTCACCTGATCTGTGTCCAGCACGCTGTGCCTCGAGGCCACAGATCCACCGTCCATTCCCCATCCAACGCACAAGAGCAGCCAATAGCAAATTAGACACAGTCCGCTCCGCTCGGTCCATCCCTTTCCTCTGTTCGTCACACGGGACGGCGCGAGGCGAGCTGCTAGTTCCGTCGCCCCTCGCTGCTGCTGGTCCTGTCGCCGAGATGCAGGAAAAGAGGCCAGCTCCCATCAGGGCGCCGCCTTAGGCGAGCGGGATGGCCGGGCCAGCGAGTGCGCCGCCCTACGCGCACTATCTCCGCCCCTGCTGCTCTCCGCGTCCTGGCCGGCAACTGGAGCACGCACGATGGCCCGGCTGGATCGGCGTGGGGAGCTTGTCGGACGGTCGCCGCGGCCGACCTTGGCGTCGGCGGTGTGCGTGGAAGCCAGGAACTCCTGCAGCGTCCCCCATGCCGTCAATGGCCAGCCAGCGAGCGGTGGTGTCTTCTCTGCTCGACGTGGCGGTGGTAGGACGTGGCCGTCCTCCGCGGCGACGCAATCCTCCGTGGTTCGTGCCTCTCCGCGATGTACACCGTTACAAATAGCAGATGAGCTCCTTGTGTACTAGTAGATGAATCGAGGGCCTCATTCGTGCTGCTAGTACCAGTACGCGTCCCTGGGTTTTGCCGTGGCTAGCTAGCTGGTCTTTGCAAACGATGCTAGCTAGCTGATCTTTGCAAATTTGCAAAAAGAATTTTTGCTGTTGCGTTGCGTGTCCGCCGCCGCGCGTCCGGCCGCCCATCGCCGGGAGACGAGCTCATCGTCGCCCTACGCCTCCTCCTGCGCAGCAGGCTCGGCTCGCCGTCGCCGCCGAGGTTGGTGCGGTCCACGCCGCTGCCGTCGGCCTATGGAAGTACCCCCGCAGGCCGCAGGCCGCGCGCCTCGGGCCCTCGGCGCCGCACCCGTGCGTGCACACGTCCATGGCGGAAGCCCCAGACAGGGAGGAGCTGGACGAGGAGTTCGGCGACGTGGCGACGCAGGCAGGAGAGGCCGCCGGAGATCCCATGGCTCCCTTCTGCACGGCGACGACCACGACGAGCTCTGCACGGGAGTTCCCGCCCGCGAAGCTTTTCCTTTCCGCGGTAATTTTGCCTGGCGCCTGAGTGACAGGGACAGAAACAGAGGACAAGGACAAGCGGACTGGGTCTAATTTGCTGTTGACAGCTCCTGTGCGTTGGATGGGGAATGGACGGTGGATCTGTGGCCTCGAGGCACTGGATCTCGGTCCCGTGCCCCGCTCAAGGCGAGGCACAGCGTGACTTGAGGCCTCACATCCACCATCCATCTCCCATCCAACGGTCAGAGCAGGTCCAAATTTAGATCTCAAAATTAAAACTTTTCAGAAAAAATCGAAAAAATTCCCACGAGTTCTATATGTTCTGTTGTGTATTGTGGTAAATTGTAGATTTTTTTGGATCACCGGTTTATGATTTAATAGCTTTTTAAGTTGAAAACACAGAAAAATTAGTTAATGGTAAACCATTTATCCAAAGAAATCCTAAAAATTTGTGAACACACAACGGAACATATAGAACTCGTGGGAATTATTTCGATTTTTTCTGAGAAGTTTTAATTTTGAGATCTAAATTTGGACCTGCTCTGACCGTTGGATAGGAGATGGATGGTGGATGTGAGGCCTCAAGTCACGCTGTGCCTCGCCTTGAGCGGGGCACGGGATCTCAGTCCCTGTGCTACTCCATCCGGCCATCGAACTTTTCGAAGTACAAGTTTGACTATTATTTAAAAAACGGAATTTCTATTCAGTAGGCGCCTGCCAGGGGCATATGTCGACGCACACACGTGAGCCGTTGGATCGCGGATGGACGGCCGATCTCGCACGCACGCTCCCGTCGCGCACGTTCCGCTCGTCCCGCTCGCCACGTTCCCCGCTTCGCAGCCAATGACAGGTGGGCCCCATCCAGGAGAAAACCGGACACATCGGTCTGATTTCGAAATCCGTGCCCAGGCGGTTCGTCGTTTCCCCCAAACTCCCCTCTCCTCCTGCGCTTCGCTCGCCAGTGCGGCGATTTCGCCGTGCGCCGTCGATTTCTTACCGTTTCCGGCGATTCCTTCGCCGTCAGACAGTGCGCTGGAGGTGAGGATCCATCTCCGCCCCTTTTTTCCTTTTGTAGCTTGGGTCAGTCACCATTTCCACATCTTAGCGGAGGTTGTGTTCGATTTTTGGCGATTTTGGCCGCGCTCCGTTGATTTTTATGCCTGCTTCCGGCGTTTCCTTCGGCGAAAGTACTTGCGACTGTGGTGAGATTCAGCTGTGCGCCATTTTCTGCTAGATCGGATCTGAATTAGTTCCGTGCGGTGTGGTTTTTTGAGGTCGATTTTGAGGTGAAGCGGTGTCGATTCACTGCGCATGTGCGGCGGTGTACCTATGGCTGAGCCGGTGCGCATGGTGGTCTCCGTTGCCGGAGATGAGCATCCAACTCCTGGGTTTTTAGGTGTTATTCTGGCGTTTCATTCAGTGGTAGTGCGGTGTACCTATGCTGAGCCGGTGCGCATGGTGGTCTCCGTTGCCGGCGATGAGCATCCAACTCCTGCGTTTTTAGGTGTTATTCTGGCGTTTCATTCAGTGGTAGTGCGACCATTTGTATGGCTCGTAATTGGTGGTAATTATATGTCTAATTCGTGGATAAATGATTCATCTCCGCGCCTATGTTGTGCTTCTGTATGTCGGGGTCAGTAAGCAATTTTGTACCATGTGCGTCTAATTTTGTTTGATATTGAGGTATAGCTTTTGTCGTTTCATTCAGTGGTAGTGCGACCATTTGTATAGCTCGTAGTTGGTGGTAATTATAGGTCTAATTCGTGGATAAATGATTCATCTCCGCGCCTATGTTGTGCTTCTGTATGTCGGGGTCAGTAAGCAATTTTGTACCCTGTGCGTCTAATTTTGTTTGATATTGAGGTATAGCTTTTTGTCGGTTCCATGTGCATGGTGGTTCCCTTTTACTATATTCGGGCTGTGTTCTTCTCTGTGAGCCCGTGCGTCGGATATGAGCATCCATATACTACCACTTGTAAATATTGTTCATAGTGGGTGGTAACTATAGGGCTAACCAGTTGATAACTCTAGTGCTTATGCATGGATAAATTTTCAGTAAACGAACTAGTGTTTTTTTACTGCTTTTTTTTTGTTGTTCCACATTTGTTCCCTTTGTGTATTGCTCATAGTGGGTGGTAAATATAGGGCTAATCAGTTGATAAATTTAGTGCTTTTGCATGGATAAATTTTATATGTTTTCAATAAGTATTGTTTTTTGTTCAAACTTTCATTCTCACTATTTGTTTTTCTGTTTTGTTTTAGGTCTTTTTGAGATGGGGAGGAAACAGAAGGCTGATGATGTCGCTGGAGACCATGGTGCAGATGGTGGTAAGAAAGGGAAGCGGGGACGGAAGGCTGTTGATGTCCCTGAAGACCATGGTGCAGATGGTGGTAAGAAAGGGAAGCGGGGACGGAAGGCTGTTGATGTCCCTGAAGACCATGGTGCAGATGGTGGTAAGAAAGGGAAGCGGGGACGGAAGACTGTTGATGTCCCTGAAGACCATGGTGAAGATGGTGATAAGAAAGGGCAGCAGCGAAACAGGGCATCGCCATCTGTGATTTGCAAGTTGTATGATTTCTTATCTAAAGATCAGAAAGATGTTGTTGTTACTATGGAGTTTGACAGCATGCTTGGTATCAAGTGTCCCGTTCTGCATAACGGACTTATCAACTGGCTTGCTGGGACATACGACAAGACCAGTCGTGAATTTGTCATACCGGGCCGGGGAAGGATCCCGCTGAATGATCGTACTGTTTACCGCACACTTGGACTGCCTATTGGAGATATTCCAGTTGTGTATGCTATTGACAGGGAGATTGAGGCAGTGCTAGGTCCTAAGCTTTTTTCTGATGATGGCAATACGCCTAAAGCGACTCGGGTGTGGGAGATCTTGAAGGATATGAAAGAGGATGATGATGGATTTAAGCAGATCTTTTTGATGTACAGCATGTGCACTGTCTTACGTCCTACCACGTGTAATAAAGTCAGCAGCAGGTGTTATCCTGCCATGGTGAGTTTGTTTTGTCATAATGTCAGCAGCACTTCTTTTTTTTAGGGGGGGAGGGGGAGGGTAACTTTATATGTTATATCCTGGTAAATTATATGCTTTGCATGTGGTAAATTTATATGTTATATCGTGGGTTTTGATAGTAGATCTATCTTTTTTCACAGGCCAACATAAAAAACGTGCACAATATGAATTGGGCTAAGTTTGTGGCCGATCAACTTCATGATGAGCTATCTAGTGGAAAGTTCAATACAGCGTGCTTATTCATGATGCCAGTACATTTTTTTCTAGTCTGTGAACTGCAAGTTGTTTTAGGGTTTACTGTTCATGTATACATACCTCATTTTCTTTACATTTTTTTTGTAGCTCTTATATGTTGACTCGATTGATTTAAGCGGTATGAACCTCGTTCTTCCTGAGGGGCGTTTTGTTGTAAACATATTGTCTAAAGAAGACATTGATGTCGTCTTGGAAGCTGATTTGCAACCTGATGGAAAATCATATGGCAAACTTCAGGTACTTGTGCGTTTGGATAGATTTATGTACTTTTTTGTTGTATGCTGACTACATGATGGTTAACTTTAGCTTTTTGCCCGTGTCAACTAACGGTGGCATATATTTTTACTGTAACGTTTTTAGTGATGGACATTTTGCGAACAGACAACATGTGTAACTTTAGCTTTTTGTCCCTGGTAACTAATGGTTTCATGCATGTGTAACTTAAGTATTTTTAACGATGGACAACTTTGATAACTAAAAAGCATGGCAACTTTACCTTTTCGCCCATGATAACTAATTGTGGCAAGCATGCGTAACTTTTGTACTTTTTTTAGAGATGGACATATTGCTAACAAAAAGCATGTGTAAGTTTAGCATTTTGCTCCTGGTAACTAATGGTGGCAGGCATGCGTAACTTAAATTTTTTTTAGTGATGTACAACTTGTATGCTTTTTGCTGGATAACTTGTACTATTATCACTGATAACTTATGTTTGTTTGCTTTGATAAGTTGTATGCTCTTTGCTGGATAACTTAAGATCTTTTTGTTTTTGTTGATCACACAGCTTAAACCTGATTTCGGTTTCAATTACTCGCTTTTTGGTGGAGTTAGTGGTTTCGATAGGTGAATTGACACTTGCTCTTATCCAAGCTGCCCAAACGAGGTACATAAATAGTTGTGCTTAATTTGATTTTTATTATGAACATCACATGTTATAATTTTTGCGGGTTTTTTTTTGGCTAATGTTTTTTGTTTAATACTTTTAGCAAAAAAAGGAAGTTGCTAATGTGATGGGCACCTTTGTGTCCGGTCTAGTTGGGATAATGAGAACTCTTGTTGGAACTTGGACACAAATGCTACCACCTTCTTCAGCTGAAATGGCCCATCAGTTTTGTAATTTGACAGACAGATTCGTTGGCTCGAAGACGACATCAACTCGACCACTTGGTAGGCGAGAACGATCATCTGCAGCTCCAGCTTCAAGGAAGAGCCCGGCGTCGGATGATTCAGAAGGCAGTCAACCTACAGATGAACACTCCCGTGGCGCGGATGACTTGGGTAGGGATGATAACAGTTCCTGCCCTTGTAGGATACTGCGTTCAGCAGCTGTTGCAGGTTCAAGCAAGGGTGTTTGCTCTGGTGGTTTAGATGAGTGTGACCCCACTTTTTTCGCTGATGACGTGGAGATGGATGATACCAGTTCTGATGACACTTCAGGTGATGTTGATATCGGCTCTGCTAGTGATGCAGGCGATGATGAGAGCAGCCCTGATGGGGATTATGTCCTTGCTGCTAGGGAAAAAATCACGGACTCTGAGGAAGATGATACTTTTGAGCCGGACCATCCACTTGGCGACCCAACTCCTCCTTCGCATAGTGAAGATTTGCCTCTACATAGCCCTGTGACTGTTGATGCAAATGCTCCCCCTTCGCATAGTGCAAATTTGGACAACAACCTTTCTACTCCTGCTGATAATATTGCTTCTGATGAGTCTTCTGATGAGGTCAGCAGCCATGAGGAAGGAATTCAACCGGTCATTCAGAGGAGACTGCGATCTGCTGGGCAGGTACAGAATTCTATTAAAGGCCTGGTTGTTTCTGAGCTGCTTAAGGAAGGAATTAACCTTTATGCACAAATTGACGTTCAGGTTCTTTAACCTCCGACAAGCGGACTGATTTGCCTGCTCCAAAGAAGATGACACCTAAGAGGTACATTTTATCACCTTTTTCTGTTTCTCATTTTCTCTAGTGTTGGTCTGCATGATGGAGGTGTAATATTTGTTTTTATGGTTATTTTTTAGTTCTGAAGGCTTGATAACTTTAGTTATTTTGCATGGATTAATTTAGCTGTGTAGCATAGATAACTTTAGTTTTGTATCTTATGTTTTGTAACATGTTTTACTTTTAGGTCCTGTTCATGGATTACTTATGTTCATATTTCATGTTGTCTACTTTTTTTGATCTCGATTACTGATTGTTGTTTTTTATTACGCAGGAAGGAAGTCAATAAAGTTATTGTTGATCCTACGCGGTCATCACCTCGTTTTACAGCTGGAAAAAGTACTGCGGGGGTTGTGAGCACTTCTTCAAATCCTGCTATAGCTGTTGTTGGAGAACTCAAGAATGCTAGCAAAGTTGTGACTGCAACATACAAGAGGTATAATCATCACCTTTCTTCTTCTTTATACCTTTAGATATTGTATGCTTGCGATAGGTATTTTTGCACATAGGTAAATTTAGTTCACAAGGGTTGATTAATTTAGTTTTGTTGTGGTGATAACATTTGTACTTCGTTAGTGGTGAATAACCTGCATTATTTTTGCTGTTTTGTACGCTTTGTCATTTAGTTCTTCACATTCCTTTCAGTAACAGGTTTCTGTTTTATGCAGGAAGAAATCATTGAAACCTATGGTAGAATCTTCGAGGTCATCACCTCGCTTATTGGCCAAACAGAAACCGGCAGGGTCTGCGACCAGTCCTGGTATTGATGTGGGTGTTTCTTCACCTGTTACTGATCGTGGTTGCAGAAGTCGATATTGGAGATGCCAGGCCAGCTGGGTCGCATTCAGTTGCTGCTAACCCCATTGTTGCAGCTCCTGCGGGTGCAAGTATACCGGTGGACACCGTCAGCAAGTCTGCTGTGCCAGCGTCCGACATAGATTCTACTACTGCGAATGTCGAGAGTGACACGCCATTCTTGGATACTGAGCAGGGTGTCGTTGTTCTAGACGTGGTTGAAGAAGTTGATCTTGGAGATGGCAGCTTAGCTGGGGTCATTCAGTCGCTGATACTACCACCATGGCAGCTCCTTCTGTTGCAAGTCTACCGGTTGACAACGCCATCAAGTCTGGTGCGCCAGCGTCCAATGTAGTTTCTGCTACTGCGAATGTAGAGTGTGACACGCCATTATTGGACCCTGAACAGGGTGTTACATCTCGCAGCTCTACAGTTCACGTGGATGCAACTCATGTGTCCAGTGTATTGGCCGGATCATCAGTTGGGGTGGAAGGATGTGCACTTTCAAGTGACCCAATTCCACATGTCTCTTTTCAAGCTGGGTCGATTATTTGTCCACTTGGTGTTGCGGAGCCCATCTTATCGGATGCTGTTCGCACATGTGTATCAGAGACAGCTGACACCATTGCTCATGATGTGCATGTGCCAGGAGCTCAAGCAACCCCTGCAGGCATGACAGCTCCGAGTGATGTGAATGCAGGAGGTAGACCGTCAACAACCATCACTGATTCTGCAGCTATCAACAGCACTGCCCCCTTCAAAAGCGCAGCAGATTTACAAAAGAAAACCGATGAAGTGGATGCAAAGAATGGTGGTTTCTTTCCTGCAAGCATGCTGTTCCTCGAAGTTCAACAACCTACAACCTCTTATGCGCCTCCCCACGCTCCCACTGAAGACCAAGCAGTTGAAACTCATGGGTTTGTGGCTGGTAGTGCCCCTGGGCCATCTGGATCAATGGATATTCCAGAAGCAAGTACTACTTTGCCGACTGACGCACCATTTGTTCCTGAAGATGTGTTCCCTTTGTCGTATGCGCTGCCTACATCCACTGGTAAGTTCTCTAACATTTTTTTTTCGAGTAATGAAAAATATGCATGCTGTGTCCTCTTTTTTCAGTTGTAAATGCCTGGGTTTTTAATTGTGTTAATGACCAAGTTTAAATCATTTTGTACTGCCTGATAACTTTATTGGGTTTATGTGGGTAAAATCAATGCTATTAGCATGGTAACTTTGATTGTTTAATGCCCTCCATTTTTTTGTAACTTTTTAATCCTGTACTGCCTGATATTTTTAACTGTTTGTATGCTTGTTAACTTTCCTCTTTTCTTTGTGTACCACGTGCGTACTTTTAATGATGTAAGCATGTCAACTTCTTAGCTTTTTATGTTGCTGGTAATGAAAAATGCATGGTGTGTTCTATTTTTTCAGTGGCCTGGGTTTTTAATTGTGTTAATGACCAAGTTTAAATAATTTTGTACTGCCTGATAACTTTATTGTGTTTATGTTGGTAAATTCAATGCTAGTAGCATGGTAAATTTTATTGTTTAATGCCCTCCCTTTTTTGTAACTTTTTTATCCTATACTGCCTGATAATTTCACTGTTGTATGCTTGGTAAATTAATTGTATTTAGCCTGCTAACTTTCCTGTTTTCTTTGTGTACCACGCGCGTATTTTTAATGATGTAAGCGTGACAACTTCTTAGCTTTTTATGTTGCTGGTAATAATGTTTGCTTTTTGTTTCTTTATTGTTCTTGTCTTTGTTGCCATTTCGTGGGCACCTTTTTGTTGTGCAGATTTTATTTTACGGAGTGTTATCCCTACTTTATCCACGCATGGCGCGACAGACGTGGTCAACGATGAGGCAAAGGCTCCGAAATAGTTATCGTGTCTCCATCAAAATCAGCAAGAATTGAAGATCCTTATGTGCAGGGGGGTCTTTTCGGGGTTGTGGTGGGGCGGTGGTGGTTGTAGGGATCTTTTGTCTGTTATCAGAATGTTTTAAGTAACGGTTGCTTACCGCTTTTGCAAAGCGTACTTATTACGATGTATATAACTTAATGACTGTTCCCGTATCTATTATGTTGTAATAACGTGTGTCTTTTATTTTCTTTGATTGAGTTGATTGATTTTTGTTGTGTGATGCTCACAATTCTTCAGTTCTGAATTTCGATGTGCTTGATTTTCACATTTTCTTGGTGATCAATTTATTATGTTTTCAACTGTTTTCTTTATTGTTGGTGATTAACATGTGGTATTTTTTTATATCCATGTGGGGCCCGCCTTTTTTCTTCTATTTTCATTACATTTTTCTTCTTTTCCCTTTTTCTTCATTTTTATAGCTCCAAATGTACTATCAGCTCGTGATAAGGGCAAATCGCATGTTAATGATGTTTTTGGAGTTATTTCACTTGATGATTTGCTGGGTGAGAAGATGGCAGTTCAAAAGTCTTGCAGTACAAGTATAACATTTCCTGTGGGAAAAAACAACGGATCTGAAGGTAATACATATTGATTTCTCAAGTACTGTATATAGATTAAGTTCAGGTCATTACTGTCTTTTCTTATACACACTAGTGGAATGCCCGTGCGTTGCAACGGGAATTACAAAAAAATTGATTGTTGATGATCGTTCTTACTTTGTGACTTCAGTATATAAATGTTATTTCTAATAAAAAATGATTGGCACAAATTTTTCTAAATACGGATATATCTATACAATAAAATACGTCATATTTTGATAAATCTGTGCCAGTAATATCCTATCCGAGGGAATAACATACTCCTCTTATCAACCCACCACTATCACCACGCGACCACCCCTCACTTATCATATTTCTTTCCTCCCCAGAAGGGTATTGTGTAGCACGGGCTACATGTAGTTAATTTGAAAATTCGAAATACAAATTATAAAGTTTAAAAAAATCTGAAAACAAATTGTAGGTGTAGCCATGGATTACAAATGTGCAAAATCTTAATCCAAAATACGTTAAATTCTACGCTACATAAAAAAGATAAAATTGTAAATCTCGTGTGTGAAAAGTACACCTCCAAATCTTATCAAAATTTGTCTTTTTTACGTACCCCTACACCGTGCCGCCATGATAGTATAACACATATAATGCGCGACCCGGAATTTATATTTGAAAAATGTGTAACCTATACTATTCGATAGATCTCACAAATATAGGAATTTAGGAATTTCAATCAACTCAAACGTAGTTTTGGTTTGGGAGAAAAAGGTCGACGAAACTTAGCTATTTGTTGCTCAGTGCGGCAGACAACAGGTTTTCGTGGATAAGGATCAACAGTGTTGCGTATTCCACGATAATACGCTTTTAGCGCCGGAAAACGTGTTCCGCTTTTACTAGTAGGAAAAGACTTATAGCCACCAGCCTACCGCTGGCGGACGTCATTTCCGTCCGCCAGCGTTACTACCGCTGGCGGGCTAGTTTCGGAGCCCGCCACTGGTTTTGCACGTACCGCTGGCGGACGCCCACTATGCCCGCCAGCGGTAGTAGCAGGAATTTGCAAGGAGGTGGGACAAACTACCGCTGGCGGACGCTATATAGGGCCCGCCAGCGGTAGTTGCCTCGGCTGAGGCCAAAAACTAGCAAATTACCGCTGGCGGGCGCCTAAATCGTCCGCCAGCGGCAAGTGCAATACCGCTGGCGGGCACCCCACACCGTCCTCCAGGGGTAACTTTATCACAAACTATGTGTTGGGAATTGACATATAACTTGGTCATTTGGTTCGAAACTTTATAGATGTTTATACATGATAGTGCTTTTTGTGAAGAATGTTTCTGAAACTTTTGTCAAAAATCAAGTTTTACGAGACATAACTTGGTCATTTGGTTCGAAAATAAGTTGTACGAGACAAATTATTAAACAAACATTGCAACTTACGCAGACAACAAGAAAAGTGGTAGTAGCGACAACACAACATAAATTGAAAAAGAAAAGTCATCTGCCATCGACACAGCCTCCCGCATCATGCACTCTTCCTCTTCGACGATGCTTCACCCTTGTCCTTCGACGACGCCGCACCCTTGCCCTTCGACACCGCCGCCGCTGCAGCAGCTTTCTTGCTCGCTTCAGTCGGCATGAAGATATCATCTTCATCCTCGCTCTCCTCGACCCATAAAATCGGTTTACGAAGAGCATCCAACATATCTGCTTCACTCCTATATGTTACGTTCTTCTTCTGCCACCTAGCATGCAGCCTCAGAAGTTCTTTTTCTATTTCCTTCCAATTCCTACATGGCCACCCATGCCTAACTAGCTTCGCTGATAGCTCACGGAGATGAGGTGGATGACTAACAATATCCTCGAATGGGATCTCCTTATTGTCTACCTTGAACTCGGCCGTAAACCTCAAAAGTAGTGCCGACATTCCTCCCGGGAAACTACCATCTGAAGGAAATCTCGACATGTTCGAGTGAGTGGACTAGAATGCTTACCAACCTCAGTGCGCAGGGGTTTTTATAGGCTGAGATGAGAAGAATTGGCGGGAGAAACAGACGGGAGATAGGCCAGCGGGAAAAAAGGGCGGGAGGAAAAGGGCGGGAACAAAATGGCGGGAACAATTGACCGGGAAACAAATTTTACTCGAAAAAAAAACCATGCACTAGTCGTCTTCGTCAAAGACGACTAGGGCTTATCGTCTTTGTTAAAGCCGATTAAGTCTTGTCGTCCTTGTTAATGCCGACAGCTGCATTTTTGCCACTTAAAAAAAGAAAACTGATATTTATAAAAATAATTTGTAAAATTATTTTGAAATACACACATGTGTTTCAAATGTGTTTGGAAATGAAAAATGTTTTTGAAAAGATAAAGGAAAAACTAGAAAAATAGAAAAAAAACCCAGCCTACCGCTGGCGGACAAGGCTGCTGTCCGCCAGCGGTAAGGTGGCCCCAAAAATTATAAGCCCGGCCCGCGCGTGCGGCCCCCAAATCCCCCAATCTCTCCAACTCCCGCGCCGCCCAAATCTCTCTCCCCAACTCCCGCGCCGCCCCATTCCCCACGCCGCCACCGCCCTCCTTTCCGCCGCCGACGACCCCCCCTCTCGCGCCGGCCGCTCCCCGGACCTCCTCCTTCCGTTGTCTGCCGCCACCATCGAGCGCCAAGCCGCCGCCGCCGTGCACGTCCCCGAGCACGCCCACGTACGTCGCCGTCGTGCACGTCCCCGAGCGCCCCGCGTCGACCCCTGCACCACCGTGACCTCCTACGTCGACCCCTGCACCGCCGTTTCCTCCTACATCGCAGCTCAGCCCGCCGCCCCATGGTTCGGCCGCACCCTCCCTTCTTGTATCTAGCACCTACAAGGTGTTTGTGAAAATGACTAGCCCAATTTGTGAAGTTCAAAATTAGTTTTTAGGTGATTGTTTAGTTCAAAATGGTGATGGTGGCTGTGAACGCAGTCTTGTGATGGTGATTAATTTGTTGTGCTTGTGGTGGTGGCTGCGATTGCGGCCTTGTGGCTCTGTATGAAATGTTTGCAGGTACCCTAGAGACTCTTGAGATTGCCGGAATGTTGATTAATTTCCATTCCGGCAAATTCGGGTGCTCCATATGCCATAATTTTAGCAAAGGTCATGCCGAATTTTTTCGTGAAATTTGGCATGACTTGCTAAAATTATGACATATGGAGTAACTGAAGTCATTTGAAGTCTCAAATGGTTTCATGGGTATATGCAAACTTTTCATCACCACCCAAGTGAATTTTTTCTTATAGTGTTGTTTTACTAACTACGATTTTTTGTGTGTGCGAAGATGGCTAACAATATGGAGGCCGGGACTTCTCGAGGTGGAGTCAACAAGGAGCCGGAGGATAATTATTTGATGATGGTTCGGAAGTCAATCGATGCCGAGCTGGATGCCGACGATGACGAGACCACATCTGGTGACGGCGGAGGTGGCCACAAGACCACATCTGCGGGCGGCGGAGGTGGCCACGAGACCACATCTGCTGGCGGCGGAGGTGGCCATGAGACCACATCTGCTGGCGAAGAAGGTGGCAACGAGACCACATCTGCTGGCGGATCCCAGCGTGAACGTAAGCCAAGGCGCCCAAACAGGCTCCCTAGCGGTCGACTGACATTTACGGAGGTGAACTCAGATGGGATTCCTACACAGCCAAAAAAATATGCAAAAGGGTACGGCTTAGCCTTGGGATGCATTGTGCGGGACTTCGGCAACATCAACCAGGAGAACATAAGGGATAAAGAGAACTCACATGTGGCCACACTCCTTATTTCCAAGTTGCACGCACCGTACTCTTTCCCGAAAGAGTACGACGACAATGATATCAAGAAGAATATCGTACTCTGCATCATACTGGCTCACTCACACCATCCCTGAATTTGTGTGTCCAATCTATTATATGAGGCATTCTTTCGAGTTGGCTTAGTTTATTTCTCTACTTTGTTTATTTCTACACGACATGTGAACAATTTAGTTGCCTAGCTAACATTTCTATTTGCCTTTTGTGTATACAGATGAAGAAGTGGGAGAGTATCACGAGGAGGCGGAGATAAAGACCTGAAGCCACTGAAAGAGAGCAACAACAACCG
Source organism: Poa pratensis (assembly GCA_947311845.1). NCBI lineage: Eukaryota > Viridiplantae > Streptophyta > Magnoliopsida > Poales > Poaceae > Poa > Poa pratensis. Next base: position 4,506,710 of record CAMZMU010000093.1, on the reverse strand, counting down.
GATGATCGAAACCAACTTCATCGCGCCCTCTCTTAAACATTGTGGTTCTCTATCTTTTATGTGATGTATTATGACAACTTATTTTCGTACTACTATGGTATGTAATGCATGTGATAATGAACTAATGTATTTGTGTATCACAATTTGGTCATTTGTATGTGGAATTATTGTTATTTTGGTCGCCTGTACCTGAATATACTGTATTTATATTTGATATACTGCTGGAATACGATTTTCTGGAAAAAAATAATAATACCACATAACAATACCGCTGGCGGACACAGAGGCGTACCGCTGGCAGACAGCGCTTCCAGAACCCAAACCAGCGACTAGTACCGCTGGCGGCCGTGGTGGCTTACCACTGGCGGGCGCTTGCTAGCCAGCGCTGTGGCAGATAACGATGGCGGGCGGAAATTGTGCCCGCCAGCGGTAACCAGACTTACCGTTGGCGGACGGCCGCCCGCCAGCGGTAATTATTACCACTGGCGTAATGATCGCTGGCGGGCGCCCGCCCGCCAGCGGTAGGCCATTTCCGTCCGCCAGCGGTAGGCCTTTTCCTACTAGTGGTTAATACATGTACATCAAGGGAAAGAGCAAACCTAGGATTACGCTGCTTTTATCTAGCTCAAAATGATCGATTGGTAAGGGCGCAGAGCTTCGTACGTGAGAGCAATCCTAACGATGAAATCAATTCTGAGCAGGGGCAAATGTTTGCCTTGTTGGGCCTTGAGAGGATGGGCTTAGGCATTTTTCAGTTGGGCTGTGCTCGCACGTGGAAATGCATTGAGAGACTTTCGTCTTCCTAGAGGCACACGCGCAGCGAATCGATCCCTGCCTGCCGCCGCCATTCTCTCTGTGCTCTCGCACGCGAGCACCCCGCTCGATCGCCTTCCCTCCCATGCTTCTTACTCCTCTCACCTTGCTCGCTCTCTCTCCTTTGTTCCCCTCGCGCGCCGCGGATTGAATCCCCTTCCCACTCGGCATCCTCCCGCCGTCCCGCGACACAGCTCCTCCCCTTGCGCCGGCTAGCGAGCCCGGCCTCGCCGCCGCCCTCCAACTATGGCCTCGCGCTCGTCCCGAACCGCCGCTGATTTGGAGCTCATGCGCCCGACCCAGCTCCCCTCAGCCCATCCTTCTCTCTCCTCTAATGGACAACACCTCTGCCTCCGGCAAAAATCCGGCGATACAGGTCCGGCCCGGACCGATTCCTCGTGTGCAGGCCCTCCCCTCCGCTATCGGCACCGATCCTCAACAAACGCAAGCCAGACTGCGGCCAAGAACGACCGCACGCTGCCGCACTGCCACTGGATACGCCGCCGGCTGATCTTCGCTGCTTAGACACCTCCATCGCCATGACGACAACCTAGAGCAACCCCACCGACGCCTAGGCGAGACGGGGCAGGAGCAGCGAACGGGAGCGGAGGGTCGTCCGCGCGCGATGGGGATGGGGCTGGGGCAGTGGCCACGCACGAGGAAGCGGCGTTCGTTTGGGGTAGGGATGAGAAAACAGACTTTGAACCATTTTTGACTTATCGGTGGCAAGGTGGGTAATTTGTACCAACTTTGGGGGCAAATTGATGACGTACCATCATCACCATCACCACCTCAAGCCATATTATATAGTAGAGATGTGTAGCATGATTAACCGTTCACCTCCACTTCTATGTAGATGGTCAATTCTTCTGCACTCCAGCAATGCATGCTCCACGTTGCATTATAGATGTTCCCAGCAGTACTCCAAAGTCGAGAATTCATATGGAGAGAGTTTCTCTACCTTCCCAGTACCTACTGCCTCCTTACATAACCAATAGAAGCACTGCGCATCAAGACGCCTTGTACTGGAAGGCTATTATACACTCCAGATCTTCCAAAGTCTCGAGGCTTAAAGAGTATGTTTTCCACTTATGCTTAGTAACATTTGTTTTGTATCTGTGGTGGTAAATTTATTGTTTTATGGTTGGTAACTATAATGGTTTTTTGTTGGCAACTATAGTACTTTGTATCTGGTAATTTAGTCCTTCATGTGTGGTTGCACTGTGGTAAATTTATCTCATTCAATGTTTTTGTGACATTATATGTTTGTTGTTTTGTAACACTATAATTATGGAAATTGGTCCTATGTGGGTGACAACGGGTGAGCTTGCTGATAGCGTGAAACCCGATGGGGAGCTGTCTAACACTGTTGTTGAAATCAGAGTATATGTCCTACAACAATCTTGTCACGACAACAGCAAGGTCATATTCCCCTGGATTGCGACATCCTATCTGCGTGATCATAATTTCCATTCAAATGTGTTGAAGAAACACTTCCGGAAAGATGACAAGTACGAGCTTAGCCACAAAAACTTGGTACGTTCATGTCCGTTCATTTTTTGGATTTTCCACCATATTACTTTTTACTGTGTGGCATATACTTGATCAATCATTTTTTTCCCCCTGCTAGCTTTGCTTCCCTGTACTTCAGAAGCTGGGAAAGTCTGCTAAGGCTTTGTCACATTGGTATATGTTGTCGTTGAATCTGGCTGCCAAAAGGTTTGAGATTCTTGATTCCATTCGTGCCCCAGAGAATGATGGAATGATCGATCATGCTACCAGGCTGATGGAAGCAATCAAAAAAATGTTCGTAGTTAATTACAAAGATTCTAGAAAACAGATTCAAGATTATGAGTTGGTGTACATCCATGCACCGAAGCAAGATACTGAGTAAGCTTTTTATTCACCTTTCATCTAATACTTTTCTCACAGTTCTTGTTTTTTGTATACTTATTGCATGTAGCAGTACACTTTTTGTTTCCTGATGTCGCATACGTGCTACTTAATTTCATTGTTTGTCTTTTTTTCTTCTACAGGTTTGATTGTGGTTTCTTCATGCTTAAGTTCCTTGAATTGTGGGATGAACGTACTTCGCCTGCCATATCTTTTGATCAGATCCCAGAATTAAGGAAGGTGCTGACAGCTAGGTGGCTGGAGCATGCAGATAATAAGCTTAAAGAATGGAGGTCCCTTCTTGACAGATTTGTATTTTAAGGTATTTTTGTAGACATGCACATCTTTGTTTTTCATTCCAGAATTTATGGTTTAAATTCTTTTCCCAGTTTGATGGTGTAAATTTCTTAGAATCTGGTGGTCAGTTTAGTCATAACAACATGGTAACTTTATGTAGTTAAAATCTTGTGCCAGTTTTATTTATGATTTTGTGTGGTAACTTTAGTTTGAACCAAATGGTAAATCCAGTATAAGCTGTCTGGTAACTTTACTTATGAACCAGTACATTTTTTCATTTTCAGTTTGGCTGATAATTTTAGCAAAAACCACATGGTAAATTTAGTTAGGAAACCATGGTAAGTAACTGACAGTAGGTGGGTAAGTTCCTAGTAGAAGGAGGAATACATCCATACATGTTTGCATAATATAAATCTTTAGCCAGGAATTACAAAAAATATTACATCTCATTCTCATGCGGGTGTAACTATCTGTTTGACACCTACAACACCATTTTCTTTGATGTTGCAAGATTTTTGGTGCGTAGTTCTTCATACGCTTTTTCCTGCTTGAAGCCCAATCTTCTTTAGTCTATCTGGGCAGTTCTGAATTGTGTGTTCTGTGGAGGTACATCCGCTGCACTTTCTGGGTTTCTTTGTTGCAACATCTAGCGGATTTTTATTTGCTATTTCGCATGGCCTTCCTTTGGTGTTAGACCTCGGTGGGTTTCCTATTTTCCTCTGGGTTGACAAGTTAGTTCCTGAAGCGCTTGATCCGGGCACATCCGATGTGTTGTTGCTTGACCATTGGACATGTTCGTTTGGTGCGCCAAACGACGGCATACTTGGCATAGTCGAGGCTTCAGCTGCTGCTTCTTTTACCTTCTTATCTTGTCTTTTTAGCCATAGATTAATATCTGCTTTCATATTCCTCATGTGTATTTTGACTATACGTATTGTATCCTCAGCCAAGCATGCCACCTTTGCAACTTTTCTGAAATCATCCTTCATTGAGGCCATTGCCAGCATGCTCCTTGCATCTACTGACATCCCGTGACGCGGAGCAGAATATTGGGCATCAGGGTCCGGGTCACCTAGGGCAACTTCAGCATCCTAGGTCCACCTTTTTAGGATGTACTGGTCTGGTATTTGGCGCACGTTTAGTTGTATCATGACCTTTAGCACATGGCAGCATAGCATTCCGTCACGCTGAAACTTACAGCAGTTACAGGAGAAAGTTCCTGCTTCAGTGTTCGCAGTCACCAGGTAGTTTCTGTTCCCATAGTGTGTAATAGGAAAATCCACTATGGACAGTTCATACAGATCCCCTCCTTGGTGCTGGCAAAAGTATGGCATAGTCTCCCTCGGTTCCCATTGGAACCGGTTGAATATTTTCCTAGTGTATGCTTTAGCCATTTGTCTCTCTATAGGGCTGCGAGGACACCACAGGTATGCTTCTGTCAGAGTTGTTTCTGCCTCTGCTTTCCTCTCTAAATTCAGAATCTTATCCTGCAGCGTCTCGTACTGTTGTAGGAAATCAAGCATAGAGTTCTTTGGGCTGACGTATCTCTTCAGAACTGCGTTGAATCCCTCGCTCCTTGCCGTGGTCTGCATGAAGGGGAAGAAGGCGTGCATAAAGTAGGCTGGAACCCAGCATTTCCTGTGCTCCCAAATTGCATACAGATCCGTGTTCCCGCGTTCTCCATGTGCTTCGAGCATTGCTTCCCAGTTTTCCTCAAACTCCTGCGGTGACAAGCTGCTGTTCACACATGCGTTAAATGCTTCATGTAGCTCAGGGTGTGTCGCCATGTACGACCCCATCTTCTCTGTTAAATTCTGCACCACGTGCCACCTGCAGTTTCTGTGTATTGCCTGCTTGAAAATCTGATAAATGGCTCCACGCATAGCAATGTCTTGGTCTGTTATTATGCATTTTGGTGCCAAGCCACCCATTGCTTCCAGGAAGGTTTCCATCAGCCACACATAGCTTTCTGTGAGCTTGTTGCGCAAGAATCCGCACCCAAATTGCACGGACTGGCCGTAGTTGTTGATACCGATGAATGGTGCACATGGCATCTTGTAGGTATTTGTGAGATAGGTTGCATCGAACGAGATGATGTCTGCGAAATGTGGGTATGATCGACGTGATGGACCGTCTACCCAGTACATCCTCTCAACACAGTCATCTTCATCCAGTTTGACTTTGTAGAAGAAATCCTTATCTTTCTTCTCCATCTTCTTGAAGTATGCCAAACAGAGCTCCATGTCTTTGACCTTGTGTTTACGTCGGAAGGATGCTCTCAGGTTTGCCAAATACTTGTCCGTGTACGGCACATTTTCGCGTTTACCGTGGAACCTGGACATTAGTGCCATCCGCCTGCACGATGGAATGTTGCAGGCGTGCAGCATCTTGATGAATTTCTGTTCCTCTGGAGGGATGCTGCGGTGTGCGCGCAAGAACTTAGTTAGGGATGGTTTTCTGATCAGCGGGTGGTTGTGTTCGTTGCAGGCTTGTACAACACGGAACCAACCTTCAATCTTTTTGATGTACATGTGAGCCTGGCATCCAGTCCTGGGGATTGTACTCCTCTTCCTCTTCTTCACAACTGACCTTGGATTCTGCGTGTCTTCCTTTGGCACACAGGTCTTGCCAGCCTTGGTGCACACAAGGAAGACTTTCTGATATTCCTTTTCATCATCCTTCCTTGACCAAGCAATCCAAACACTGAAACCTTTCCGTAGCAAGTACTCTAGATAGTGATCCCTGGCAGCTTCAAAAGTTTTGAAACGCATGTGCAACGTTGGCGGTTGCGGCGTTGAGCTTGCGTCAGCAGTAGCATCTCCCCCACTGTGCTGGACAGACTCATCAGTGCCCATATTATGCTCTTCAATCGTTTCTCCAGTTTTTGTCGCTTGAACGTCACTTGCAGACACGTTTTCCATGTTATCAGCCCCTGGGAACACTTCATACCCACCTGCACCTGATTTGAAACATTTTATCAGCTTAATTTCCCATTCATCATCTTACTAGGTGTGATAAGTAATGGTTCAGACATCGGCTAACTTAAGGTTTTTATTCCTGGTAACATTAGCTTTTTACCACTGGTAACTAATGGTGGTATGCATTGGTAACTTAAGTAACATGTGATTGGTAACATTAGCTATTTTGCCATGGGGGGTAACTCAATTACCTGCACCTCCCATATCACCATTGTTGTGTAACAAGTCAGCATCAATGTCTTCTGATTCCATATCCATGGTTGCCCCTGTTCAAAATCATGTCAAAAGTCAAACGTGGCAACTATAGAATATTTTTTGTGTGGTAAAGCTAGGTCTGCAGTATGGTTAATTTCAGTGGATCTACATGGCAACTTTTCTTGCAACAAGTGAGGTGGTAACTATAGTCTCCATGTTCTACATTATGTCAAAACTGAAGTGTGGTAACTATACATTACAGGTGGTGGTAACTTTAGTTGTTGTACATGGGTACATTTAGTGACGGTACATGGGTAAATTTCGAGCAAACAAGTTTTTTGTATCCTGATTTAGTACCCTGTTCAAAATCATGTACTAAAACCCAAGTTTATGTAGCCTGATTTAGTCAGTGGTAAATGTAGTGCTACTGCAGTGATAACTTTAGTGGTTCTTCGTGTATAACTTTGAGGAAACAAGTTTTATGCAGCCTGATTTAGCCCCTTTTTTGTTCTATATGCAGGTTTTCACACATTATCTGCATAGGGTGCATATCAGGATACAAGATAACTCCAGGAACATACATGAATACATAAGGAATAGGACATCAACATGATTTCATATCACACTTTATGTTGATGACCAATTTTGGCTTAGAAGAAATCATTTTCTATATTTATGACAAAACAGACCGTAACTAGTACATGTACTAGTCAAGTTCAGAATTTCGGCCAATTAGGACGAAACCGAACCTAACTAGTACATGTACTAGTAAGATTCGAATTTCAGCCAAAACTAGAAATATAAAACATACATCAACTAGTACATGTACTAGTCGCGTTCTGTAAAAGGTCACAACTTGGAAGAATCAGGTCTAATACGAACAGTTTTGTTTACAAGCCCAGATGAGTGGTCAAGATGAAGTCGGATGAAAAAACACATAAAATGAGAGTTCTTCGTTTTTTCGAGACGAACAACTTTGTCTTCTACGAGATTTTGATCCGAGGTCGCTAACTGCCTCAAAAACGACCCGCAAGGTGTAGACCGAACAGTTTTGGAAAGTTCGGGTCAGACCATCCGAATTCGACCCAGTTTAGGGTTTTGGACGTGAATCCAAGCCTTTCCTTGCACGGGAAGTCCAGCCGCCTCTTATATACATGAGGGTGACGGCCGATTGAACCAACACCAATCGAACAAAAACATCTAATACTTTTTCGTGTTCATCTACTTTTATCCCTCTCCCCTTGTATCTTTCTTCTCGTTCTTCAAGATTGGAGGCTGCGAATCCACGAGGCTCTAGGGGCGTTCAGGACAACCTAGGGCAGCCCATAGCCGCCGCGAGCCCTGACGGGGTCCCTCCCGGGCGAGCGGGGTTTCGGTGTAAAAAGCACCCGCCGGATTGCCTTGCGTATCGCGCTTCCGGCGAGCCTCCCGCGGAGTGAGTTGCGGAGCATCTCCCTCGGCGCCGCGGGTACACGTGACGTGTTCGTGTGTCAACACACTTTTTGGCGACTCCGCTGGGGACAAAGCAAACGGTCTCGAGCCCGTTCTTGCTACGAGGAGCGCATCAAGAGACTACAGTCTACATCGGTAACATGAATTCGCGATCTCCTTGTGTAGATGCTAATCACTCTTATGTTGACGTTACTTAATCCTTTGATATGAGTGTTGTATCGGCTAACCCTAGTTTACACTATGTTCAAAAGCCGATGCAAAATAATCACCATGCTTCAAATCCTTATAATATTAGCAACGTGCAACATATATATTCGAATTCTCATGCATCGGCTACCCCATATCTTAGGCCGATGAGTAACGTGGGTTATTCGACAGATCAGTATGAGACACATCACGGGCAAGAGAATGTCTCACGGTTCTATCCATCGGCTGCCGACTCGCAATATGCGGGGTCGTCCCCAAACATGCCGATGGATGGGGGAATCGGCTATGCTGCTGTCAGCAATTTGGCCGGTTACTCCCAACCAACATATACTACGCCTTATATGATTACTCAATCGATACCTTATGTTACTAATGTTTCAGCTTCATGTGGAACTAGTGAGACACATGATTCGGCTTCACACTTTCACGGTGTTCACAGCCGAACATATGAAAATTTAACAGGAGCACATGTGCCTTCATCTTCTACCGACGCATATGGATTAGATGGTTGGAAGGAGAAATTTGCAGCGAAACTCAAAAGGGCCGGTGATGTTTATCTGGCATTAAAAGAAAATCCGCATGATCCCGCTGCAATACAAGCTTATGAGCCGTATAAGAAGCAACGTGAAGAGGAGCGTGAAAAAATCAAGATCAATTTTTATTCTTCACGGTCACAAAGTTTTGGCAACGCACCGCCGAAAGAAACCAAAAGTATCGGGGGGCAATCCTGTCTTGCAGAGGATAGTACCGATGACTTCTCTATGCCGACTCTTGAGAAATTACCGACCGAGTATCGACAAGCTTATGAAGCACTCAAGAAAAAGCGCGCTAAGGAATTTGAGGCGCTTGAGAAGAAACTAAAGGAGGAACATGAAGGATACAAGACAAAGCTTGAAGAGGAAGGTCTGCAGATGTTCCATGCAAAGTTCAAGAAGACTTCTCCGGACAATGTTACTTTGGTTGAAGAAATCAATTCCCCTCCTCTGTGCTGCAATCAAATTGAACCCTCTGTTAAACTGAGGCAAGAAGAAGAAGCTTTGCATATTGATGGAATCCATGAAAAAAGAAGAATGATTCGAAAAGTATGATTAGTTTGGTTGTTGAAGCCGAATCAAGTAGTACATGTGCCGAATCTACTAACTCAAAAGAAGCAAGCTTCGTTGATCATGAGCATGGCATGTGTAGCAAAACAGCCGTGTTTGATTTTTCTGGGCTTAAGGGAGCTTATATGCTACCCTATGAGTTTCATGCCAAAGGAATTGATGAACATCAAGTGCAAGAAAGTATAGCCGAACAAAGTTCGGTTGACACTGATCATCAAACTAATGGGGCACGAGATCCAGAAAAGGAAGAAGACAAGGCGTTGGAGAATCATCTAGAGGCCGAACAAGATATTGTTCAGGACATGCAATCATCATGCTCCACCGACGTCTTTAATAAGAAAGTTTGCGTACTACCCAACGAATTCCGTGCCAAAGACGATGAGCATCATGAACAAGACACGACCGAACAAAGTTCGATTAATGGTGAACATCAAGAACCAGAGAAAGAAGCTGAACAATGTTCGGTTGATGAGGAGCATCCGGATGACATGGCACGGTGATGGCCCTTCACGTAGTTACCTCACAACGGCGCCAGAAAACACTTTACTGACCCTTCGTGTGGTTACCTGCGTGAAAAGTAAATGGGTTAGGTTGAGACTCCAAGTGCAGAGTGTGTAGTAAGTGGAAGACGTGTTTTCCCCACGAGGGGTGACTCGAGGGTTTAATATCGAACTCTCGGGGAATCAGTAGTGAAGATTTATCTTTCCTATCCTTCTTTTGGTTACCTACAAAACAAAGTAAATGTTTTGGTCCTCAACCTCACCTAGTGGTTGTCAAGCACAAGGTGTGAGAATGATATCAAGATAATATGCAATGCAAACAAGAAATAAATATGCAATGGTGGTAAATAAATATGCAAGGATGGTGGTAGCAATGATAAATGATATTTTTGGGTTTTTATGATGAATGCAAGATGTAAAAGTGTTTTTGTATTTTCGGATTTTTAAATGGCAGAAAATGGAAAAGTGGTAAAAGTGGTTGGAAAGGTGTTTCTTATGATTAAAAATGGACCGGGGTTCATGGTTTCACAAATGCACTCTCTCTTTAATAAAGTGGTAGACAATGGAACACTAGAGTTGACATATGAGATTGCAACACAACAGTTTAATGACAAGTTATAATTATATGGGCATCACGTCCTAACATAGAGACCTTTTGGTTATTAGTCTCTCTTATACTCCACCAAGATGCGAACTAAATCATAACACCTCAGTAATTAAGATAACTCAGAGTATAGCAATAAGTATCATGACATGAAGTTAAAATAAGAACATGCTAGATCTAGTCATGGAGTAGTGGCAATGGTCACACCCACATCTCCGGTAGCATGGTATTTCTTTTTATCCCTAGTGAGGCAACAAAGTAAGGTAAAACACCAAGTGGATCGCAGAACTTTCTCTCACGTTCACTGCACTAGCCACCCCCCGTTACTCCAACTAATGCACACGTTCCCCCTCACACGCTCTCATAAACATGCTTGATCATACAAGTAAATAAGAACGGGGTACATAATATGCATCTACTTTCATAACTGAAACAAAACCATTGCAATCTCAAACATATATTAACTCATAAAAAGATCCACCACAAAGGTATTACATAGATGACCGTAATCATGTTCAGCAGCTCATACGGTACTAATTAGTGAAGCTCGAGAGAGAGAGATACATAAGTTACTTCCACAAACCCATAGTCCAGAGGTGGACTACTCCCTCTTCATCATGGAGACGGTGGAGAAGTCGTTGGAGAAGATGGAGACCACGCCGGCAGCGCCCCGCCGGAGTTTTCCCCCTCCAATCTGCAACTCCAGGTCTCTGTTTCGGTGTTTCTGTGTTTCTGCGGCGCTCCTTCCAGAGAACGTCGGGGGACTATTTTTATAGGCGTTTTTAGGTCAAAACGGAGTCGGTGGAGGAAAGATCGACGGCAACGGAGCTCGAGGCCAAAAGGGGGGTCCCACGCGGCCAGGTACTGGCCGCGTGGGCCCACTCATCTGGCCCTCGGGCCTCCGCTTGTTTGCTTCCTTCGCTCCCAGTCTTGTTCCTTCCAAAAATGATGCTCGTAAATTTCCAGGTCATTTGGACGTCGTTTGGGTCCCTGAAACATTAAAATATAGAAATAGGGTTTTCTGCCTGCGCAGGGTTAATTCCATAAAAAATAGGAAACATATCAAATATTCCCAAAATCATTATAAAACAGTGATATAACCCTTATATGATGCAAATATGACTGGAATATAAGTAAAATAATGCAAAGTTCATGTATGCATTTTACATGCATCAACATCCCCAAGCTTAACCTATACTCGTCCTCGAGTATGAAGGTGATAAAACTAACATGGACTTTGCAATTTAATACTATCAATGGATATCAAAGATGATTACTATTGCTACATAGAGTCAAATGATTCATTCTTAAAAGGAGTAGCAATATGCAAGATAGTTTATGAAGTGATATCAAGTATTCAATGCAAGGATGTTCAATGATAATTCACAAAGTGTAACATAAGAGAAAAGTACTATGGACCACATGTATGCATAATAATAAGTAAGAACATCCTACAATGGTCATAGAGTATTGATGAAAATCTGAATATAAAAGGTGGACACTTTGGAAAGATATATATATGAGTAGAGGTAAAGCATGAATAAATTTCATCTAACTTCTGAACTTCTCTACTTAAGTCAATGATTGTAATATGGTAATCCTTGGTGTCAAGCTCTCATTCCCCTATCATAGCATCTTGAATGATTAAGTTTAAAGTGAAAGCAATACGAGTAGTGTGCTTGACAAAGTACAGGTTGAAAGTCTCATGCCCCTTGAATACAAGTACCTACTCCATGTGTTACTCAACTTGGAAAACAAAGCAAGTTCAAGTTAAATATCATTGTAAGTAATAATAGTATCATTAAGAGCGTCAACTGGGGTACCTCTTGTCCCAGGATATGGAACAAGCCCATATCAAAATGACAAGACAAACAAACAAATGAACAATCTCAACACCCTTTTTATTTACCATTGGATAGCTTTTTATTGTAAGGTGTATCACAGAAGGTTCACCATAGCATGTAAGTAAATTTCCACCATGAATGATGCATGGCTTAGATTAGCGGCCCAGGCGTCTCTCTAACCATTTATACAAACTCATTTAAACTCACTTCATTTCCCATTTATTTCACCCATGGTAAGCATCCATAAACAAAAGTACATGATATCAACTAAATGAGATGAAGTGCAATGTTGAAAGCTTGCCATGTGACAGCACATATGAGCTAACTCTCAACCAAAGACATTTGTCAAGTCCACAACATCATAATTTTAATCACAATGGGTCATATTTTATTTATGCAATGAAAGTAAAGTGTGCATCAAGTTCGAGAGAGCTATATAACCAACTTTTCCCACAACAATTAACAACATAAGCATTTTCATTCAGAGGTATAGATAACACAAATATCATGATAAACATACTCGGAATAGCATAAAGCTAATAGGTAGATATGGTGGACTCACTGGAAAAACTTTGGTTGAAGGTGTTGGAAACAAGTTTTTGCTTGTTGGAATTTTTGGGCTAGCAAGAGGGAGAAAGTTGACCATCTAAATGCATGCATGAGTGTCCATAGAACTAACTAATCCATGTTAAAACAAGGTAAAAAACATTTAGCATCAAAACATGAATAAAAGATAGCTCTTGATAAAATATTGCAAATTATTACTCATTAACAAGCTCATGAATCATGCAATTATATGTATCTTTTAAAATTAACTCAACATCCCTTTTCCCAATCTTATAATAGCATCCAACATAATTCAACCCAAATTTCCAGTAGCTCTCTCATATATAAATGATAGTGTGGTGGTCTCACAAAATAAAAATCTAACTAAACAAACAAAAAGACGCTCCAAGTTTATGCGATAAAGTGTTTCGATCGAAAAACAGAAGTTAGACGTGTGCAAACCGAGAGTGTGTAGGTCCAGTGGGGTTGTCTTCACATCCCCAAGCTTATGGTCTTCACCATCCTTGGATAGCTCTTGGTGCATCTCCTCTAATCCCTGTGAAAAAACTTCAAAACACCGTTTCTCCCATTTCTTTTTCTGTGGGGCATTAGTAGTGATAAACAAATAGATTTCTTGCTGCATATAATCCTTAGACAAAAATTCATATGAATGTCCAGAAATGTATAATGTTGTATGCCTACTCATAAACTCAATTGGATCAAAAAGATTCATGTTAAAAGTTCTAAGCATGCATCAAACAAAATGGGACAGAATCTGTCCAGAAAAACAGCAGCAGCTAAACGTATTTTTCTACCCTACTTAACTTTGTCGAAAATTCCGAAAAATTCATGCATACAGAGGATGAAAAGTTGCCTACAGTTTAAATATGAGCTCATTCGGAGTTACAGAATAAGAATTAAAAATCATACCGTGCACAGATTCGTGCAGGAATAAAATCTCCGAACGCTATAAGCAACTTTTCAACCAAAATGAGTAAAACTTGGCACTTTATTAAAAATTCCAGAAACTAAACTAAACACTAAGTCTCTTGTTACAGCAAGAGGACACAAAGAAAATCACAAATAAAAACAACCGGGTTGCCTCCCGTAAAGCGCTTTCTTTATAGCCATATAGCTAGGCTTCTTACTTGATGTTTATTGTGGACGAAGCTCATGAGGGAGCTTGAACTTTGGTGTCCCTCTTCCTTGGAAAGTGTTCATGCATAATACCAGGATCCCATGGTGTTCTCAAACCAATCAAAATAATAGTCAAGTTGAACCCTAGTTGAGAGAAAAACAAAACACAAAAGTAATAACAACGAAGTCTAACTTTCTTTCTATGCATTGGCATTTTGTATATGAATGAATCACCATAAATAGAAGTTTCCCAATGCATATTAACAATATTTACTTGCAGCATATAATTATTAGTAACATAAAGAGGGTTCTTATCACCTCCTCTTTCATAATAGTTGCAAGTAGTAGAAATAAATTCAACCATATAACCACAAGAATCATTCAACTTAGATAATTTAGGCACATAAAGAGGATTATTAAATTTATTATGGAATTCATTAGCATGCTTCCCTCTTTCAAAATAGTTAATAAGATCAATATCAAGTTTACAATCATGATTGCAACAAAATTTGGAACTAAAGATAGCTGCAAATCACATAAGTATTTCTCAACATAAGCAAATTTCTCCTCTATGGTGTAAGTAGGAGAATTCAGAACAAGTAGGACTCTCATTAGTAAGAGTATTTTCACAAACAGCAAGTATATCATTTTTATCCTCACATAAAGTAGTAACAAGTTCCAAACATGTAGGATTATCAATAAGCATAGGACCATCATCTAAAGCATTATCATATAGCATATCTAAACCATACTCCTCATCATTTGAATCATAAAAGCAAAGTTTATCATCAACAAAATCTTGAGTGTTACTATCATTTGTTGAAGGTGAAGTTGGGAGATCCAACTCTTCATTCTCTAGTTGTTCATCATTTTCATCATCTTCTTGGGGTTGCATGGGCATCCCCAAGCTTAAGCTTTTGTCATCTTCTTCCTGTAAAATATTAGAGCTTTCTTGGGCAGCTCTCTTCCTTGTGTCAACAACATAGATATTTTCATTAAATTCAAGTATGCAGAGATCAAGGATATTGGCAATGAAAACTTTAAACTGAGAAGCTATAGGGCAGGTTTCATGTTCATCAATGAAGGTGTATAATTCATAGGCTGCCATAAAAATAACAAATTGCTCTACTTCTTCCATCCCTAAGTGAGCATAATTCCATGTATGATAAGTTGCAATAACATGTTCATTATTGGAAGGGCATTGGAATTCAAAGTGTCTAGAGTATTCAGAGCAACAAATTTCTTCCTTATGATAATTAAGCAGCACATTAGCAATTTTATTTAGAAGCTCTATGTACTCTCCTAATCTTTTCCCTTCATTTGATTTTCAAAATTCAGCAGCCATCATGGCGTTTTATAATAGTTTTCCATTGATAGCAAGTAGACATACTAACAAACCGAAATATGATATGCAAGACAATGACAAAGCAAAATAAATTGCTTTGAAGGTAAAGATGGATAAGATGATGCTCACGTAGGTGCAACCTCCCCAAGCTTTGGTGTTAGCACAAGTTGGTGATGAAGTTGACTTGGTGAGATATCCTTGGATAAACCTTTCAGCAATGATTCCCGGCAACGGCGCCAGAAAACAGTCTTGATGGCCCTTCACGTAGTTACCTCACAACGGCGCCAGAAAACACTTTACTGACCCTTCGCGTGGTTACCTGCGTGAAAAGTAAATGGGTTAGGTTGAGACTCCAAGTGCAGAGTGTGTAGTAAGTGGAAGACGTGTTTTCCCCACGAGGGGTGACTCGAGGGTTTAATATCGAACTCTCGGAGAATCAGTAGTGAAGATTTATCTTTCCTATCATTCTTTTGGTTACCTACAAAACAAAGTAAATGTTTTGGTCCTCAACCTCACCTAGTGGTTGTCAAGCACAAGGTGTTAGAATGATATCAAGATAATATGCAATGCAAACAAGAAATAAATATGCAATGGTGGTAAATAAATATGCAAGGATGGTGGTGGCAATGATAAATGATATTTTTGGGTTTTTTATGATGAATGCAAGATATAAAAGTGTTTTTGTATTTTCGGATTTTTAAATGGCATAAAATGGTAAATGGATAAAAGTGGTCGGAAAGGTGTTTCTTATGATTAAAAATGGACCGGGGTTCATGGTTTCACAAATGCACTCTCTCTTTAATAACGTGGTAGACAATTGAACACTAGAGTTGACATATGAGATTGCAACACAACAGTTTAATGACAAGTTATAATTATATGGGCATCACGTCCTAACATAGAGACCTTTTGGTTATTAGTCTCTCTTATACTCCACCAAGATGCGAACTAAATCATAACACCTCAGTAATTAAGATAACTCAGAGTATAGCAATAAGTATCATGACATGAAGTTAAAATAAGAACATGCTAGATCTAGTCATGCAGGAAGTGGCAATGGTCACACCACATCTCCGGTAGCATGGTATTTCTTTTTATCCCTAGTGAGGCAACAAAGTAAGGTAAAACACCGAAGTGGATCGCAGAACTTTCTCTCACGTTCACTGCACTAGCCACCCCCCGTTACTCCAACTAATGCACACGTTCCCCCTCACACGCTCTCATAAACATGCTTGATCATAACAAGTAAATAAGAACGGGGTACATAATATGCATCTACTTTCATAACTGAAACAAAACCATTGCAATCTCAAACATATATTAACTCATAAAAAGATCCACCACAAAGGTATTACATAGATGACCGTAATCATGTTCGGCAGCTCATACGGTACTAATTAGTGAAGCTCGAGAGAGAGAGATACATACGTTACTTCCACAAACCCATAGTCCAGAGGTGGACTACTCCCTCTTCATCATGGAGACGGTGGAGATGTCGTTGGAGAAGATGGAGACCACGCCGGCAGCGCCCCGCCGGAGTTTTCCCCCTCCAATCTGCAACTCCAGATCTCTGTTTCGGTGTTTCTGTGTTTTTGCGGCGCTCCCTCCAGAGAACGTCGGGAGACTATTTTTATAGGCGTTTTTAGGTCAAAACGGAGTCGGTGGAGGAAAGATCGACGGCAACGGAGCCTCGAGGGCAAAGTGGGGGTCCCACGCGGCCAGGTACTTGGGCCGCGTGGGCCCACTCATCTGGGCCCTCGGGCCTCCTCTTGTTTGCTTCTTTCGCTCCCAGGTCTTGTTCCTTCCAAAAAATGATGCTCGTAAATTTCCATGTCATTTGGACGTCGTTTGGGTCCCTGAAACATAAAAATAAAGAAATAGGGTTTTCTGCCCGCGCAGGGTTAATTCCATAAAAAATAGGAAACATATTAAATATTCCCAAAATCATTATAAAACAGTGATATAACCCTTATATGATGCAAATATGACTGGAATATAAGTGAAAATAATGCAAAGTTCATGTATGCATTTTACATGCATCACACGGGATCCAGAAGAGGAGGACGAGGCATTGAAGAGTTATTTAGAGACGGAGCATAGCAATATTGTTCCTGATGTGCCAGCATCACAGTCTCTCAACGTCTTCGAAGAGGTACGCCTAGCCAACAATTTACTTATCTTTTGATTCGGTCAAAATAATAATGTTGATGCATCCAACGATAAAATTCTAGTTAGCTTTAAAAGACCAGTCGAGATGAGTAGTTTGTTTGGTAGGAGTAATCTTGTCACTAATCATGTCGGTCATTATATCGTACCATTTGTAGAGCCTGATAGTGTCAATTTATCGCAATCAAAGTTGTTCTCGTCATGCCAGCTAAATTTTATATTGATGTGGTCAACTTATTTGCTTGTTTCATGCCTGGCTAATATTTGGTCTCAAGTGAGACATATATTCTATAGCTATTTTTGTTGCAGAAACACAAAGCCAGGTTCAAAGTCCTTCAAGACAGCCGATTCAGAAAAATCAGAAAAAGAAGGCGAAAGACGATGCATAACCGAGTTGGATGACGTCAAGCTGGCACCACTCGGTTTCGTAATTCCAAAGCCAGTATCTCAATATTGGCTAAGGGATGAGCAGTGTACCATCAGTCCGGGCATAGATCACATTGCCGGGGCATCGCCGACTAATCCAATTATCATAGAAGATCATCATGTCGAGCCGTCAAGACAAGAGCGAATGCATCATTCGTTCGAGTAGAATATCAAAGACCGCGACGAGTTTCATGACGCACAATCGGCCGTCGAAGGACGATTGGAAGTTGTTGAAGCACAAGCTGATAGCAAGCCAGCTAACACTAATCTTGACGGGGATCAAGTATTGACTCGGCTACCCCAAGCCGGTTCTTCACAAGATGGACAGATACGCACTGGAGATGATGGGACCGGGTCGTTGAGCAAGGAAAATATTCAAGCCGACAATCTTGAAGACGGACGTTCCATCAAAGCTGCAACGAAGACGCCTAACACTGGGAGGCAGCACGAAGATCCAAAGACCGACGCCTGCAATGATAGAAGGACAAAGGCAGCGATAAGCACCGAAGGAGGAAAACTAAAGTTTACCTTCGCTCAATTATTAGAAAAGTATCAGAAGGAGAGCGAAGAAAAAAGCGCTTATCGGCCAGCTGAAGTAAAGGCATCGAAGTCCCCCACAAGGCGTTGATAATCCCCAAGAGTAAGGAATCACTGTAGCACAATTCGATAAGTATTTGAGTGTCGAACCCACGAGGAGCTGAAGGTAAACTATCTATTCTCTAAAGCCCTATAACCATCTTATATGGCCTTTTATGCAAAGCAATAAATTTAAATATGAAAGGAACTAACTAATGAAAGCAAGTGATGTGGAATGGGTTTATCTAGTAACAAGTTTCTCAATCAAGTTTCAAACGCAAGTTTCTTAGAGCAAGTTTCTCTCAGCAGTTTTCTCAAGCAATTTCTCAAAGTAGCAAGTAGCAAATATCTCAAGTAACAAATATCTCAAGGGAGCAAATGTTCTAGCAATTGTTATTTCATTCGTGTGGTTGTCACAATTAGTGAAGCACATGTTTCAGTCTTAGTTGTTTCTTTTAGGTGGGAGCCATAAACAGGTGTAGCCAAGTAAATGAGCAAATTACACAACTCTTTTGATGCATCTCATGGCCAAGTAAATGTGCAGCACAAGAATTATTAAGACATAATTGTCCCACCATAGCCTTAAGTTCTAGGGTCCCCCAAATATATCCCCCATAAAGTAACTTCAAGTCTCAGACCACGGTTTCTGTCTACTCCGTCCCGTCCTACTCAATCCATTACACTACGGTGATCACCTTACATGCATTCCCCAACATATGCGTGCACTGATACATTGTACATCAAGACAATCATAAAAGATAACAAAACTTGTATGCAACCAATCAACGAACTATTTCACTTTTTCCATGAACAAATCACTTCTCAAACATAGATGGGGAGACACAATAGATCAAGGGAATAGTATATTGCATCATATATCATGTTTGCCAAGAGTTTACAGTGGGGAGATGGAGATGATCTTGCTGTAGATGTTGATGATGAACACGCCGGAGGGGGGTGGAGCCCTCCGGAGGTGATTCCGGCGGCGTTTCCCCCCTCCGATCTTCTCCGGCGGCAGCCTTCTGACTCCCTGTTTCGTGGTTTTGTGTTTCTCCGCCGCCTCTCTTCTCCGCGAAAGCCCTGGGGGTCTATATATAGTCGTTTTTAGGTCAAGACGAAGCTTCGGGAAGAAGGATCGACGGCAGCGGAGGCCCGAGGGCCATTTTGGTGGGTCCCACGCGGTCAGGGAATCTGGCCGCGTGGGCCCACCTCTTTCGGCCTTCTGGTCTCCGTTTCTTCGTTTCCTTTGCGCCTACGTTTCGTTCCTTCCAAAAAAGTGATCCCCATAAAATCTCAGGTCATTATGACGTGATTTGGTCGCCTGAAACGTAAAAATATAGAAAAAGGGGTTTTCTGACAGTGCAGGGTTAATTCCAGAAAAATGGGGAAATTGTAAATTATCCCCAGAAATCAATATAAATCATGAATATAACCCTTATATGATGCAAATAACATGGAATAACATGTAATAAAATGTAAAGTTCATGTATGCATTTACATGCATCAACATCCCCAAGCTTAACCCATGCTCGTCCCGAGTATGAAGGTGATAAAACTAACATGGACTTTGCATTTTAATACTATCAATGGATATCAAAGGTGATTACTATTGCTACATAGAGTCAAATGATTCATTCTTCAAAAGAATAACAATATGCAAGATAAATTATGAAGTGATATCAAATACTCAATGTAAAGATGTTCAATGATAAATTCACAAAGTGTAACATAGAAGAAAGTAGTATGGACCAAATGTATGCATAATGATAAGTAAAAACATCCTATGGTGGTGATAGAGTACTTCTTGTGAAAACTGAATATAAAAGGTGGACACTTTGGATAGATAAATAAGTAGAGGTAAAGCATGAATAAGTTTCATCGAACTTCCAAACACTTCTACTTAAGTTAATGCTTGCAATGTGGTAGTCATTGGTGTGGAGCTCTCATTACCCCTATCATAGCATCTTGAATGATTAATGTTTAAAGTGAAAGCAAATATGAGTGGTGTGCTTGACAATGTATTGGTTGAATGTCTCATGTCCCTTGAATACAAGTACCTACACCATGTGTTACTCACTTTGGTCCACAAAGTAAATTCAAATAAAGGTCATTGCAAGTAATAATAGTATCATCAAGAACTGCACTGGGGTACCACTTGCCCCTTGACATGAACAAGCCCATGTCAAAACAACAAGACAAACAGACAATGAACAATCTCAGCACTCTTTTATTTACTATGGGTATAGCTTTTTATTATGAGGTGCATCACTGAATGAACATTATGGTTATGATGTAAATTTCCACCATGAATGATGCATGGCTTAGATTAGCGGCCCATGCATTCACTAGTACAGAACGACACATCGGAAACGGGCAAAAAACCCCTTCGGCAACGGAGAAAGGGTCCGTGTCCCCGCCTCTGTCACTGATGTGAAGGCCTTCATCGGTAACGGAGGCCAAAAACCGTTTCCGATGAGGTCTCCATTTGGCAACGGTTGTGCGCAGACCTCCGTTTCCTTAGTTTTCCTTCATCAGATACGGAGTTTGCCATCCACCCGTTTGCATTGAGCATTTCTCATATTTCCGTTACAGGATGCCATGTTTACAAATGCCACTAGATACTTAAAATCTCACAGCACAAGCTCAAATACTAAAACGGTAACAGATTTCATTCATATCACAATGTAACTTTACATTTCCATCACAATTTCACCTTTACAATTGCATCACAAGATGTGACAAACATAAGAGGTAAAACGATAACAGATTTCATCTATACTAAACCTATCATGTCAAAGGACGGAAAGAATATATGATTTCTTCCCTACATCCTTTTCCACAATCCTCGCAGGTGTCACTCTAGCTATCTCTTCTTATCTCAACTTCTTGAGAGAAGGATGTTGAAGCTTTGGACCCTATACATTAGTAAATAGAGTTACAATTGTTAAATACATATGCTAAAACAAATACACTATGAATTTAAGCAAACTGAAACGATATCTTACCTATGTCTTGAGGTGGCTCTTATTGATGAACCGGAGCAGCCAACACACGGCTTGTCAACAAGATATTGCGATGTCAGCAGCTTCATAGGATGCCTGACAACGATCATCCTTTCCATGGAGGCCACCACCGGCTCTAGATTTTTTATGCAGTGTCACTGAAATCTAATCTAATACGTCACCGATGTGACATTTCGGCGACACTGTATAAAACACTCTTACTTAAAAAAGTATTTTATGCAGTGTACCAAAACGTCACAATAGCGACGGTGGATATGTATGGTGGAGTTTGAAAGGGAACAGCTTGATATCCCTAAATGTAAATAAGGATTTATGTTAGTTCTGACACTACTAGATAGAACAAACAATTTAACACAATAATATGAAGTATACAGTAGTATATAGTGTGTACTGACCTGTGTATATAATTGGAGGCCATTATGGGAAAGTCAACAAACACTACTCTCTTGAGTAATGTTCGTTGTTTGTTCTGTGTCTCCGACTTTTTTATGCAGTGTCACCGAAATAGACTCCTGTTTTCACATGGACTAGTTAGCTAAACTACAACCGGTTGCAAGTGCACAATAGGCAAGTTAACTACATCAAGAAATGATCTAGATAGAACTACCGGATGTGAACTGAACTACTTTCAACAAGTTAGCTAAACTACAACTAGTTGCAAGTGCACAATAGGCAAGTTAACTACATCAAGAAATGATCTAGATAGAACTACCGGATGTGAACTGAACTACTTTCAACAAGTTAGCTAAACTACAACTAGTTGCAAGTGCACAATAGGCAAGTTAACTACATCAAGAACTGATCTAGATAGAACTACCGGATGTGAACTGAACTACTTTCAACAAGTTAGCTAAACTACAACTAGTTGCAAGTGCACAATAGGCAAGTTAACTACATCAAGAACTGATCTAGATAGAACTATCGGATATGAACTGAACTACTATCAACAAGTAAGCTAAACTACAACTAGTTGCAAGTGCACAATAGGCAAGTTAACTACATCAAGAAATGATCTAGATAGAACTACCGGATGTGGATCTGATACCTTCTTCACGTCGCCGTTGGATCGATCTAGCAGATCCGGAAGTGGTGGAGGCAGAGGAAGCGGACAGAGCGACGACCTCGCCGTGTCGGGCGAGATGGCGAAGACCTCGCCGTGTCGGGGGACATGGCGAACACCTCGCCGTGTCAGGGGAGATGGCGAAGACCTCGCCGTGATAGCCGTCGTCTGGGCGGAGACGGCGCCGCCACGACGCCGGCGATGGCCGCAACGCCAGGAGGCGCCGCCACGAACAGATCTAGCATACTGGGACAGAGTGAGGAAACGAGTGTTAGGTTTTGCTCTGTACGCCCATATACATAGGTAAAACATAGGAAACGGTTCTTTAGAAGGACCGTTTCCTTTGTGTTTCTTCCACTGAGGTGTGGGACCTACGCGCCCACTCTGTGGAATTTCTTCTACTCTCTGGAATAATATTTTCCTAATCTCTACTATATGGAGAAAACCACTTATAGTATACTTATATTAATATTAGTGATTACTACATTACATACGCAGTACATATTAATAATAATAAAGTAAATTACAATTGGAGAACTTATAGAACTACTACTAGCTACTTCTTGTTTTTCTTGCGCCCTGCTTCCGCGCAATCCTCGTCCTTCTCACGGCCTCGCTTATTGGGGGCCATTGGAGGTGGTGGCGGCGGCGGCAGCATATCGGAGGCGGTGGCGGCGGCTTTCTTCTCCGTCGCCGGGGCTCCCTTCTTCGGGACCGGCGCCTCCGCCTCGTCCTCCTCGTCGTCGTCCTCCTCCTCCTCCTCCTTCTCCTCTTCGGTTGACTCGTCATCAGAATCAACCTTCGGCGGGCCCAGCATCAAGGTGGGATCATGGAAGTTGGCGTATTCGTCGTCGCTCGTCTCCGGCGTCGGTCCTTCAACGGACTCGCCGCTGACGGGGGGACTGTCCCGCGGCGACTCAGTATGCTCCTGTGTGTCGTTGCTGCGAGGCATCTTCGCTAATCAGTAGGAGGGAGCGAGCGAGCGAGAGAGAGAGAGAGCAGATTCGGTGGTGTCTTGAGCTAGCAAGGATTGGGGTTTTCAAGGAGTAGTGGGCGGTGCCACTACGCCATGGCATTTACTCGCCTCGCTTCGAATTCCAAGATGGAACGTGTCCACATTGGAAACGGACACCCAAAACTCTCCGTTGCTATAGAGGCACATATCGGAAACGGAGCCAGAATTAAGACCGTTGCCAATATAATAGGTGACGGAGATTGGAAAGGGTCCGTTGCCAATGTAGGCGGGCCTGGTCAGGTTTGTACGCACCGGCCGCGCGGAAAGCGCGATTCTCCGTCGCCTAACGTCTGCCGTTTCCATAGAGGGGTATCCGATGTGTCGTTCTGTACTAGTGATTTCTCTTTCCATTTATACAAACTCTTTGAGCTTACTAAGTATCCACATTCATTTCACCCATGATAGGCATCCATAAACAAAAGTACATGACATCAACTAAATATAAATAAGTGCAATGTTGAAAGCTTGCCATGTGACAGCACATATGGGCTAACTCTCAACCAAAACTATTGTCAAGCCCACAACTTCATAATATTAATCACAATGGTTCATGCTTATTAAATGCAATAAAAGTAAATTGTGCATCAAGTTCGTGAGAGCTTTTAACCAATTTTTCCCATGACAATCAATAACATAAGCATTTAAATTCAGAAATGTAGATAACACAATATAACATGATAAACATACTTGGAATAGCATAAAGCTAATAGGTAGATATGGTGGACTCACTGGAAAAACTTTGGTTGAAGGTGTTGGGAAACAAGCTTTTTACTTGTTGTAATTTTTGGGCTAGCAATAGGGAGAAAGTTTACCATCTAAATGCATGCATAAGTGTCCATAGAACTAATCAATCCATGTTAAACCAAGTAAAGTTAAAATTCAACATCTAAACATGGCGTAAGATAGCTCTTGACAACACACTTGCAAATTAACATTCATTCAAAGCCCATGAATTATGCAACTATATGTATCTTTTAAAATCAACTCAAACATCCCTATCCCAATATATTTAATAGCATCCAACATAATTCAACCCAAACTTCCAGTAGCTCTCTCATATATAAATGATAGTGGTGGTCTTATTAACAAACCGAAATAACAAAAGCAAAAAAAAACAGACACTCCAAGTTTATACGATAAAGTGCTTTGATCGAAAAACAGAAGTTAGACGTGTGCAAACCGAGAGTGTGTTGGTCTAGTGGGGTTGTCTTGACATCCCCAAGCTTATGGTCTTCACCATCCTTGGATAGCTCTTGGTGCAGCTCCTCTAATCCCTGTGAAAAAACTTCAAAACACCGTTTCTCCCATTTCTTTTCTGTGAGGTGATATTAGTAGTGATAAACAAATAGGTTCCTTGCTGCATAAAATCCTTAGGCAAAAATTCATATGAATTTCCAGAGAGTATATAATGTTGTATGCCTACTTATAAACTCAATTGGATCAAAAAGATTCAAGTTAAAAGTTCAAAGAATGCATCAAACAAAATGGGACAGAATCTGTCCAGAAAAACAGCAGCAGCAAAACGCATTTTTTACCCTAATTATATATGTCGAAAAATTCTGAAAAAATTCATGCTCACAAAGGATGAAAAGTTGCAACTACAGTTCAAATATCAGCTCATTCGGAGTTACAAAATAGAATTAAAAATCATACCGTGCACAGATTCGTGCTGGAATAAAATCTCCGAATACAATAAGCAACTTTTTCAAACCAAAATGGGTAAAACTTGGCACTTTATTAAAAATTCCAGAAACAAACTAAAAACTAAGTCTCTTGTTACATCAAGAGGACACAAAGAAAAATCAAAATAAAAACAACCGGGTTGCCTCCCGTAAAGCGCTTTCTTTATAGCCATATAGCTAGGCTTACTTACTTGGTATCAAGATGGTTGGAGTGAGGTGGCTTGGCATCCCCAAGCTTGAATTCTTGTACTTATTTGATATATGTAGGGTGAGCCTAGGGGTAACATCCCCAAGCTTGAGTTTTGTCCCTCTTGATCTTGTTCATCACCCTCAACTCTTCCACTTGAAAATTTTCTTTACACAAAACTCATCATAAAACTTGATTAGAGGGGTTAGTGTCTCCATAAATTAAATCCACATAGGTATAGCAAAGACATATCATGAGTTGATTCTAAACATTAATTACTATTACTATGGTTGTATATTGTTCTTTGATCAAAAAAACCGCACAAACACAAGTAATGAGAGTAATGCAAAATAAAGACATAATCTGTCAAAAACTGGACAGCCCTTAAAGAGTGAATTTTCAGAGGCACTTACGTTGCTCAAATCAGAAAACTTTGAACTAATGAAATGTGTAATAATAACTGAATATTGCTGACGTGAAATTTCAGGTCAAAATTCCTTTTCTGTGATTTTAACATTTTTCGCAGTAAAGCTTAGGAATCTGTTTTCTGGACAGCAAATTACTATTGTTTGATCCTACCTCTCAAAAGAGGTTATTCTTTCCATAAATATGAAAAATAAGATACAAAGGTGATGTTACAGTAGTAAACAAGCACCTTGACTCAAAAACCGAAAATCAAACTGAAGAAATCAAAAAGAAGCAAAACCAAGAAAGGTTCAAGAGAAACAAACAAAGAAGAAAGAAAATATTTTTGTTGTTTTTGATTTAGCAAAAAGGCAAAAGAAGAAGCAAATATATACAACATAAACACTCTTTTTATTTGGTTTTAGCTTTGGGAAAAGTTTTAATGATAGAGACTTTGCAACGGTTCCATTGGCATGAACAACACATGTTCAAGGTCGACCCCAACTTCTCCATTACTCATCCTTCTCATTTACTTTCCCAAATTTTATATAAAATGAAAATCTTAAACTAATTGTCACAAAACAGTAGGTAAAGATATTTTACATGTTGTAAAGATATAAAGGTGTGTTCAAACCGAATAGGAAGTTAAAGCATAAGGAACACACCACAGAATATTAAACAATTTACTTTTAAGTCTAACTCTCTTCCTATGCATTGGAATTTTATATATGAATAAATAACAACAAATTTGAGGTAACCAATGCATATAATAATCAATAGCTTGCATTTTAAATAACATAGAAACATAAAGGGGATTCTTATCTCTCCCTCTCTCATAATAGTTGCAAGCATTAAAGTTAAACATAACCACATAGTTTTGAATAGAATCACCACATAAAGACTTATCATCTAATGAGCATAATGGATCATCAAACTCAATTAAATCACTTTCATCCTCAATAGTAGGGGGACTAAAAATACCATATTCATCAAAACAAACTTCCCCAAGCTTAAGGTTTTCCTTAGCATTAGCAATAAAGGTGTTCAAAGAATTAGTACTACCACAAACATGATTGTTATGCAAATAAAATTTAATTTTCTCCTCAAACACTTCATGTCCTAACTCAAGATAGATATTATACAATTCTATAATTGTTTGGTTGTTTTCCATTTTATAATTTTTTTGTGTTTTAGATTTATATGTTAGTATGCAATGCAAACAAGAATAAAAGCTTAGCACAACGCTCCCCGGCAACGGCGCCAGAAAAGTGCTTGATAATCCCCAAGAGCAAGGAATCACTGTAGCACAATTCGATAAGTATTTGAGTGTCGAACCCACGAGGAGCTGAAGGTAAACTATCTATTCTCTAAAGCCCTATAACCCTCTTATATGGCCTTTTATGCAAAGCAATAAATTTAAATATGAAAGGAACTAACTAAAGAAAGCAAGTGATGTGGAATGGGTTTATCTAGTAACAAGTTTCTCAATCAAGTTTCAAACGCAAGTTTCTTAGAGCAAGTTTCTCTCAGCAGTTTTCTCAAGCAAGTTTCTCAAAGTAGCAAGTAGCAAATATCTCAAGTAGCAAATATCTCAAGGGAGCAAATGTTCTAGCAATTGTTATTTCATTCGTGTGGTTGTCACAATTAGTGAAGCACATGTTTCAGTCTTAGTTGTTTCTTTTAGAAGGAGCCATAAATAGGTGTAGCCAAGTAAATGAGCAAATTACACAACTCTTATGATGGATCTCATGGCCAAGTAAATGTGCAGCACAAGAATTATTAAGACATAATTGTCCCACCATAGCCTTAAGTTCTAGGGTCCCCCAAATATATCCCCCATAAAGTAACTTCAAGTCTCAGACCACGGTTTCTGTCTACTCCGTCCCGTCCTACTCAATCCATTACACTACGGTGATCACCTTACATGCATTCCCCAACATATGCGTGCACTCATACATTGTACATCAAGACAATCATAAAAGATAACAAAACTTGTATGCAACCAATCAACGAACTATTTCACTTTTGCCATGAACAAATCACTTCTCAAACATAGATGGGGAGACACAATAGATCAAGGGAATAGTATATTGCATCATATATCATGTTTGCCAAGAGTTTACAGTGGAGAGATGGAGATGATCTTGCTGTAGATGTTGATGATGAACACGCCGGAGGGGGGTGGAGCCCTCCGGAGGTGATTCCGGCGGCGTTTCCCCCCTCCGATCTTCTCTGGCGGCAGCCTTCTGACTCTCTGTTTCGTGGTTTTGTGTTTCTCCGCCGCCTCTCTTCTCCGCGAAAGCCCTGGGGGTCTATATATAGTCGTTTTTAGGTCAAGACGAAGCTTCGGGAAGAAGGATCGACGGCAGCGGAGGCCCGAGGGCCATTTTGGTGGGTCCCACGCGGTCAGGGAATCTGGCCGCGTGGGCCCACCTCTTTCGGCCTTCTGGTCTCCGTTTCTTCGTTTCCTTTGCGCCTACGTTTCGTTCCTTCCAAAAAATTGATCACCGTAAAATCTCAGGTCATTATGACGTGATTTGGTCGCCTGAAACGTAAAAATATAGAAAAAGGGGTTTTCTGACAGTGCAGGGTTAATTTCAGAAAAATGGGGAAATTGTAAATTATCCCCAGAAATCAATATAAATCATGAATATAACCCTTATATGATGCAAATAACATGGAATAACATGTAATAAAATGTAAAGTTCATGTATGCATTTTACATGCATCAGGCGTAAATCTGAAGACCAGGACTGGCAAAAGAAGAAGCCCAACGTGCCGATTCCGCGAACTTATTTTGGGCCGCCAATACTGAAGTCATCCATGCCTTCCCATACCGGCTTCTATTCATATCATTCACGGGACATGTATGATTCGCGGGCACACCATCAGTCTTATGATAAATCACCTCGCCAAGTTTATGCAGCTCCAAGAGAATCAACCCGGCAACCACATGTCAAAGACCGGCTTAATCAAGAGCCGGCCAGGAGCTCGTGGAGGAAGAAGGAGGTGGTGAAGAAAATATACATAGTGAAAAGAGATGGGCGCAAGGATGCTGTTCCGGACCCGATTCCAAGTAACCAAAAGCCAGCTAAAATGATGTTGGCTACAAAGGGCAAGGAAGTGAAGCGAGTAACTTTCAAGGACCCAGTCATCGAGTCTGGACAGGTCAAGCCGGAAGTGCCCAAAGCCAAGAAAGAACTGCCAGTACATAAAATAAAATCACAGCCGGGATACCCACTCGGCTTATCACATTGGCAAGAGTGGCAGCTCAAGCGGCTCAGAGCAGAAGAGTTGGAGATGTTGAACATGGCGTGGGTTCCTAAAAGAAGCCCTCAAATAAAAAACGGTGCACCAGTTTCTGTTGCAAAGCCGTCAGAAGTAAAGGAGGACAAGCAAGAAGTCGGCAGGCGAAGCCGGAAATCTTCATCTCACTATAGGAGACCTCAGGCGGCGCGTCGTCCAGGTTCTTCAACTGTACCATCAAAGTCGGCGCCGTGGAATTTATCCCCAGCCGAAACATCTGATCTATTTCGACGATTCACACTTTGGTGGGAGGGTTCTCCAGGTCCTTTAAGATGAGGACGCATGGCCGATATTTACATATCGCCCTGAGCATGCATTGTGTTGGCAAAGCCGACATCTGGCTAATGATGTTCTTCACAGTTTATTTCAACCCTGAAAGCCGATGTTCAGTTTTGCCAATACTAATAAGGACGACTTGATTATTAAGTCGGCCACTAACAAAGGATCTAGTGCAAACTGGATGGCTGGAAGAAATATGTTTTTCTTATCTGCAGGATCTGAGTCAAAGGTTTAGGCGGGCTGCATCACGAGACACATATATGGAGGCGCTTGTAACATTATTATCAAGTTGGCAAGAGAGAAAACTATAAAGGCTTAGTGCTGAAGAGTTAAAAGAAGAACATGGCATGGACTCTTAAGAAGAGCCGAAAGGACAAGAATGATGTGCAAGTTTCTGTCGAGAAAATCTATATGAATATAGAAAGAGCAGAATGAAACCATCAAGCGATTGAGCCGAATGTTTGCGTCGCCGCTTCAAAATCTTCGGTTGGCACATCGTTCAAATTATTCATACATGCTATCAATGCCTTTGTCAGGGAGTTCTCCACCAGGTATGATTGGCTACCCCCCATGGGTTTATTTTGATCATGGATGCATCATAATTCTTTACATCATGAAAGGGTATTACCAAGTAATTATACCTTTGACTAGTTGCAGTATTCCTGGAGTTCACAATCAGATTTATCGTTTCATTTACTTGTTTCGGTTATACATACTTTGGTGGATGATTTATGCATGCCCTTGAGGAAAATATATGCGGCCGATAACTTTTTATCGTTCTAAGAGATTATACAAGCATGGTCGATGGAGTGTTGACATCGTCCTGGGAATGCAAATTATTTTTTGGCACGCAAGCTCTGCCAAAAAACAGGGGGGCATGTGTTGATCCCCAAGCTTAGTTCCTGCTCGTCCTCGAGTAGGTAAACGATAAAAACAACATAATTTTTAAAGTGACATGCTACCAACATAATCTTGATCAAATAGTAATGCAAAGCACATGAACTGAATGAAGTGATCCAAGTCAATGGTCTATAGTTTGCTAACAAGTAAACAAGGAGTAAACAAAATGAATCATACAAGTGCAAACTTTCATGAATAATACTTTGGAGACAATGGAGCTATAAGAGTTTGCATAAAAGTTAGCTCACAAAGCAATAGATTCTAAATGAAAGTGTTTGACTAACACAAAGGAAGATTTAGTTTCAGCACTGACTTCAACTTTAACATATTTATCTCATGGATATTGTCATGGCAAAGTAAGGCAATAAGTCAAACATATCATTATATAACAACTGTTGACACTAGTGTTTGCTTGTGGAGATAGAAAGAAGTAGGAAAACTGACTCAACAATAAAGTAAAAGAAAGGCCCTTCGCAGAGGGAATCAGGGATTAAATCATGTGCTAGAGCTTTTTAAGTTTTTGAAAGCATATAGAGGGTATAAAAATATATATTGAGAGGTGTGTGTTAGTGGTCAACGAATCAGTAAATAGACAATACTTTAAGTCACAAGTTAACCAGACCTTACAAGAGCGGATCCCATGAAGGACGTTATTTCTACCAGCAGGTAGATCATCCCTCGTTCTCTTTTGTTTACACACTTATGAAAATTGCTTGACTGATTTCTCAGGGGCAAAAAGATGTGAAGAGAATTAATGGTTAAAGTTGTAATTAATTGGGACTGGGCACCCCGTTGCCAACTCTTTTTGCAAAATTATTGGATAAGCGGATGTATATGCCACTAGTCCAGGTGTAAAGTCTGATCAACAAGTGAAATAAAGACCATCTACCACATCCTCATGAGCTTGTAAACAGGACACAAAAAAGGAGTTGTAACAGTTTTGAATATTTTAAAGGTAGCACATGAAAAATTTACTTGGAGTGGCAGGAAAATACCACATAATAGGTAGTTATGGTGGACACAGATGGCATGGATTTTGGCTCAAGGGTTTTGGATGCACAAGCAGCATTCCCGCTTAGTACAGAGTTTAGGCTAGCAAGGTTATTTAAGCAAACACAGACTGTCAACCGGTACAGCAAGAACTCATATAAAAAACATGCTTGAAAAATTACAAGACTCCACATTGTCTTCCTTGTTAACCAAAACCTTTCACTAGAAAATATCTAGACTTTGGAACTACCAATGATACAAATCAAATATCAACAAGCTTTACAGTAGTTCTTCACTAATAGCCTTTACTTACATGATGCACAAGTCTAAACATTACTTACTTGGTAACTCAAAACAATTGACAAGTATCAAATTACTCAAGACAGTGATCTACAAGACTTATGTAAGCATTTTATACCACTACCACATGCATAGCATTTTCTGTTCAACCAAACACCAATCAACTTATTTGAACAACTCTCCAAACAAATATAAGTGAAGCAAGAGAGTACTTTCTTCAAAAGAAACTAATAGCTCTGACAAGAGATATATGAAAACATAGAGCTAGAAGCTTTAGCAGTAGCTAGACAAGAATACTCAACAAATATAAGTGAAGAACAAGAGTATTCCAATGAAAAAGCGGAGCGTGTGTCTCTCCCAAACAAGAGTGCTAGGATCCAACAAGTATAGAGCAGCAAACAAAACAAAAACAAACTGAAAACAAAAGCACACTGACGCTCCAAGAAAAGTACATATAATGTGAAAAAATAAAATATAGTCTCACTAGAGATGACCTGATAGTTTGTTGATGAAGAAGGGGATGCCTTGGCATCCCCAAGCTTAGACGCTTGAGTCTTCTTGAATATATTGGGGGATCCACGGGAGCTTCCCAAGCTTAAGCTTTTCACTCTTCTTGATCTTATAATATCATCCTCCTCTCTTAACACTTGAAAACTTCCTTCACACCAAAACTCAACATTTTTCTCATTAGCGGGTTAGTGCATCAAAACAAATAATCTCACTTGGTTCTGTAAGGACACAAATTCATAAGCAATCATTTTCAAACATTAGCTACTGTTACTAGGCTTAAGTGATGCTCTTTCACCTTAAAAGAAACCACTCAACACTTGTAAAAGAGAGAATGCAAAACAAAGACAGAATCTGTCAAAACCAGAACAGTCCGTAAAGATGATTTTTTTCGGGACACTTACGTCGCTCAAATCGAAAAACTTTAGTCGTACGAAAGTTGCGTACATATCTCAGGAACACGCAAAAAAATTGGCAGATTTTTCAAATTTTCTGATTTTCTACGGCGAGAAACGGTGACGTTCCAGAAATCTGTTCCTGTGCAGTAATCCAAATATAGGTACCATCTTGTCATAAGAGACTTTTCTTGGCACAACAAAACAGCAAATAAAAGATACAAAGGAGTTGTTACAGAAGTAAACAAGCTCCTTGACACAAAAAACAAAAATAACAGAAAGTAAAAAAATGGGTTGCCTCCCATAAGCGCTTCTCTTTAATGCCTTTTAGCTAGGCATGAAACATGAATCAAGTATTGTCAAGACTAGAAACATCAACATTGTTACCTTTAGACCTCTTGCTCCTTTTCTTGACTTTAACCTTGGGGAAAGTATGTTTACCATTTGGAGAGCTAATTCTCAGGATGCCATGGTTCATGTCAATGACTGCTCCAAGGAGTTTCAACAGTGATCTTCCAAGTGTAATGTGCCCTTTTCCTGCACATTCAATGACGTGGTAATCAACAGATACAGTCATTCCCATAAGTTTTGTAAATACTCCTTCAGCAATTCCCATGGGCATTTTAATGGAATTATCAGCTAAGATTATAAAGGCCTCACTTTTGGAGAGTCCCCACAGGTTTAAAGAATCATAGATATTCATGGGCATTAGGCAAAATTCAGACATAATGTCACAACGTGCATGAAAAATTTCCCCATTGATAGCAATTTTTACTGAAGGGACCCATCCTGAAGGTTCGAAATTAAAGGGGACATTTTCATCATGTATATGAACCTGGTTATAATCTTCTTTTAAGCTAGATATATCTGACTCAAGGGTATTCAGTCTTGCATCAATGTTCTCAATAGCGGAATCTATCTTACTATTTGAAACAGTAGATGCTGCAATTAATTTTTTTATAGCATTAAAGGCTTGATCTCCATCACGATGAAGGAAATCTCCCCCAACCACATCATCTAAAGCATATCTATAACACAGAACAAGACCAAAATAGAAGCTATTAAGGAGCAGGCTTAAAGTCATTTTAGGTTCAGTTTTCCCATAGGATTCAAAGATTCTAGACCAAGCATCTCTAAAACTCTCCTCACTCTCTTGCTTAAAAGTGATAATTTCTTCTTCAGGTGACATGATATAAGGAGCATGACTAGACATGATGACTAAAAAAAAGATAACAACTCAAAATTAACTAAGTGCAGTAATTTTTTTTTTGTGTTTTTGGGTTTTAACAGCAAACAAGATAAAATAAAATAAACTAAGCAAGACAAAAACAAAGTAATGAGATTGGAAGTGTCAGACTCCCCTATCTGGAGATTCCAGTGTCCCCGGCAACGGCGCCAGAAAAATGTCTTGATGGCGTGTTAACTGTAGAGTGTTTTATTACTTCCCAGCAACAGCACCAGAAGATCTGCTTGTTGACCGTGACAACACACGTTCGTTGGGAGACCCAAGAGGAAGGTATGATGTAGTGCAGCAGCAGTTTTCCCTTGAAATATGACCAAGGTTTATCGAACCAGGAGGACACGGAGGTTCTTCAGAAGGTTGTCAGCGGCGCAACTGACGTGGAACCTGCACACAACACAAGCAAACTACTTTGCCCCAACGAAACAGAGAGGTTGTCAATCTCTCCGGCTTGCTGAAAACAAAGGATTAAACGTATTGTGTGGAAAACAGTAATGAGTGCAGAAAGTAACAGAGAACAAATGATTGCAGTTGGTGGTTTTATCAGTATGAGGAAATGGACCGGGGTCCACAGTTCACTAGTGGTGTCTCCATAAAAGATAACTAACATGTTGGGTAAACAAATTACAGCTGGGCAATTGACAAATAATGAGCGCATGACAATGCAATATATGACAAGATGATTATTATGAGATTTAATTGGGCATTACAACAAAGTACATAGACTTGCTATCCAACGCATCTATGCCTAAATAATCCACCTTCCGGTTAGCATCCGCACCCCTTCCGGTATTGAGTTGCAAACAACAGATTATTGCATGAAGTAAAGTGTGTAATGTAAACAATGCAAATGACACGTAGACAATGCATCATTGTTTTATCCCTAGTGGCAACAGCACATCCACAACCTTAGTCGTTTCTGTCATCTCGAGCCCAGATTACTGGAGGCATGAACCCACTATCTAGCATAAATACCCCCTCTTGGAGTTACAAGCATCTACTTGGCCAAAGCATCTACTAGCAACGGAGAGCATGCAAGATCATAAAAAACATAAATAGATAGATTGATAAACAACTTGCTCATAGTATCAATATTCATCGGATCCCAGCAAACACAACATGTAGCATTACAATAAGATGATCTTGATCATGTTAGGCAGCTCACAAGATCTAAACATGGAGGTACAAGGTGGAGAGACAACCATCTAGCTACTGCAATGGACCCGTAGTCCAAGGATGAACTACTCACGCATCACTCCGGAGGCAGGCATGGCGGTGTAGAGGCCTCCGGGTGGATCTCCCCTCCGGCAGGGTGCCGGGAAGAGCTTCAGAACCCTCCCGATCTAGGGCTGATGACGGCGCTGGCGATGGAACATTTCGTGCAATATGATCGGTGTCTTTAGGGTTTTCGGGACATCGGGAATATATAGGCGAAAGGGCGGCGTCGGGAGGCAACCGAGGCGGCCACGCCAGGGCTTGGCGCGGGCCCACCTCCTACCGCGCCCTAGGGTGGCGTGGCTGCCTCGTGGCCCCACTCCGTCTCCCCTTCTGGCTTCTGGAGTCTTCCGATGAGATATTTGCACACGTTGATTTTCGTCCAATTCTGAGAATATTTTGCGACTAGCTTTTCTGAAAGAGAAAAACAGCAGAAAACAGGAACTGACACTTCGGCATCTTGTTAATAGGTTAGTCCCAGAAAATGAATAAAAATGCTATGAAGTGTAAATAAAACATGTAGCAATTGGTATAATAACAGCATGGAACATCAAAAATTATAGATACGTTTGAGACGTATCAGCGTCCATGGCGATGAGATCTCCTGGAGAAGAAGTCTGTGCCGTTTTCGATCTGTGGTAGGTAAGGGTTGCTGGCCTTCTTGGTCTTGGAGAAGAAGGCGTCTCTTTTGATCGATGTGGCCCCAGGCTTGGATGTGCATGTGCTTTTGCCTTCCTTTTTTGCTGGGTGTGGTGGTTTGCTTGCCTTCCTTTTTGCTTGGTGTGGTGGTCCGTGGTGGTTTGCTTGCCTTCCTTTTTGGTTGGTGTGGTGGTCCGTGGTGGTTTTGCTTGTCTTCCTTTTGCTGGGTGTGGTGGGGATTGCACGTGATGTGGTCCAAATTAGCTGTGCCAGCTAATTTCGACAGCGACCGCCGCGCGCGGAGCGCGCGTACACGGCAAGCTGACTGCGTCGACTTAAGCTAACCAGCAGGCGCCTGATAGGTAGTCATGTCCTTTAAAAAAACAAAATATGAATCATATGTTAGGAAGGTTATACCGAATCTTAAGTTCATACCCCAATAAAATTTCGAATCATGCTATTTTCATAACATATATATTATTGATAAAAAATTTAGTGGTTAAACTTAAAACACGAAAAACAAGAATGACACGTGCATTGTGAATTTGGGATGGAGGCAGCAAGACTAAAAGAATCGATCTAACACGTGTGTTTATTGAAAACAAGAGTTCAAGATAGATTTATTGCTCCTTAAAAAAAAGATATATTTATCGTGCTGGCATCGAAAAAAGTAGCAACTGCCGGCTGAGACAATGAGACATGTATTTCTTCCTCCTAATTCTGAATCGTTTGAACGCTAAGATGAACTAATAAACATTAAAAGAAAACTCCATACCAAAGGATTGACATTCTTAATTTAATTTAACTTTTAAAAATATTAACGAAATCGTAGACAAAAATAATCATAGCAAAGGGGCTGAATCTTTCAACTCTCTGTGGTTATTACGTAAAACTGTTTTTGGAAATTTTTGTTGCAAACAATCACCCACTTTGCAATTCAAATTCAAATTAATTTTGAGAAATTGGACAAAACTCATTTACTGGTCAAAGTAGATATGAAATGAGAACAATCATAGTACACGGTAATTGGCCGTTTAATTGGAGTAGAGACTTCTCTGATTTCTTTCTTTGCAAAAAAAAAAACTATTTATAAGTTTTTTAAAAATCTGAAAAATAATCAAGCATGTTTTATTGTTGTATCCCAGAATCATGCAAAATATCGATTTAAAATAGTTTATATGATGAGCTACAAAAAAAATGATAATGTGTGATCTAAAGTACACACTTTCAAATCTTCAAAATATAATTTTGCACGTTTTGTGGGATATATAATTGACAAGGACACAGAGGAGCCGCGCGGCCGTGGAAACGAATGACACCGCCGCACCGCAACTCATCCTTGGCCCCGGAGCAGACAAATATAGATCAAATCCAAGAGGGCATTCACGAATGGGAAGCACGTCCCGCCCCACACCCCGCATCCCCCACCCCAACCCCACTGACGGAACAAACACTTGCCCAAACACGCTCCCGACGCAACCTGAAGAAAACATATACGGAGAAACCCGAGCATAAGCCACTTTTCGTTCACTATACAGGAACATTATTTTTGAAATAATTGAACAATTATTTTGTTATGTGTTTTGCGGTGAATGTCTATTCATGTGTAAGAATATCTTCTAAAATTAACATGAACACAAATACGTGAGGATATACTTTTGATACGCGAACAATTGATTGTTACGATAAATGAACATTTTGCCAATTATTAAATTATTATTCAAATTAATCAAATAAATATGTTTTCAAGATTAATATGAAAACAATATAGAATTGTAGACCCTAATATTTTGTTGTTGTATTGCTTGGACCCTCGTGGGGTTTATATGGGAGTACATGGAGGTAGGGGGTAGACTTGGAGTACAAGGTCGCAATCCTAATCTATCTCTAACTCACGTACATGTATTCTAACATTCCCCCTCAGTCGTAACGGGAGTGTAGCGGACGATTGCGACTGGCTTTAAAGCCTTGCGCATCCATCATCTTCTCCCCTCCGTCATCATCATCTGCGTCTTTGGTGGTCTCCCTCTCTTCCCTCCCGCAGTCACAGCAGGAGTGGCGTGGACGCAAGTGACGACGCGGACGCTGTTGACTGGAGTTTTTGCCGATGTGTTGCTGTAGAGGTTGTCATGGATGTCGATGTCGAGATAGCCGGTCATGATGTAGCTGTGGTCGATGTTGTCGTAGTCGTGGTTGTTGTAGCCGATAGCGCCGGAGGCGCAAATAAAATTGCGTGGTTTTGGTCGTAGTCTTAGGTTTTGTGTGGCGGCGAGTTTTGTGTCATTGTGCGGCGGTGGCAGGAATCTGCGGCGGCGGCGAGTTTTTGTGTTATTGTGCGGCGGCAGCGGGTTTTTGCAGCGGCGGCGAGTTTTTGTGGCGACGGCGGTGTGTTGACAAGGATGTTGATGAAGACCACGTTGGTGTAGACCTTGGCGATGATATGTCGGTGTAGTCGTACAGCTTGATGTTGATTTTTCGGCTTGGTGTAGTCCGGCTCGATGCAGTGCAGATCTCGATGATGATGAAGACGTACGGGTGCAGCAGCATGTCGTGATTGTCGGGTAAATTGATGAAGTACATGAAAAATACGTGCATACCCTCGTGTGGATTACACTGCTGGAGCGCTCATAGACCAGCCCAGCTGTCTCGTGCGTCCCGCATGCAGCGTATGATGTAGAGGCATGCATCAGGATCAATCTGGTGTGCGTCGCGTGGCCGGGCCTGGTAGTACCTCCGTTCGCGGGAGCGCTGCTGGAAGTCGATGGAAGCGCCGCGCGGTGGTGTAGTGCCCCGACCGATCAGATCACCGCCGCGTGCGTGGCGTCGTGGATGAGGCGGATCTTGTCCGTCGGGTTCTTCAGAACTTGCGTGCCGATCTCGCACAGATTTTCGCCGGAAAAGAGGATCGTGATGAGTTTCAGCACAATACTATATCTCTTATTGCGCCGAACAAAATGCCCCATATATTAACAATTAGCTTGATGCTAATTTAGTTTCGCTCCTTAATTTAGTTATAGATGATCAAGGCCAGAGATGTTAGATGTGGAAGATGTGTAGGGACAAAGCTCGGTGTGTAATGAACGTGGAGATCATGATGGGTCCTTTGGTATTTATATGCAGAGTAGATGTTCGAGCCTTGTAGGCTTGGGGTTTCTTCTTGCCTTGCACGTGAAGTCTTGATCTCATAGCCTTTCTTAAATGTAGTCCATAGCTATGTAATCTTCTAAGAGCTGGTGCAACACGATAGGTGTTGGTCGGTGGAGGAACTTCTAGAAGCGAGCTACTGCCCAGAGAGCGATCTTTAGATGTCGTGGGCCAAATGTGGTGCAACTCCATAAGGTTACGGTCTAAAGCCACTTATCTCCTACCTGTGCGTTGACCCCAGAAGAACTGCTCACACCGATGAAGCCAGCCGAGCGGATCGACGAAACCGTCCTAGGTCGGAAAGTCAAGATGGTGGAAGCGTGGGACACTGGAGCTGGAGCCATAACCAGGGTGTTGATGCTGGTAAGGGATGGGGTCATAAATGTGATGTATGGCGAGGCGGCATATCTAGACTGTGTCTGTAGTGGTTAAGGCGTTGTCTCGTAAGGGGATGTGGGTGGCAGCTAGTAGGGCGGTGGTTGCAGAGAGGCGTGGATGGCTAAGTTGAATGAAAGGTCAGAGGGTTCGTGGGGAGGGGGGGGGGGGGGGTACCGATGGCTAGTTTGCTGTGGGAGGATCTGAGAGGTTGTAAAGTGGGCGGCAGTGGGAGAAGACGCCGATTAGAGTCTGCGCACCGCGCTTATGAGGATGAGCAAGGTGGACGCGAGGCCGGTTGAGGCGGCGGACGAGCCCCTGGTTGCCGGCTCCTACGACGTAGCTGAGTGCCCATACTAGAGGGTGGACCAGGGCGGTAGATGGTGGAGCACTTCTCAAGGGCGTCGAGGCGTTGGTCCATTGCGCCACCAGCTCCATTAGCTGGGCCACTAGATTCTTGAGCACAAGGTTGATATTGCCGCCGTCGACGTTCTCATTGCCTGCCATCCGATACTAAATTGTAAGAATCTACTATTTGCCTACCCCTAACTGCTGAAAAGTAGATAAAAGTAAACGACAATACTCTTCTGTGCTTTATTGAGAGGGGCCGGCCCCTTTATATAATAGACAAGACATGATCAACTAGCATGTAAATCTATTCAAACTCTAATATGATCTCTAAACTGACTGGACCCTTTCCTAATCCTAACAAAGATCAACTAGGACTCTCCACGTTGGATGGGCTGGCCCACATAACATTATATTTTAAAAAACAAAGTATTGCTATCTTATTCATTTGAGGATCTTTACACAAAAATGTTTTTTCAAATTATTCTTTTGATATTGGTGCATGACGCACTAGTAGAAAAAAGGGCTTCAATACCGGTTTCAGAGGGCCTTTAATCCGGTTGTGCAACCGGGACAATTAAATCGGGACTAAAGCCCCCCCCCCCCCCTTTAGTCCCGGTAGTCCACGAACCGGTGTTAAAGGCCTCCACGTGGCGGAGCTGCGCGCGCGCGGGCGCAGGACCTTTGGTTCCGGTTGGTAACACCAACCGGGACTAAAGGTTTCTGCTTTTTTTTTCTTTTCGCTTATTTTTCAGGGTTTAGGGTTTCTGCTTTTTTTTTCTTTTCGCTTATTTTTCAGGGTTTAGGGTTTCGGAGGAGATCACGTCGATGCACAAAAAAAAAGTTTTCGCACACGTGAAGATCACATAACACACACACAACTTGGTATATATATGTACACATATAAAGTACTCATTACATGGAGATCACTGCTAGTACATGGAGGGAGTCTATTTTTCGATATAGTGGAATTCTCCGGATTCAGGTATGACCTGCGTAAGGAAAAATCCCGCCAATTCCTCCGCAATTGCTTTTACGCGGTTTTTGGTAGGAGCTGGTTCCGCTTCCTTGCCATCTTTAAAAGAAGGAGATCAAATCAATTATGAAGGAAACTAAATACAATTGATGGTAGCAAAATAAATTTGTGAATGATGTTTACGTACCTCTTGATTTCTTCGACTATTGACTGTCTCATTGACCTTCATGTGAATGTACTCGCAAACGTAGTATCCACATAAATCCGTCCCCTGTGGTTGTCGCAGGCACCACTATACGAGAATAGAATTCAATCAAATAATAATCAAGAGAATGATAATGGTATTGAAACTAGAATTAGAGAGATACGCGGACCTAGGTACGTAGTACTACTTACGTTGTTAGCCTTAAACTCCAGCTTATCTTTCCATTCACCGCGTTCTTCCGCGATGAACTTTCTCCAAACCCTGCCCGGCAAAAAAATGAATTGAGGAGTTATTACTTACTTTGATATCAGGAAATGAACGAAAGAGGCCGATATAGTGCGATTGAAATTACCTCTTGAGCAATATACGCACGCTTTTGTATTCATCTTGATCTCTCCTTAATGAGTCCCAGACTTCAACTTCTCCAAGATCGATTCTAATGATTAGCAGAATGAAGTGGAACCTGCGCACGTTTATATACGCAGTTATTCAGAACTCATCAATTACACTTAATATCGGGAAAGCAAAATAGAATGTGTACAAGACAGTAACACTCACTTGAAGTTGTAAGGAAAAAGTATTTCTTTTTTGGTACTTTGTCGCTTTAAAAACGTTAGCAAAACGTCCTCTGTGTCCTGGGCATACTGTTCTACGGTGACTTCATGAACTTTATCCGGGTCAATGAACCCAATGTCCCAGATTCCTCCCAGTCTGCATTCACGAATCTTCATTCTGCATAATAGCGTACAAAAGAATGTCGTGAGGATAATTACAGGCAATGAACGAGCTTAACTAAAGAATTAAATTACACAAATAAATCACTTACAGACAATAGCAGCTGATGATAGATTTGTCGAGGGCACGTTGATTGTACATCTGAAAAAGTTCGGAGAACTCAACCTGCACAGCATATTCTCGGAAGTAGTGCTGTTCCTTAACTCCCGCCATGAAATAGAATCTCCCTTCTTTTGCGGCGGTCATGTACCAGTTATGCAATTTCCATAACTGTGTTGTTAGAGCATTCGGATCTTTGACCAGAGGCTGCCCGAAACATATTTATATGCCACCTCAGCAATGGCGTAACCTGTATCGCCATAGATTTGTGAGCAACAATATTGTCGTTGTAGAGAGCCGCCTTATCAGAAGGCACAATGAGCGGGGCGATCGATTGTACTTCTTGTTCTCCGAGCTGGGAACTTTTTTCCCGCATTTCTTTTCCTCCATCTGTGAGCTATGTTGCTTGTCAATACAACGCTCATAGTCTGAAAGGGGCCTCACTGGAGGGATATATAAGTTGTCAACGGTGCGATCAAGTGTCTCCCTTGGTATATTCTTCAGAAGTTCCTTTACGGGGTCCTGTCTTTCCTGTTTTTTCTGTGCAAAAAATGCTTTCACCTGGCACGCGAGCTCTCTTCTAATTCCTCCTTACTCTTCTCGCAAGGTAACTTCTCAGGAGTCTTGACTTTCTTGGGTATGTTTGGACGTTTCTTGACAGGGGACCTGTCTTTCCTGAGCATAGTACCAGTCGACGTGAACAGCTTCCGCTTTGTCAAATTACTAGTGGGCGCATCAGTCGGCTGACGGGACGGCGCGCGATGGACTCGCGGTGGGCTCCCAATCGTCGGGGAGGGCGGGTGGACTTTGAGGTGGTGGATTTCTACTCGGAGGAGTCGGTGGCCTTGGCGCCGAGTCTGGAAACACGATATATTTCTTCTTCCATAGAACGATACCAAGCTC
Source organism: Poa pratensis (assembly GCA_947311845.1). Taxonomy (NCBI): domain Eukaryota; kingdom Viridiplantae; phylum Streptophyta; class Magnoliopsida; order Poales; family Poaceae; genus Poa; species Poa pratensis. The sequence continues at coordinate 4,464,700 of CAMZMU010000093.1, read as the reverse complement.
GACTTCTCCCAGTGTCTTCTCGTCGTCACCTCCAGGAATGTCAAGATCCATTGTCTGGAATCCCGGCATAACTTTTGTCACCCCGACACGAGCATAGCCAGCTGGAATCTGACCAAAATGGAAGATTGCTCCAGGTTGATTTGGTAAAGCATAGCCATCCGCCACCGGACAACTAATGTTCTTCATTGGCATATGTAGCTGACAATTTGTCTTCTCCGTGATATCATCCACGGGGTAGTGAGCCGCCGACGGTTCGACTGCAGGATCTTCTAGCTGCGTGGAACCCACGCTGCTTTTCCGCTGAGATGGGCAGGCATCGACTGCAGGATCTTGTAGCAGCAGCTGAGATGCCCTTTGCTGGGTAATTGAGTCCAGTTGCTCCTGCTGCCGCTGCACCTGGCGTTCTAATTCCGTTAACCGGTCCAACCCCCTCTTCTTATTTCTGGAACGGCTTCTATAAGTTGCAACGTCCGCCGGAAACCCTTGATTCCAATTAACCCCGGCTCCTCTGCCTCGACATCGTCCCCAGTGTTCAGGATTCCCGAGGGCGAGTGTCAGCTCGTCGTCCTCTCTATCGGGAACAAATTTTCCCTTTCGGACTAGGTCTATTGCGTCCTCTAGTTTTTTTACGACTCTTGTAATTCTTTTCTTCCATTTTCCCTTGGCAACAATCAGCCCTGTGTCTGGGTCCAACCCTGCCCCATGCGCGAACAACCATAACTTGGACCTCTCGGGCCAGTCATCTGTCTGTGGAGTGATCCCTTTTTCACGCAGTTCGTTTTCAAAGGCTTCCCACTTAGGCACGGCAGTCTTGTAGCCACCTGACCCCAAAGTATGGTGATATTTCTTCTTCTCAGCATTCAACTTATTTTTGGCCGATCGGGCCACAGCGGTGTCCGATTTCTTATACGCCACAAATGCGGGCCACGCATCTTTTATCTTCTCTAGATGTCCAGTGAAATCTGGAGTTACTTTCTCATATTTTTTCCACAATGTTTTCTTCCAGCAGTTGAATTGCGTGGCCATCTTCTTAAGAGTCCACTCCTTGACTTTCTCCTTCTTCTTCTCTGGGAGACCTTCCGGTAGGCTGAAATATGTCAAGAGCGTGTCCCAAAGCAAATCTTTAATTCTTTGCTCGACATAACTTGCTCCAACGTTGGCTTTCTTCGGCTTATTCCATTCTGCAATGGTGATCGGGATCGTGTCCCTAACAAGAACTCCGCATTGACCTACATATTTACGGCAGTTGTCTTCGGGTTTCAGCGGTTTGCCATCATCAGCAACTACGTCGATCGACAACTTTGCACCATCTGGCAGCTTTATCCTTTGGTTCGGGCCTCGTTTCGTCTTTGGCGGAGTTCGAGGCTTAGATCCGGAGGGCTAAAAGAAAAATGATTCGTTAATAAGTGCAATATAAATCAATTAATGCATCTAGTGATCAACAGAGACTTAATATATATATACATACCTCGCCGGAGTTTGCTAAGGGCACTTCGTCGTCGTCTCTTATTTCTTCTAGCTCAAGTCCCTCACCGGAGTCGTTCAAACATTTTTCGCTGAAATCATCGTCTTCTCCACCGGAATCTTCTCCATCCGAATTTACTCCAAGGGTCTTCTCAAATATAATTTCTGCCATTCGCTCTTCATTCTCCTCGTCTCTGATGAAGGGGGCGTCCATAGCTCAATGTCACTGCAATCAATTATATTGCAAATTTAAAATTCATAGCATCAAGATTACAAATTACTTAGCAAATTTAAAATTCATAGCTAATAGCAATTTCAAAATAATAGCTAATAGCAATGTCTAAAATAATAGCTAATAGCAATTTAAAATTCATAGCTAATAGAAATTTCAAAATTCATAGCTAATATCTAATAGTATACCTACAATAGCAAAAATGGTACTGATTTTCATATAGCAACTACAATAGCAAAATTGGTACTAATTTTCATATCTAATAGCAATTTTAAAATAAAAATGAGAATGCAATTTTCATATAGCAACTACAATAGCAAAATTGGTACTAATTTTCATTGCTAATAGCAATTTTAAAATAAAAATGAGAATGCAATTTTTATATAGCAACTACAAATGTAAAACTGGTACCAATTTGCATAGCTAATGTCAACTATTACAACAGAGAATATAACAAAAATAAAAATGAGAATGCAAAATTGCTCACCTTGAGTTGGCCGGCGGTGGTGGTGGAGACCCGGACCGCGGCGGCCTCGTGGCGGCCAGAGGTCGACGTGCTCGAGGCCGGAGGTCGAGGTAGAGGGAGGGGCGGGCGCGGCGGAGGCCGGAGCAGGGCGACGGGAGGCGACGGCGGGGGGCGCGGCCGAGGCCGGAGCAGGGGCGCGCTGGAGGCCGGAGCAGGGGCACGCGACGGCGGGGGACGCGGCGGAGGCCGGAGCCGGAGAATCGCCGGAAAATCGAGCAGGGCTTCGCCGGAGGAGTCGATGTGGAGGAGGACGCGCGCGAATGAGGAGGAGAAGAGGCGGAGGGGGATCTAAAAACCGCTAACAGGCCTTTCGTCCCGGTTGGTAACACCAACCGGGACAGAAGGACCCTTTAGTACCGGTTGTAGCCAACAACCGGTACAGAAGGTCTATTTTTCGGCCGCTTTGAATTCGCGCGCGAAGACAACCTTTAGTGCCGGTTTGTGGCTACAACCGGGACGAAAGGGTCTTTTGAAATTTCTTTTTTCTTTGTTTCTTTTTTTCTTATTTCTTTATTCTATTGATTTAATTGTCCAAATTTGACAAACTTTATATCAAACTTAACCCTGGACATGTAGAATCTTTTGGTACTGGTAATTTTCAAGTTTGACTATGTTGAATATATTCAAATTTCAAATGGATGATTTGAGTAAATTTGATATAGATTTACATCCATATGATCAAAAAATTTAAACAAAATGCATGTTTGATTGTTTTTTATATAATTTGAATTTCTAAAACTGCTTTTAATATGAATTTTTTCTGCTCTAGTTTATTTTTCTTTTATACCTAGTTTAATTGTTTCAATATTTATGAAAATCATATCTTTTTATGATTTGTTTTATATCTATTGATTTAATTGTCTAAAAATTTGTAATAATCATCTCTTTATCTTAAAAACATCCTTAACAACATCTCATACAGTTACATAACAAAGTTTAATACATTATTACACATCACGAACAATTTTCATAACACAGTTACATTACTACAAAAACGGACTTGTTGGGTCGGAGGCCGTAGGATTAGGGGGAACGGCGGGAGGAGCCAGCCCCATTCGCGGCCGCCCGGTTCTCACGCGCACGTTTGCGGCGGAGGCCAAGATCCATGGAGGATGAGTCTTTCGCCTTGAGCTGGTAGGCAGTCTTGGCTCGCTGGACACGGTAGTCGCGGACAGACTGGAAGGAGGCTTCCATGGCCTCCTGTATCTGCAACCCACAGCCCTCTTCCCCGTCGTCGCTCCAGTCGAAGTCGTCGTCCTCCTCCTCCTCCGCGGGAGGAGCGGCGGCGCCTGGTGGAGGTGCGGCGGCACCTGGTGGAGACGCGTCCAAGTCGCCGTATGCGACCGTGGATCCCCACGCCACCCCTGCGGCGTACGCATCCTCGTCGGGGTCGATTGCAGAGCGAACCTCTGGCAATTTCCAATAGGGTAGATCCCAAAATATAGATTTCTTCTTCCACATGGGTACGTGTCCGCCAACGTCATTCGGAACAGATTGTCCGCCAGGACCCTTTCCAAATATTACTTTTAAATCCTTGACCATGCCATATATAACATCACCAGTAGGGAGGGTGGGCTTCGTCCGGTTATCTGCCTCACCTTTGAAATGCTTGCCTTTCTTTCTTACGGGATGCTTGTTTGGAAGAAATCGACGATGCCCCGGGTACACATTCTTGTTACCTAAATATATACTTTCAGTCTCACCTAAACAGTGCGTGCATGCATGCATTGTATCACTTGTTTGACTGTCCTGAAATGTTACTAAGAGCAGGCCAATCATTGATGGTTACCAACAGCAACGCTCGTAGGTCAAATTCCTCCTGTTTGTGCTCATCCCACACACGTACACCTTCGTCAGATCACAATTGTAAAAGTTCTTCAACTAATGGCCTCAGGTACACATCAATGTCGTTGCTGGGTTGCTTCGGGCCTTGGATAAGCACTGGCATCATAATAAACTTTCGCTTTATGCACAACCAAGGAGGAAGGTTATAGATACATAGAGTCACGGGCCAGGTGCTATGACTGCTGCTCTGCTCCCCAAACGGATTCAAGCCATCTGTACTTAGACCAAACCTTAAGTTCCTTGCGTCATCTGCAAAATCCTTGAACTCACTGTCGATGTTTCTCCACTGCGACCCATCAGCGGGGTGTCTCAGCATCTCGTCTTCCTTACGGTCTTCTTTGTGCCATCGCAACAACTTGACATGCTCTTTGTTTCGGAACAAATGTTTCAACCGTGGTATTATCGGAGCATACCACATCACCTTGGCAGGAACCCTCTTCCTGGGGCTCGGCTCGCCCTCAACATCACCTGGGTCATCTCGCCTGATCTTATACCGCAATGCACCGCATATCAGGCATGCATTCAAATTCTCGTACTCCTCACCGCGGTAGAGGATGCAGTCATTGATGCATGCATGTATCTTCTGCACCTCTAATCCTAGAGGGCAGACAACCTTCTTTGCTTCGTACGTACTGTGGGCCAATACGTTATCCCTTGGAAGCATCTTGTTTAATATTTTCAGCAACTTTTCAAATCCCTTAACAGATAGTCCATGCTCTGCCTTCCATTGCAGCAATTCCAGGGTGGTACCCAGCTTTTTCTGGCCATCTTCACAATTTGGGTACAAATTTTTTTTGTGATCCTTTAACATGCGCTCCAACTTCGACCTCTCGTTTTCACTTCTGCAGTTTATCTGTTCATCAAGAATGACCCGACGAAGATCATCATCGGACTCATCAACAATGACCTCATGTTCAGCTCCGTCTTCCCCCATTGTAGTACCACCGTGTTCAGAGAACACAGGATAGTTGTCATCATCCTCTTCTTCATTGTCTTCCATTATAACCCCTCTTTCTCCGTGCTTGGTCCAACAAAAATAATTGGGCATGAAGCCTTCTCGCAACAGGTGGGAGTGTAGGGTATTTGAGGAAGGGTAATTCCTCCTATTCCTACAGTCATCACATGGACAAAACATAAAACCATTCTGCTTGTTTGCCTCAGCCACACGGAGAAAATTATGCATGCCATTAATGAACTCGGGATAGCGTCGGTCACCGTACAGCCATTGCCGGCTCATCTGCATTATATAAATATATCAAAAACCATTACACTACATCATCATGAATAGGGAACTGACTAAATTAATTAATACAAGTTCATCACACATTAAAATCAAAGTAGAGTAGTGACCAAATGTAATACATAGTTCTCATAAAAAATACACTGAAACTAACATACAACTATCTAATTAATGCATTTAAATACAACAACAAATGCGATCAAAATCGCAGCAAAGGTAACAATTGAACCAACAGCATAATGGTACCAAGCCTCTTGACTAATGGCATATTTTCTAATCTTTTTAAGCTTCAAGCGCATTGCATTCATCTTGATCTCGTGATCCAAGCGCATTGCCTCCATCTTGATCTCGTGATCATTGACGACGTCGGCAAACTTGAACTCCAATTTCATCTTCTCTTCTAAGTATTGGAGACGAAGATCTTCACTTCTTTTCAATTTTTCTTTCAAATCATTGTTTTCTTTTTCAAAAAACTCGACAATAGGGTCGGTTGGAATTTCCGGTTCAACTACCTCCTAGATAAAAATATATCTATGTCAAGTTGGTCGGCATAATTTTCATAAACACGAAATTAAACAAATATATAGTTATAACAAACAATCGTACCACATCCGAATAATAGAGCGGACGAGAGCCGGTGTGGACAGATGTCAAAACCATGACACTGTATATAACAAACAATTAGACAAATAAGAAAATTATACAAGTAATAATTATGAATCTAAATCATACAACTAAGATAAAAACAAGAGGCTCACCGAGGTGGTGTCGGTGACGGGGCGGCGCGGGCGATCGACGGCGGTGAGAAAGGGGACGGGACGACACTATAAAAAACCACAAATCATACTTTAATTTGAGCTCAAAATGCATATAAAGAAATGAAATCCCTAACTTAGGCATTTCATCAAACACCTAGCTAGCACTACAAAAATCAAATGAGCTAAACTAGCAATAAAATGAGCTAAACTTGAAATGCCGGAAGAGAGGATGAAGTTGCTAACCCTTGTATAGGTAGGTGCCACCAATCTTGACAAATGTTGGAGAAAAATGGGGTGAACTCGAGCTCGGGAGAGGAAAGAGAGAGCAAAAAATGGAGTTGTGCTCGAGCAGGAAAAATGGAGCTGGGCTCGGGGTGGAAGAAGATATATAGGGGAAACTTTAGTCCCGGTTCGTAATACGAACCGGTACTAAAGATGGGCCTTTAGTACCGGTTCGTGTTATGAACCGGTACTAAAGGGTCTCGCCGTGGGGCCCCCACTGCAGCCGCCTGCCCCAACCCTTTTGTTCCGGTTGGTATTACTAACCGGGACAAAAGGCCTCGCACCAACCGGGACGGCTTCCGGCCGGCCACCTCGCCTCTGGAACCGGTACTAATGCCCCCTTTAGTACCGGTTCCTGTCCAACCGGTACAAAAAGGCCGCACCGAAGCCCCTTTTTCTACTAGTGACGGGTGCCAAGGCCTGCATGATGCGCCTCGCGTGCCCTTAGGAAATATGTTCAACTTCTTCCATGGTTTACACAAAATAATGATTCTATTTTTTTTCAAGTTTCTGGCTTACGCAGAGGGACAAAGCGGATGACTAGTATTGTTTGTTACTCTCTCCGTTCCTAAATATAAGATGTTTTAGGTTTTTTCCACATTCACATGTATCTAGATGTATGTTGACATGTTTTAGTGTGTATGTACACTCATTTGGGTTTGCACCTAACCAATATGTGATCTATCTAAAACATCTTATATTGTGGAACGGAGGGAGTACATATGTACACCCAAGGCCATGGCTGCACTTAGCAATGTTTCTCTGATATCTATTGTATGCCCCAGGCCCCAACATATATACTATCTTTGTTCCATAAGACAATCAAATGTACAATACAAAGTAATCTTACTACGATTTCTGGCGACTAATTAGTTTTTGTTTTTCCCTGTAGATTAAGTGTACATGGATGAGACTAAACCTTGATTACTGCAACTATATTTTGAAATATTGAAGTCAAACTGCACGACTAGAGATGGCCGAGATTGCTCTTCTACTTGTCATAAAAAAGATTGGCATAGCTGTGGCAGCACAGACAGTGAAATATGTTGAAAAGAAAGCTGGGCTGGTGGCAGCACTTCCACAAAACATGAGGCTGATACAGAATGATCTTGAGCTTATGCAAGCATTTCTCAAGGATATTAGCACACAGGGTTGCACGGATCAAGTCACGGAAACTTGGATAGGGCAAGCCCGGAGAATGGCGTATGATATGGAAGACATTGTGGATCAGTTTATTTATGTTGCAGGTGGACACCATCAGGAAGGATCATGTTGGGGTTATATGAAAAAAATCGTGAAGAAACCTCAATCTCTATTTACACTAGATGAAATTGCTACTGCACTTAGTACAATAAATGTACACCTTACACAACTTAAAGGAAACAAAGACTGGACTAAACCAATAGCCGGTGTGAGTGATGTTCCTGCAGCAAGTTACGAAAGCAAGCAACAACTGTATTTTCCTGGGCACGATTACTCAATCTCTGATGATGAGCTTGTGGGAGTAGACAAAAATAGAGATGCCTTGAAGAACTCAATGAATTTGGAGGAATGTTCTCAACTGCAGATCATTGCTGTGTGGGGTATGGGTGGCATAGGAAAAAGCACTCTTGTCAATTCTTTTTTCAGAAGTCATTCATCCAGTTTTGAATGCAATGCATGGGTTTCTGTCTCTCAGTAATACAAACTAGATGATATTTGGAGAAGCATGCTGAAAGGAATCTGTCCAGACAACAATGAATTTGATGCTGAAAAGATGAGCAGTGAAGAGCTACAAGTTGAATTGAAGAAAATTCTGGAGACAAAGCGATATTTGATCATATTGGATGATGTATGGACACCTGCTGATATTTTCAAAATTAAAGGGGTTCTAGCTGATAAGGGCAATGGAAGTAGAGTAATAATGACAACAAGAATCGAGGAAGTTGCTTCAATAGCTCATGATGGCTGCAAGATCAAAGTGGAGCCTCTCGAGGAGAAGAATGCATGGCATCTATTTTGCATGAAGGCATTTCCTAGAATTGAAAATCACATCTGCCCAAATTTATTACTTGAGTGTGGTAAATCCATAGTGCAGAGGTGTGCTGGTTTACCGCTAGCTCTTGTAGCCATTGGGAGCATATTGGGTCTTAGAGAGCAGAATGTTACAGAGTGGAGGCTACTTGATGGTAAGCTCATTTCAGAGCTACACAACAATAAGAACCTTTCTCATGTTGAGAAAATATTGAATCTAAGCTACAAAGACTTGCCAGACTATCTGAAGACTTGTTTCTTGTATTGTGCCTTGTTCCCGGAAGACTACAAGATCCATAGGAAAAGACTGATTAGATTGTGGGTCGCTGAAGGGTTTATTGAACAGAGTGGAGCATGCCGTTTAGAAGATGTTGCGGAAGGTTACCTGACAGAGCTCGTACGACGAAGCATGCTTCAGGTGGTAGAGAGGAACAGCTTCAATAGGATTAAGTGTCTTCGAATGCATTATCTTGTGCGGGAATTAGCAATTTTTCAATCTAGAAGAGAGAATTTCAGTACAAATTTTGATGATAGTCATGGGGTGATACAGGTGGAGTCAAATTCTCGTCGCATGTCAGTGCTGCATTGCAAAAATGACAATGCCATTCAATCGAGCATAAATCAGCTCAGGCTTCGCACCTTCATAACATTCAGCACCAGCATGGCCTCATCTTCATGGTTTTCCTCGGGATCTAAATACCTTGCTGTGCTGCAGCTATCAGGTTTGCCTATTAAGACTATTCCAAAGTCAATCGGACAGCTGTTCAACCTCAGGTACTTGGGCCTCGACAACACCAATGTGGAGGTACTCCCAAAATCTGTCGTGAACCTTCACAACCTGGAAACATTTAGTCTTGTAGGAACAAACTGTGTGAAACTCCCACGAGGGTGTGACAAGCTTAAGAGATCGCGGCACATTCGTATTTTAAAGTGGCTAGATAAAACCTTTTCGAGCTTTGAAAGTTTTGAGTCTATGGAGCCGTTTGAGGGATTGTGGAGTTTGAAGGACTTGCAAACTCTATGTGCAGTTGGAGCTACTAAAGTTTTTGTTGCAAAACTAGCTAATTTATCTCAGTTGAGGACCCTTAGCATTACTGGGGTAAGGAGCATCCATTGTGCACAATTGTGTGACTCTCTATCAAAGCTGCACCTCCTCTCAACATTACAAATAAGAGCCATCAACGAAGATGAGGTGCTTCAGATTGAAACTTTGACATTGTCAAACCGTCTTAAAAAGCTCTGTATCATTGGGCGCTTTTCCGAAGGCACTTTGAAATCCCCGTTTTTCTCAACCAGTGGAGATGCGCTTCACCAGATATCTCTAGAGTGGTGCCAGCTCGCGGTGAACCCACTGCCGTGCCTCTCCGAGTTGTCAAATTTGACCCATATAGGTCTTAACAGGGCGTATACTGGACGAGAGCTGAACTTCCAACCAGGGTGGTTCCCAAATGTGAAGACAGTTGTCTTGTCGGGTTTGCCGCACGTCAGCAAAATATGCATACAGAAGGGATCTTTGGTCCGCCTTGAACTTCTTTCCATCCGTGGCCTTGTCGAACTGCGGGCCATCCCTACTGCCCTGGAGCATCTGAAATCACTCAACCAGGCGCAGTTTACTTGCATGCATGATGATTTCAGAAGCATTGTTCAAGCGGCCAAGCTAGAGCATATCCCGATAGTCTTCTACTGAATATACTGTAAGTGAAACATCCTCAGCTAGCGAACACCTATTCCTAGATTTTGAAGCTGACGAAATTCTGTTTTGTTGCAGGTCCACACTGACACGAATCTTTCTTGCGTGGACGGCTTACAGTTATTGCCTTCAACGAGGGAGCTACCTCTGTTCAGCATCAGCGATGCATGAGACAAATTATCGTCCTTCCTATTATTATTTGAACATGAACTGGTTTGTACGTAATAATGCATGGGGATGATTTCTGTTGCTACTATCCCAACTCGGTTTTACATTAGCTATGTCTAATGATGTTAAGCTACTGTTTGAGAACATCATTGTGTATTTTACATAACATTCGTGTAATAATGTCGAAAACTAGAGCTACATTTGTGCAGTAGTGTAAGATCAAACCATCTATTTATCGGCTGCACCTGCACTGTTCTTGCCAAGTTCTGGACCTGTTATCATGTGATATGTTTCGGTCTTCTTTATTCGGTCCTTGTATTATCTAGAATGCCAATAGTATATTATCTGAAGAAACTCTATGTTGCCAAGCTTCCTGAAGCATCTATCTGGCCATCTCTAAACAGTTTGTCAGATGGGAACTGAGGCATGCAGAGAAATCGGTAGTCCAAAGAAACCAGTAAGATAGTAGACCCAGGAAGAGTCTTTGAGCATAAAGCAGGGGAGTGGATCGGCAAGGACACCTTGAATGGAGAGGGTGCGAGGAGAGCACGCAGCTTGATCGATGCGGCGGTGGACGAGGACCGATCTGGAGTCTGTCTGAACCCCGCGTGCGCGCGAGGCGGAAGGAGGCCGTTTTCCTATACTTGAGTCCCTACCAATCTCCATGTTCCATCTCTCCCCGCCGTCTCTGGCCGCCCCGCTCCTTTGCAGGGCCGGTGTGCTCGCCGGCCACCAGCTCCTCTTCCGTGGCCTCGATGGTGGACCGCTCCTCTCTTGTGCGAACGACGCAGCGGGCCTCTTCCCACTCCGGCTCGCCCTCCCTTGCCGCGTTCGAGGGGCTACGCGCCACTCTCGCCGGCTCCAAGTCCCCTCCTCTTTGCACTAAAAGGACCCCGTAAGAGCTCGTGGTCAGGGCAGGGTTCAAGGTGCGAGGGGACGGGGTTGAGCAGGGACTGGGCGGCTGCTGCTCGAGGTCCTACGTCATGAGGCAAAGCGGAAAATGCAACTTCACAACTAATAGGATCTCCCCGCTTATCCGACACATCCAAATGGTTTACGATCCGTGCACAAATTTGTAAAAGAATTTCAAATATAAATGTATTATCACTAAGTTCTGGATTTAAGTAATTTATTTTTATAGATTCATGTACAAACAACAAATTGATGTACATGCATCGACAAAAAAATTAAAACCACGCATGAACATATATTTTTATTTTATCAACACATCAGTTAGTATGAATAATATCGTTCGTTGGATGCAAAATCAACAGTCACGATAAGCGTTGGAATCCTCCTAATTGTGAAAAAACCGCCTTGGGCAAAGGCAGCTAGTCTGTAACCTCCTATTCGGCTGAGGGAGGGGTGGTGAAAACAGATACTCTCAAGAAAATCATGGATAGGAACCGATTTTAGCATCTCTGCTTGAGTGAATTTTATGCACTTTTTAGAGCGGTTAGCGGTTTTAGGGACAGGAGAGAGCAAACGGCACTGACGGTACCACAACTTGTCCCACGTGTATCATTAAGTCACATAGCTGAAAAACCATAAAAACCCATCACACAACTGAACATACGCATGCACTTTGGTTATAAACACGCCACGTCAGCCGGTTTTCCTCTTGGACCGGCATGTGCTAGCCAGCGTGAGGTGTTCCATGAAATGCGGCCAAAGAGGAAAAAAATCTACTTGACCATCTAACTTAGAATACTGATATACGCACAGTGGCCACGAGGATGGTGCAGCTATTAGTCAGGAACGCGAGCGGCGTGATCGTGCGCGGTGGTCACCACGGCGGTAGAACATAACCAGGGTGGGCGGCACGAATGGAGAGAGGAGCGGTTTGAAAAAATGTGACTTTGCCTTAAAATTTCTCCGTATTGTATACAACATTGCGTATTATACCAAGCATCGCTGGGACAATCAAACCTGCATCCAAGTTACCGATGCACGGTGGTTCGCGACAGTACTTAACTACCATCATATGTCATGGAAGAACTTGTAGGTCGTGATGTGGAGCACAATTGCCCTGATGGCGCCGATGCATGAGAGAGCTCCGACGACAGAGAACAGGACGGCGGCGGTGAATCCATGGGCCTTAATAACACGTCGCAACCCCAGGTTCTTGGGGAGCTTCCCAACCTTCAGAAATAATAATACTGGCAGCACAAAGTCTAGAGGGGTGAAGCCAACCGCTCCACAAATCGATACAAAGTCTCCAAAGAAAGGTATCGCCGCCGCGACAAGGGTGATTGCCCCCATGTATAGGGAGGTATAGGTCAGCCGCCACAACGGTGCTCTGCACCCCGTGTTCTTCTTCGCCGGAAGGCAGTCTTCAAAGATCGCGTATGTCGGCCTGCAGTATATCTTCAGGAAGAAGCAAACTTAGTGAGTTGTTATCAAGAAATATCTGATGAAATTTACAATTTTGCCATTAGTTAAAGTTACCTGAAAGCAACCAATGATCTGAATCACTGGAAATAAGTTTTCCATTACGATTGCCCATGCTGGAGCAGTCAGGGAGGACAGGATGTATGGCTGGACTTGAGAGCCAAACGCTCAGTAGCCACTAAATGCCAGTGTCCAGTAGGACATGACAATCAACGAGTACGCCGTCAACATATTCCTCCTCGCGGGTTCTCGCATAGTGCTCTGTAATTTCATCCAATTTTACTGCATTATAATGGAGGTGTGCACTAAGGAACTAATATGAAGTAAACTTTTGACGTTCACCTTAATTTCTGGCAGCATTGCGTCACCAAACGAGAAGGCTATTGTGCCCAGCGCATTGAAACCTCCGAAGATCTTAGTTCCAGTGGTTCCTTGCAGACTGTAGCTAACTTCTTTTCGGTCAATCCGATGTCCTAGAGAAGAACATGCTGTTGATTCTTTCAACATCTTCAGCAATTAAGTTTAGTACTTTATTCAGAGTTAAAAGTTGTTTGACTTAACCTTCATATATCGTGACATCTATATGGCTGTCACAGCAAATCCGATGGTGCTAGCAGTGCAGGTAGCATTCACCCACTGGAGCGAATGTATGTCAGGGAGCTGGGAGCAAGGTTTTGGGTACCAGTTTTATTTTTTTCTCGGAGGGGGCCGGGATTTCCGGTAACCGTGGTTACCGGAAATTACCGGCCGGTTACCGGACGAAATTACCGGACATAATTCAAAATTCAAACAGAATCGTCAAAAAAAAAGATTTTAGGAGTACGAATTCAGCACAAGTTTAAACATCCCGAGAATTTTCGTACGATAAATTCATTTACCGGAGGGGGCCGAAATTTCCGGTTACCGCGGTATTTCGGCCGGTAACCGAAACCTTGGCTGGGAGAGGAACAACTCGAGTGCGCCGAAGAGGTGGATGAAGTGCTGCAGCGTCATTGCGCCGTCATCGGCGGCGTAGTAGTGCTTGTAGACAGCCTTGAGGCTGCTGCCAGCCGCGATCTGGATCGCAATGTTGTTGCCAATTGACGCCACTGGCTGGAAGAATGTTGTTTCAAAATTTTCAAATCTGCACTTTCTATGTTTTCAAAAATTCTGGGTGGAGATAATGTTGAGATCTATAATTCTTAATGAAAAATTAAAAATACTTTGGCCTGGGACAAAAAGACAAATCTACACAGTTTTCATATTTTGAAACTCGACACTGTTCACCATCCACAGCTACGGACTTGTCTTTTTTCCAAGAGAAAGTTTTGCACCACTATAGATCTCAACATGATCTCCATACAGAATGTTTGGAAACATAAAACTGCAGATTTCAAATATTTTTTAAAAATAAGCCATATAGCTCAGCCTACATGTCACCACACTCGATGCAACACTATACGTGTTTCCTTATAGACTCATTTTGTTTCAATATGTGTGATGTTATAATAACATACTACCTCCCTTTCGTAAAGTAAGGCGTATATTTTTAGTTAAAAGTCAACAAAGTCTAACTTTGACCAATATTATAAACAAAAATATGAACATTTATAAAAAAAATCATAGACGTACAATGAAAATATATACCATCATGAGTCTATTAATGTTGATTTGATATTCTAAACGTTCATATTTTTATCAATATAATTGGTCAAAGTTACACTATGATGACTTTTGGCTAAAAATATATGCCTTACTTTAAGGAACGGAGGGAGTATTATATTTTGTTTTTTTTTGAAACTGTCACCGGGGGGGGGGGGAAGGTTCCCCACCTGAATATTATTGCCACAAAGAGATTACAGAGTCACGGCAAGCGTGAAGAGAGGAAGTCACGCCACAGACCGGCGTGCCCCTTTTGGACCTGTGCTTTGCACCGGTTAGTCCAGAGAGTAAGATCATCTAGGATGTTGCTTATAGTTACAGATACAGCTTGGACCAGATGTCGCAAGCGTGCGTGCAGGTGAAGAAGAGGTGATCTCGGTCCTCGGCATGGTGAAGGCAGCGTGGGTAGTCGCTAGATGAAACAATGGTCTTCTTGAGTAGGTTCTTTCTTGTGTTTAACCTGTCGAAGTAGAATAGCCATCCAAAAATCCGAACCTTCTGTGGCACGAAAGCACGCCAGATTAGGTCCAGCTTCTCGTCCTTAAGCTGGGGTGAGAGTCCTGCGTAGGCGTTTCTTGCTGAGAACTTGGAGCCGTCCATCATTCTGCGATCGTTCGGCTGACCTGTGAGGGTTACCTGCAGCATCAAAGAAATCAGCGACACCAGCTCTGCAGCTGCTGCCGAGGTGAGTCTGTTGCGCATGTTAGTTTCAATTCCTTCCTGGAGCACCGTGTGTACATGGTCGAAGTGTTTAAGGTGGTGGGAGTAGATGGCGGGGTAGGCTGTGGCTAGAGGCTCTGGGAGAATTCACCTATCGAGCCAGAAGAAGGTGCTTTTACCGTCTCCAATATTGCATTGAGTGATGAGGCGAAGGGTGTGTAAGCTAGACCTAATAATCTTTGCGAGGTATGATGAACTGGAGGTGTGGTGTAGGGGGAGGGGGGAGTGGTGTAGTATCCAATTTTTCCAGGGGAGATCACTAGAGTGCAAAAATTTGTACGTGAATTTCAGTAGTAGACACACATTCTGAATCTCTAAGTCTTTGACGCCTAGTCCACCTGCAGTTTTGGGGGTGCAGACTTTGTCCCAAGCGATCAAGCATTGCGCGCCACTACACGAGCCATCCGCTGCCCAGAAGAAGGCTCTTCTTTTTTTGTTATATTGCTCAATATTTTGTATTGAGAGTTTGAAACATGACATGATATAGGTGGGGAGAGAGTCAAGGACAGAGGAGAGCAAAGCAAGTCTGCCACCCTTGTTAAGGAGGTGTCCTCGCCATCCGGATAGGTATAGGTCGCTTTTGGATAGGGCAGGGACGATCGCAGAAGGTGGTAGCTTGTGAGGTGAAAGGGGGAGGCCGAGATATGTTTGGGGGGAAAGAAGAGACGTTAGTGCCTAGAATGGTTGCAATTTGTGCCGCTTCATTAACTACGTGCCACCTTAGTGATCTCCCCTGGAAAAATTGGATACTACACCACTCCCTCCTCCCCCTACACCACACCTCCAGTATTATATTATGTTACCACAAAAACTATCTCCTCATTAACTACGTGCCACCTTAGCAAACTTGTCATGTGACGTATAATGTTACTAGCTAAGACCAGCCACAGTGGTACATCTATTCAAAGGAAAATGAGTCGCAATATGAAACCGGAGTGTCTGAGCTAGAGTGTACAACATGACTTAAACTGACAATGTTGGGACCCACAAGAAAATAGAAAACAGCTTTTGCCATCCCTTTACGTCGATGCAGCTAACCAGATGCTCGCGTGGACTTTTCCACCCACGAGATGCAAGTTTTGTGTCATACAGAAACAAAGCGAACCAACAGAATCGATCGGTTCCCTGCATAACTGAATCGCTCTTCATCACGCTGTGACTGCTGTAAGTTACTCCTACTGTGGTCAGTCTAATCGTGAGATTTTCATAATAGATATATTATTATTTTGTATAGTTTTAATGGTCAAACTTAAAACACGTTATTCACATAAAAACTTAAAAACGAAAAACAAGAATTGCACATGCATTGCGAATTTGGGATGGAGGCAGTAAGCCTAAAATAATCGATCTCACACGTCTGTTTATTTTTTTAAGCGAGACAAAAGTTTTGTCTTTTATATTTATATGATCCGTTGGATCGTATTAAAACTGACGTCGCTTTCGTCCGTCAGCTTTCCCACGTGGGTGGACCCGTTTCTCACGCGTGATTCCTCTCTCCTTCACTCCAGGATAAAAAATCATGGACATCACGGCGAAGCCACTCCCAATCTCCAGCCTCCTGATCTCCGACGGACCGCCGGAAGCGATGACGACCATTGTAGCAGGCACCCTCTCCGGCAGCAGGCGCCCCTCCCCGGCTCCTTCTCCTGCAGCTGGCGCCCCTCTGCCCTATCCTCATCTACGGCAGCCGGCGCGGTTCGCCCCGCTAGACAGCCAGCTTGCAGTATGGATGTGATGCTGACGGCCGTCTTGCAGCACGGAGGCGGCGCCGTGGGCGGGCTTGCCGAAGAAGAAGCCGCCCGCAGCGCTGACGGCCGTCTTGCAGCATAGAGGCAGCGCCGTGGGTGGGCTTGCCGAAGAAGACGCCGCCCGCAGCTTCACCGGAGAAGACGTCCCCGTCGCCGGAGAAGACGCCGCCCGTCCCCGATGCCATCACCGTCGGCCACGGGAAGCGCCGCCACACTCCTAAGGTAGCACCGCGGGACGCCTAATGGCAGCACCTCCAGCCACCGATGGCAGCACCGTCGGCCTTCGGTGGTACCACCGCTTGCTCCATGGCAGCGCTGTCGTAGGTCGTAGCTCGTTGTAGCACCGGCGACAACCCCGGTAGCATTGTCACATGCGATTGCAGCCAAAATCCCTACGGAAAAAATCCAAGAAAATTCTGCTACAACGCTTATGTTGATTTGCATCACAACCAGAAAACAATTGCTACAAAACTTCAAAGAATTTGCAAGATAAAAATGATCTTAAACAGAAATTTGCTATAACACTTCTACGGATTTGCATAAAAAATTAGAAATTTTTGCTACAAACCATCCAACAGTTTGCACCACATCAGGCAAAAATGTTCCAAGAAGAAACTTGCTACAACTCTCCTGCGGATTTGCATCAATAACGAAAAAATTATGCTACAAACCTTTCAAATTTTTGCACCACATCAAGAAAAAGGACAAAAAGTTATCCAATAAATTTGGTTATGTGGATTTGCATAAAAGAGAGAAGAAAAATGCTACAATTGTTATGTAGATTTGCATCAAGGAAAGAAAAATTCTGCTACAAACGTTCAAAGGATTTGCACCTCACGAATAAAAGATTGCATCTAGAAAATTGCTACCACAGTCACGTGGATTTGCAGCAAAGGGAGAAGTGCATCGCAAGAAGAAAAATGCATCAAACACACAACACCGCCCACCATTGATAGCAACGGCGGCTGCCGCCAGCCCCTTGCAGCAGCGGCGTCCCCTGTTTTGGCAGCAACGCCGTCCGCCGCTCAGAGCACCGCCGGCCGGCCAAGTTAGCAACTATATCTGCCCCAGGTAGCATCGATGTAGTCTCTTTGCAGCACCAGACGCTCGGATCCTAGCAGCACCACCACCGTGTGACGACCCGAGCTGTGACGACCACCATTTGGTAGCACTATTAGCCGCCTTTGCAGCATGCCGTCGCCGCCAGCTGTCACCGCAGTTGCCGCACGCCCCGACGCCCGCCGCGGTTGCAGCACGCGGGTCCGCCGTCGCCGCCCGCGGTCACCGCGGTGTGCAGCAAACCGGCCGCCGACCTCGCATAAAAATTGCTGGTGGAGCCCGCTGGCGGAGGTGCGGGCGCAACGACGAAGAGGCATTCGACGTCAGGGCGGGATTACGGATGTGGAGGCCGACGGGAGCATGGGGTGGCGCGCGCGTGCTCACGGGGATGGAGCTCGGCTGCCGGGAAAGCTCACAGAGGTGGGGGACGAAAAAGGGAGAGATCCCCGTGGGGCAGCGCCGGCGTGCTCATGGAGGTGTTGGCCGCCGGCGCGGGAGCTCACGATTGGAGGCGTGGGGATCAGCGGCGGAGTGAGTCGAGCCAGAGCGCGGGCCAGAGCGCGCACAGGACGCTGCCGGCGTCGAATGGAGCAACTGACCAGGAGAGGCAGTGCTCACGGACGTAGATGGAAGCCGAGAGGCGAGAGCATATTTGCGGAGCCGCGGCGGGCTGCCGGTGGCGGCGGACACCGGCGGAGAAGCCGTGGTAGCACCGCACGTCCACGCCGGAAGCAACGCCGCTTCCGGCTGCAGCAACGCGCATCCGCGTCGGCAGCACAGAGGCTTCCGGCCGGCAGCGCCACGCATACGCGTCGGCAGCAACGCCATGGAGGAGAAAGGTCCTCGCATCGGGAGCAAAACAGCGGGCACAGGGAGAGGTACCCCGTGGGGAGGCGCGGACGTGCTCGCGGAGTTGGAAGCCGGCGGCGGGGCGAGCTCACGCTCTGGAGTGGAGGAGTTGCGGCGGGGATTCTGGGCAGAGAAAATTGCAAGGAAGGAGACGACGTATTGAAACGACGACGACGATTGAGAGGATAAGGGAGCGGTGTCTGTTGGCCCACATGGACGCGTGTCGTGTTGTGAATGCGGAGGACAGAAACGCACGATCCCCGGGTGATTACAAGACTTTTCCAAGGCCAAAGCCCCCAAAAAAGGAAAAACCAGTCACATGATAGCGTCCTTAAAAAACAATTTCTCCTAAATGCTTATCTCACGTGAGTATCCAGTTCCTGCCTCCATCCTTAACCCTTTGAAAGAGAACCAAAGACATCGACGAGCTGTTGTTGAAGACCCTAGCGGTTCGTTCTTTCCAAATTTTCCATGTAAGCAGGATGACTGCCGATTTAACCCCTTTGGGTTGTGCAATTGGAACCTTGATGATTGCCTGCCAATAATGAAGAACCGTTTGGCAGCCCGAGCCCAACTCCTACAACAAAGATGGGCAGGAGAGTCATTACGCCACAGCTTGCTAAATGCGCTTAGAGAACCTACACTTAAAGATAATATGCCTGGCTGTTTCTGACATGTTTTTGCAGAGCTGGCAAGCCCGGACAGCCAACCGATCTGATGTCCAAAGTCTGTTTATTGAAAACACGAGTTCAAGATAGATTTTTTTTGCTGGAAAAAAAAAGCAGCAACTGTCGTTGCTAACTCTCTCTTTCTCTCAGCAAAATTCAGAAGATAAACTAAAGAAAGAGATAAGTGTTTTTGTGCTGCGTGCAACTACCTTGCAGCTTTTCTGATCTTGTATTTATCCTTCGGTTACAACTGAATTAACGGGAAAACTGATCATGAACGAGTCGCCAGTAACTGCCATCCCTCATAATTATTAAACCAACAACAACTACCGCCTGAGACAGTGAGACATGTATTTCTCCCTCATAATTCAGGATGGTTGGACGCCAAGATGAACTAAACTGATAAAAAAAAACTCCATGCTAAAGGATTACATTTTTCCACATTTTTTTCATCGGTCATCGCGAGAGTCGGACCAGAGCATGCACCTAACGGCAATTTTCATCGGTAGAATTTCCTTAGCGCCGGCGCTAAAAAAGGCTCCTGGGGCAGCGTTGGGGGGACGAGTGGAGATGCCCTAACTCGATGCTGCGGGAGTCTAAACCCGGAACCCCGCGCGCGCTGAACAGAAGGAGGCCGAAAGCGCGAGAGGATGCACAAGGGAGAAGCGCTGACCGCCAATAAGGTGTCCCTCCAGCCGAGCGATCGATCCCCGTTGCCATCGCCGGAGGCCGGTTGCTGATAGAACATGCATCACTATCCTAGCAACTTTCATATCGAATTACATTATTTAAGTGCATCAATCGATTCTTCAATATCCTAGCGACCGCATGCACTATATGTCGCTCAAGAATAGCGCTCACTCATCCGCGCACATGCATCCAGCATGGGCGGGCCATGTACTTATTTTCTTTTGGGTCGTTATTGTTCTTTTATTTCATTTCATTTTCTTTTCTTATTTATTCACTTCATTTCGTTTCTTTTTCAATATCTTCATCTTAGTTATATAAGTGAATATGTTTTTCTAAAGGCATGAAAAATTTCCAAGAGAGATGAACATTTTTGTAATTTCTCTCTCTTCTCTATTATTGGATAATAAATTTTATTTGTAAGTGTGTGAACATTTTCATGAGACCCGTAACAGTTTTCTTGAAACTCATAAACTGTTTCTTGGAACCCGTGTACATTGTTTTATACATGACCATATTTTCAGTATATATATATGAACATTGTTTTCGTTTAGGGGTAGAGATTTTTGGCACCTGAACTCCAGTCCTATCTCTATTTTAAATAATTAAAGTTTTAAAAAATCTCAAAAAATCATGCATGTTCTCGATGATGTATTCTACGTGCATGCAAAATCATAATGCAAAACACTTCACATTTTGACCTACACAAAAAATGACAAATGTACCGATCTAAATATAGTAACAATGCAAAGATTTAAATCTCTAATTATTTTCATTTTTATGTAGCCTATAATGTGAAAAATTTGCATTGAAAATTTTCATGTGTGTAGTATACATCATTGAGAACATGCATGATGTTTTGTTTTTGAAAAAACTAAAATAATTTTTAAGATTTTTGTAACAGAGGATCACTGGAGCTCATGAGCCAAACCACTTTTTCAGGAACATTACATGAACAATTATTTTGTTATGTGTTTTGCATTGAAGTTGTATTCATGTATAAGAATATCTTTGAAAATTTACATGAACATAAATATGAGGATATATTTTTGATACGCAAACAGTTGATTGTTACGATGAATGAACATTTTCCCAATTATTAAAATGATTATACAAATTTTATCAAATAAATAGATTTTCAAGATTAATATGGAAACAATACTATACCTCTATTGCACCGAACAAAGTGCCCCATATAGGACCGATGCATACGATGCACCCCTGTTGCTCGCAATAACCGGCACATGAACACTTCCTGTATGCTAATTTAGTTTTCGCTTCTTAATTAAACTATTATCGTGGATTCGTAATAACATCCGACGATTGTGTGCCTGTTGGAAGCGTCAGGGGGCGGGCGCACGGCAATAGGTGGCTGGGAAGGGCCTGTGGACAGATCGTTGACTAGGACTAGGCCAACCCTACATAATTTTATTAAAACTTGAAGAGAAGAGGTTGAAGGTTCTTGGGAGTCGGGAGATGCCGGAGCCGTGTGATTATTTATCGCCAACTATAGAGCAATCGTGAGTATATTAAGAAAGTAAATGGCAACTTGGAGTTGTTGGGTGAAGTTGATTATCGCCAATAATTGCGTAGACACGGCCCTGATCTACATTTGCACGTCTTGTCTTGGCATGTTTGTTGCTAGGCCTCTGCGCAGCTTGGAGACATCTCTCATCTTTGGCTTCGGAGAGGAAGAAACTCCAAACTTCAAACCTTCGTGGCGACGATGAAGCCAATTCGACCAGATTAGTACAGGTATAGTTCTCTCTTACTCTTCCGATCTTCTGCTGGCTCCTGCTTTTCCGATCTTCTTTCAATATCTGATAACTATTGTGACCAGTCTGTGCAGGCAGCCAACCTGTGATGTCGTGATGAAGAATGTTGACTGTATGCCGTTTGTTGAGATTTGAGACAGAACAGATCGAATATGTTCAAACCGAATTTGTCTTCCTGTTAAAGACTCGCAGATGAAACCGAAAAGGTATCGCTTCGCACTTTATATATTTGCAATATTGGTCTGATTGAGTTCACTTTTCCGACTCGGGTGCATCGGCTGTGCATGGGTGATTGAAATTTTCAAGAAAGCCTAGTTCCAAGTTTTGAAGTGTTTGGTCGTTTGGAAATATTGGTAGTACATTAGTACACTAGTACATATCGGGTAAACGCAGTGGCGGCTCCATCAATTGGAGGCTGGTTATTCAGCCAATATATTTTTTGCTCTAAGCTCAATATATGAACCAAACGGTACAGAAAAAACAATATGGCATAGCAGCAATAGCAATTTTTCAGTGAACCGGACCACAATAATTATATAGAAACAAGCATAAATAAGTACCTTTTGATTGATAAATTAATAATATCCCATCTTACAATATAACTCTGCGGTCGCCTTTATGGAAGAGATTGATGACATCCTCATCCTTTACTTGATTGAAAAATTCTCTCTCAAGAAATGTAACCAATCAATTGTTCAAGAAATCATTACCCATTTTGTTCCTTAGCTTATTTTTCACATAGGTCATTGAAGAGAATATCCTTTCAACACTAGCAATAGCTACTGGCAGAATCAATACCAACTTAAGAAGCTTGTAAACAATATGATATTGTCCATGCTTGTTTGTCTCGACAAGCATAACTCAAAGCTGACACGTATTCTTCAAGTTTTGAAACCTTTGATCTCTATGCACATGAGTAACATACATGTTTTGTTGCCATGAAAGTCTTCCTAGTTCCTCACTTGTGAAATCATTAGTATAAAACTTTGTAGAAGCCTAACCAACTTCTCTTAATCATAAGCATCAAATAGACGAAGTGGACAGAATGCTGCCATGCAAGAAAGTAGTTTCGTGTTTACCTCATCAAACCTTCCATTCAGCTCACTAATTTGCCTATCAATGACACTCAGATACATATCAACTTTGAAGCGGTAGTAATTCAACAGGAAAGTAAGGACCATCCATATCAACAACTTTGATCTTATGCTTTGTACAAAAAGATGTTACCTTTTTGAGAAAACCTTCCCATGAAGGGTCGTCCCTCAAAACCTCCAAGTGATACTTTGTGACATCAACATGGTCAATAGCATGAACAATATCTTCGTCTTGCTTTTTCATGCAAATTCTTCTTGAGTTTACAGAATCTCCCTGGCCGACTCGGGCTAGCTGACTCGGGCGCCACCGCTGCTCCCTGCTAGGTCTGGCTCCGTGTGTGTGTTCCATGTGGCGTGTGTGAGCGTGAGTGCGTGCTGCGAGCGAAGCGATGTGAAACAAAGCGTGCTTCTGGCCTTCTGTGGGCTGGGCTTTGTCTACCGTGCGTCTTTGGGATGGGTTGATATGTAGTAAAAAAATTGCTCGAAATCAATACAGGTGCTTAGTGCCGTCACTGGGTAAACGCACACGGTTGATTTCGGCCATCGCACACGATTCTACCGCCTATCCACGATCCTCGAACTAGCCCACTCAGCCACCCTCAAGTCATGGAGCACGAACTAGGTGTAATCTGCAAAGGAATTATGAACTCTAACCCACACAACCAAGCTCAAGTCATGGAACACGAATTAGGTGCAAATCAGCGTGGAATCACCAGAACAAGTGTAGCAATATCTCTCCAACCTCACGATGAGCCTATGTATTTGTCAAGATATCAAAATGGCTAAAAGTCTGGTATTAGTGGGAAGGTAGGCTACTTGTACTAAGGGACAACCCCTTCCTTGGGTGTGAAGGGACCAACTAAGCACCATAATCAACTTTGTAGGTGTGCAGCTCAGGGACTTAATGAGGTAGCTTCTCGAGTTCTCCCTTAAGTTGCAGTTTCTTGTTTCGGCAGAAACATTCTTTCATCGGAGTAGGATATTGTTTTCTTCAGCAGAAAGTTGTCTTCATGAACTCTGCAAGGTTATTTTGTTGGCGTAAAACATTATTTTTACACAGACGGAAAGATCAGCAAAAACTTGTTTCTCCATGAACTTTGCAACTCTTTTTTTTCATAGTGTAAAACATTGTTCTTGCACGGACTGCAGGATCTCTAATTTTCTTCCGCATCGTTCCTGAGTACAACCAGCGACAAAATAGTTGAAAGCACAACCATGTATTCAACACTACTTGGTAAACTCCAGTTAGCGTGCTCACCTGATCATATATTTCTTTAGCACGGTGATACGTCTCCAACGTATCCATAATTTCTGATGTTCCATGCTTATATTATACCAATTGCTACATGTTTTATATACACTTCATATCACTTTTATGCATTTTCTGGGACTAACCTATTAACAAGATGCCGAAGTGTCAGTTCCCTGTTTTCTGCTGTTTTTGGTTCCAGAAAAGTACTTCTGCGAATATTCTCGGAATTGCACGAAACAAAAGGCCACGTCCCTATTTTTCCAACACGTACACGAAGTCCGAAGGAGAGACGAAGAGGAGCCAGGAGGCGGCCAAACCACCTGGCGGCGCGGGCCCACCTCCTGCCGCGCCGCCATATGGTGTGGCCCCCTCGGGACTCCACCGACGCCGCCCCTTCGCCTATATATTGCCTCAGACGCGAAAACCCTAAAATACCAAGCCAATTTCCACGAAGAGTTCCGCAGCGCCGCCGCCATCGACGACAAGTTTCGGGGGACAGAATCTCTGTTCCGGCACGCCGCCGGGACGGGGAATTGCCCCCGGAGTCATCTCCATCGACACCACCGCCATCTTCATCGCCGCTGCTGACTCCCATGATGAGGAGGGAGTAGTTCTCCCCCGAGGCTGAGGGCTCTACTGGTAGCTATGTGGTTCATCTCTCTCTCCCATGGTGTGATCTTTATGTGATCATATGTATTGCTAGTATCGCTGAATACATTAATAATGTTTATGCTACTCACGTGATTTTGTCTAGTTTCTGGAGTCATTGTGACAACACGGTATCAAGGTGACAGTGTGGGTACTTGTGTGACTCTATGAATAATTTAGACATTTATCATGGCTTATTCTTGGGAATTGTGGTGTTTGTTTACTCAGACTTTGAGGTGTGCTTTTGCAGCCCTACGCATAGTACTCTTGCTTCATCAAGAAGGAGAATAATCCCGAGTAGTATTTACTTGTGTTCAGTTGTGCTAATCTAGTTGAATATGTAGATGTTACTCTCTATGTATTATGCCACTCTAGAGGTTACTTTAATATGAACTCCGGAGTTACTCTCCACGGTGTAAAGTTGACAGTGTGTGCATCGTGTGTGACTCCTTTATGACGTTGTCGGTGTTTGTTTACTCAGACTTTGAGCTGTGCTTTTGCAGCCCTACGCAACGAATGGTGTTTGTTATCCAATAAGAGAGTGTTTAAGAGTAGCTTTTATTTATTCAGTTATGAGATCATTGTTGAGAGTGTCCACTGGTGAAAGTATGATCCCTAGGCCTTGTTTCTAAGCATTGAAACACTGTCTAAAAGAATAGAAGCACACGTAGACATCAAGCTATTTTCTGGCGCCGTTGCCGGGGAGGTAAGGTAAAAGGTATTCACATCCTCTGGCTACTAAGCTATTTTCTAGTACTGTTGCTAGTGTGTGAGTGCTCGAAGGTATTTCCTTTAGATTCTGCAATTATTTCTTTTTGTTTCTTGTTTTTATTTTCACTAGTTAGGCTTAATGGAAAACAACAAAAAAATTAGAGATCTTTATGAACTTTATATTGAATTAGGACATGATGCTTTTGAAGAGAAAATTAAAAAACCTATGGAGGCTTGTTTGCATGATGGTAGCAATGGTATTACTATAAATTCTTTGAACACCATTATTGCTAATGCTATGGAAAAGTCTAAGCTTGGGGAAGCTAGTTGTGATGAATATGATATTTTTAGTCCCCCAAGCTTTAAGGAGGAAATTTGCTTTGATGATACTTTGCCTCCAATATATGATGATTATAATCATTGTGATATTTTCAGTCCACCTACTATTGAGGATATAGTTTATGTTGATTATGATATGCCTCCTATATATGATGTTTACAATGATGAATATGATATTTCAGTCCATCTACTATTGAGGATAAAATTCATTATGATTATTCTATGCCTCCAATTTTTGATGATTACAATGATGGATGTGATACTTTTACTCTCACTATTATAATGATTCATGCTTATGTGGAGAGTAATGATACTTTATGCATGGATCATGATAAGAATGCTTTATGTGATAGCTATATTGTTGAGTTTATTCATGATGCCGCTGAAAATTATTTTGAGAGAGGAAAGTATGGTTATAGAAATTTTGTTACTAAAACTCTCTTTATGATGAATGTTTTGAGCTTTCTCTTGATTTGCTTTTATTTGCTGGGTACTTTAAGACCTACTGGTCCTTATGAGAGAGGGAGACACGATTTCATATATCACAATAATATTAAGTCTTCTCTCTTTATGTTGAAATTTTTGAAGTTACACTTGTTTTGCATTTCTATGCTAGTCACTTTGTTCTTCATTGACTTGTTTTCTTACAAGACTCCTATGCATAGAAAGAGTGTTAGATTTAAACATGTTTTATATATGCTTCTTGATGCTCTCTTTTATGTTTCAACTCTCATCTTTATGTGGGCATCATAAAAATCACTATGCCTAGCTAAAAGGCTTTAAAGAAAAGCGCTTATGGGAGACAACCCATGTTTTTATTTGCTGTTATTTTTTTTTCTTTGAGTCAAGGTTTTGTTACTTCTGTAGCAACTCCTTTGTATCTTTATTTTATGCATTGTTGTGCCAAGTAAAGTTCTATATTGAAAGTTGATGCAAGATTTGGATTTCTGCGCAGTGACAGATTTTTAGCTGTCACGATTTGAGCTTTCTCCCTGTAGAAAATTCAAAAATTCTGAAAAAATCACGCATCTTCCTGAGATATGTACGCAACTTTCATTATTTTGGCCAGATCCATCTGAGCAACTTAAGTGCCTCGAAAAAATTCGTCATTCCAGACTGTTCTGTTTTTGACAGATTCTGCCTTTTGTTTTGCATTCGCTCTTTTACTGTGTTTGTGTGGATTTCTTTGCTCCACAAAGCATTGGTGGCTGTAGCTAATGTCCAGAAGCTTTGGGATTGATTGTATCATTACAGAATATGAGAATTTTTGATTATGCACTAACCCTCTAATGAGAACTGTCTTGAGTTTGGTGTGAAGGAAGTTTTCAAGGATCAAGCGAGAAGGGTGATATTATGTGATCAAGAAGAGTGAAAAGCCTAAGCTTGGGGATGCCCCCGTGGTTCATCCCAACCATATTCAGAGAGACTCAAGCGTCTAAGCTTGGGGATGCCCAAGGCATCCCCTTCTTCATCAACAACTTATCAGGTCATCTCTAGTGAAACTATATTTTAATTCTTTCACATCTTATGCGCTTTACTTGGAGCGTCTGTGTGCTTTTATTTTTGTTTTTGTTTGAATAAATTCGGATCCTAGCAATCCTTGTGTGGGAGAGAGACACGCTCCGCTTTTTCATGTGAATACTCATGTTCTTCACTTATATTTGTTGAGTATTCTTAACTAGCTACTGCAGTGCTTTTAGCTCCTGTTTTTCATGCATCTCTTCGAGCTGTTAGCACTTGTTTATAAATACTCTCTTGCTGCATTATATTATCATTTGGAGAGTTTATGTTTAAATAAATTGATTGGTGTTTGTTTGGAAGAAAGAAAATGCTACATGTAGTAGTTGGTATTGGAAAAGACATATGCATTCTTGTAGATCATTGTCTTTTTCGATTTGATACTTTGCAATTGTTTTGAGCTCTCAAGTAGATCATGTTTAAGCTCTTGCATCATGTAGTTAAAGCCTAGTAGTGGAGAACTACCGTAGAGCTTGTTGAGACTTGGTGCATATTTGTTCTCTAAGGTCTAGATATTTTCTGGTAAAATGTTTGAGCAACAAGGAAGACAGTGTAGAGTCTTATAATACTTGCAATATGTTTTTATTGATTCTTGCTGTACCGGTTTATACTTGTGTTTGCTTCAAACAACCTTGCTAGCCTAAACTCTGTACTGAGAGGGAATGCTTCTCGTGCATCCAAACTTGAGCCAAAACCCATGCCATTTGTGTCCACCATACCTACCTACTATGTGGTATTTCCTGCCATTCCAAGTAAATACTTCATGTGCTACCTTTAAACTATTCAAAACTTTATTACTCCTTATTTGTGTCAATGTTTTATAGCTCATGAGGAAGTATGTGGTGTTTTATCTTTCAATCTTGTCATTTACTTCTGACAGACTTTCACCAATGGACTAGTGGCATATACATCCGCTTATCCAATAATTTGCAAAAAGAGCTGGCAACGGGGTGCCCAGCCCCAATTAATTACAACTTTCATTAATAATTCTCTTCACATGTTTTGCCCTGATTTATCAGTAAGCAACTTAATTTGCAAATAGACACTCCTCCATGGTATGTGAATGTTGGAAGGCACCCGAGGATTCGGTTAGCCATGGCTTGTGTAAGCAAAAGGTTGGGAGGAGTGTCACTATAAAGAAACTAAAATACATGTGTAAACAAAAGAGAAGAGGGATGATCTACCTTGCTGGTAGAGATAACGTCCTTCATGGGAGCCGCTCTTGAAAGTCTGGTTGACAAGGGGGTTAGAGTGCCCACTACCATTCGTTGACAACAACAAACACCTCTCAAATACTTATTTTGTGCTCTCTATATGCTTTCGAAAACTTAAAAAGCTCTAGCACATGATTTAATCCCTGCTTCCCTCTGCGAAGGGCCTATCTTTTACTTTATGTTGAGTCAGTTTACCTACTCCTTTCTATCTTAGAAGCAAACACTAGTGTCAACTTTGTGTGCATTGATTCTTACATGTTTACTTATTGCACTTGTTATATTGCTTTATGTTGACAACTATCCATGAGATATACATGTTACAAGTTGAAAGCAATGCTGAAACTTAATCATCCTTTGTGTTGCTTCAATGCCTTTTACTTTGAATCTATTGCTTTATGAGTTACCTCTTATGCAAAACTTTTTGATGCTTGTCTTGAAAGTACTATTCATGAAAAGTTTTTGCTTATATGATTCATTGTTTACTCTTTATCTATGTTAGCAAACTATAGACCATTGCTTTGAGTCACTTCATTCATGACATGAGCCTTGCAATATATGATCAAGATTGTGTGAAAGCATGTCTCCTCAGAAATTATTTGTTGTTATCGTTTTACCTACTCGAGGACGAGTAGAACTAAGCTTGGGGATGCTTGATACGTCTCCAACGTATCCATAATTTCTGATGTTCCATGCTTATATTATACCATTGCTACATGTTTTATATACACTTCATATCACTTTTATGCATTTTCTGGGACTAACCTATTAACAAGATGCCAAGTGCCAGTTCCCTGTTTTCTGCTGTTTTTGGTTCAGAAAAGTACTTCTGCGAATATTCTCGGAATTGCACGAAACAAAAGGCCACGTCCCTATTTTTCCAACACGTACACGAGTCCGAAGGAGAGACGAAGAGGAGCCAGAGGTGGCCAAACCACCTGGCGGCGCGGGCCCCCCCTGCCGCGCCGCCTATGGTGGGCCCCTCGGGCTCCACCGACGCGCCCCTTCGCCTATATTTGCCTCAGACGCGAAAACCCTAAAAACCAAGCAATTTCCACGAAGAGTTCCGCAGCGCCGCCGCCATCGACGACAAGTTTCGGGGGACAGAATCTCTGTTCCGGCACGCGCCGGGACGGGGAATTGCCCCCGGAGTCATCTCCATCGACACCACCGCCATCTTCATCGCCGCTGCTGACTCCCATGATGAGGAGGGAGTAGTTCTCCCCCGAGGCTGAGGGCTCTACCGGTAGCTATGTGGTTCATCTCTCTCTCCATGGTGTGATCTTTATGTGATCATGTGTATTGCTAGTATCGCTGAATACATTAATAATGTTTATGCTACTCAAGTGATTTTGTCTAGTTTCTGGAGTCATTGTGACAACACGGTATCAAGGTGACAGTGTGGGTACTTGTGTGACTCTATGAATAATTTAGACATTTATCATGGCTTATTCTTGGGAATTGTGGTGTTTGTTTACTCAGACTTTGAGGTGTGCTTTTGCAGCCCTACGCATAGTACTCTTGCTTCATCAAGAAGGAGAATAATCCCGAGTAGTATTTACTTGTGTTCAGTTGTGCTAATCTAGTTGAATATGTAGATGTTACTCTTTATCTATTATGCACTCTATAGGTTACTTTAATATGAACTCCGGTACTCTCCACGGTGTAAAGGTGACAGTGTGTGCACCGTGTGTGATCCTTTATGACGTTGTGGCGCTTGTTTACTCCGGCTTGAGGTGTGCTTTTGTAGCCCTACACAATGAATGGTGTTTGTTATCCAACAAGAGAGTGTTTAAGAGTAGCTTTTACTTATTCAGTTATGAGATCATTGTTGAGAGTGTCCACTAGTGAAAGTATGATCCCTAGGCCTTGTTTCTAAGCATTGAAACACCGTTTACATCAAGTTCTGCTACATGTTTGCTTGCTGCCATCTTTATTTCAGATTGCAGTTACTACTTATAATCATCCATATCACTTGTATTTCACTATCTCTTCGCCGAACTAGTGCACCTATACATCTGACAAGTGTATTGGGTGTGTTGGGGACACAAGAGACTTCTTGTATCTTAATTGCAGGGTTGCTTGAGAGGGATATCTTTGACCTCTACCTCCCTGAGTTCGATAAACCTTGGGTGATTCACTTAAGGGAAACTTGCTGCTGTTCTACAAACCTCTGCTCTTGGAGGCCCAACACTGTCTACAAGAATAGAAGCACACGTAGACATCACACGGCTTCTTGTGATTGGTCCGTTGGTAGTCGTGAAGGGGTTCGCAGCAGAAAACAATAATTTTTCTAACTAGCGCACGCCAAAACTTAGCCAGGATCTATCTATCTAGTAATGCGGTAATGGAACGGAATCGATAACATACCTCTTGTAGACCGAATAGCGGGGATTACGCTCCCGCACAACCGTTGCCGATGAAGACGACGTAGCCGACCTCAAGGTCGCGAAGATCCTGACGCGACGAAGACGAAGACGGCGCGACGATGACACCCCGGCGCCCCATGTGTGGCGCCTCCGCGCACACGTGCGGAGCTTGACGATGACTCCCGGTCTCCCAGATCCAGCTAGGAGAACTTGGGTGGAATTCCGCAGTACGACAGCGCACTGCGGTATAGACGTCTCACGTATATGCAGTCCAGACAGGGGGCCGCACTTTACGGAGATGAAGAGGGTGAAGTGGGGCGGAGGGGCTGCCTCGGCCAAGAGGATTTTTTTGTGTGCATTTAATTGAATTAACATGCCCCTCTATTTATTAGGGGAGAGGGGTGCCCCTCTCCCTAGATCCCCCATGTGGGACTAAACAAAAGGAGAGGAGGGGGGGGGGGGGGGGGGGGGGGTCGGCCGGCCGGCCGTGGTGGCCATGGGACCCACACCTTGGCCCACCCGCCCCCTCCCTTTTGGGGTGCGGCGGCCCCTTATGGGCCTCCCTTCCAGGGAAGGCCCATTTAGGTGGGCTGCCCCTTTCCCTTTTTTTATTTAATATTAAATTAATATTTAAATATATATAATTCAGTAATTAATATATTTGCATATTATTTAATCTCCCGTGGCTCCGCAACGATTTCCGGACCACTCCAAACTTTCTTCGGTCACTCCCAGAACCCTTCGGTTTTCACCGGAACCTTTCCAGATCATTTTATCTCTTCACTTCTATTATTCCGATAATTCCAAACGATCTCCATGCGTCGAAAATGTGTGTTACCCTATAGTTCGAGAATACTCCAGACATGATCGAGACCCCTCGCTCGCCAATGACCGTCAGGGGAGACTTGGATGCCTGTGACAGTCCCTGTGCATTCCACGAATATCGTCGTTGAACCATTAACATGATATTCATTCCTTTTGGTCCTTTGATACTATCCTTGTCCGAGATCCTATCGTGAACATCCTATGTTTTGTTTTATCTCGTTATCAACAAGGGGTACTTAACTCGTTCTGTAATATTACATCCCCAATGACCTAGTCATATGCTGCGCAGCTTTATAGATGTAATCTCACCGAGTGGGCCCAGAGTATATTTCCATCACGAGGATGAACAAATCCCGCTCTTGATCCATACGCCTCAACGTACCCTTTCGTAATACCCAAGATACACCTTTTTAGTCACCCATTTATGGACTGTCGATTGATGCACTCAAAGTACCCTCTGGGGCAGAAATTAATACGATCTCACGGTCTGAGGAATAAGGTACCATACTACTTTCCTATTGCATCAATGAACTATGTGTCACGATCCTTATGCAATAGTTTGGTGGGTATGTCCATCATTTTTTTTCCACTAATAAAAATGACTTCATCATCAACTATATAAATATCCATGATCAGGAATTCTCGATCATCAGTTGACTAATGAACTAGTTTATATATATAGAGGCTAACTAGGGACTCTGGTTTGTTTACATACCACATGTGTATTAACAATTCCGATTAATACAGTTATAACATGGTATAAAACATATTATAAACTTAATGAGATAATGCAATAAATAATCAATATTTATTTGCCTCTAGGGCATATCTCCTTCAAGTCGGTGTTACGTTGATGGTTGGCATGTTCTCATCAACAGTTGAGGGAGTTGGTGATAGGCGTCGGCGAGTCCTTCATCATCGGCTAGGCGGTGTGCGGTCCTGAGACGACGTGGATGTCAGAGCGGCGGCTCCGGACTCTCGCCTCCACCGTGTTTGCGTTGAGGTGGTTGACTCACGGTTTTGGTCGCTCGGCCTACTTGGTCGTCGACTCATGTGGGGTGCGGCCTTGGTGCCGGCGTGGATGTGGGAGCGGCGGCTCTGAATGTTCGCCTCTGCCGTGTTGCGTTGAGCTGTTTAAGTGTCGGCTTTGATTGCTCTTTGCGACTTGGTCATCGACATGGGTTGGGCGTGATCTGGGGCCTGCGTGGTGTGTTTTTGTGTTGTATCGGTTTTTGACCGATCTCCTTATAAACTGGCCAACTCTTTTCTTCTATATAATTGGAAATGAAAATATTTTCTCCCGTTAAAAAACAAATGGCGCGTTGGTAGGATGATAATAGCGCTTGGATCGGTCGCTTCTAGAGTCGTTGGATCAACATCGTGTGCTCAAATATTCTTGGGTCGCTTTCAAACTGCTGCGCGCATTGCGTCATGTGGTTAGAGGGAGCTGCCCCTGCTTCGTTGCGGTTGGAGGCTTCATGTTGTTGGCTAGTCAGCGTGTGTGGAACCCATTCATGTGTTTTTTTAAGGTTATCAGGATCACTGCAAAATTTATTTGACGGATAGAAGGTTAGTCCAATTTATGAGGGAAACCGGATCCAAAAATCAGACAAGTGATGCCAATCAGCGTATAATGCAAAACCTACACACATAACAAGGTCGCGCCTTGCCTAACTCTTGCCAGCAGAGCCACAAGGCCGTATCACTACCAAAGCAAGACAACTCCGAAGCTCAACCCAAACTCCAGGAAAGCACGTGTCAACGTACACCCACCCTTGACGCCTTAAAGAAGTAGTGGCAAGTGGACCGGAGGACCCGACTGGTCCTGAGGAGAGCGTCGGTGAAGAGATGTCGCTTCGGACTACATTGCGACCTAGAGGCCCACATCCATCCGAGTGGTGCCAACCCTGGCTCCAAGCGATGTCGTAGGACTCCTCGAGCAACCCGGACAGTGCATCCAAGTAGGTAACGACGCCGTAGCACCGTCACTGCCTGAACCCGCAAGCTGGGTCTGGGGTTTCCCCCGTTGCACATGACAGGTATGGTGAGAAAGGGCTTAATTAGACGACGTCTTCAATAAGGTGACGACGCCCACAAGCGTCACCGTCGTCCGCTACAGCACATGATATCTCCTAGCCCAACATCATTCCCACTGTCCACACGCATGCAATAGAGGGCAAAAAGCGGACACACCACGGACGACAGGCCATCCCCATGTCATCGGCGAGGGGGCAGTGGCCATACCATGCATCACCCAGGTCAGCCGGACGCGTTGCCATACCATCTTCCGCGTCCCCGCAACGGACGGGAGGATGCAACGCTACTCGATGGCGCCATTCGTCTCCCGCCGGCCTCCAACACCTCCCACTGCCACCTGCCACAATCATGCCATGCCGACCTCCGGACATGAGGATGCAACGCCCATCGATGACGCCATTCTTCTCCTGGACATCCTCCACCGCCTCGAACCCGCACCCGCGAGCTGGCAGCACCATCGTCTGCGTCGAACATGCTCAAGCCCTGCCTTGCCGAGCAGCAGCATAGCACAAACCGCGCCCAGGACGAGCAGGCCCGTTGGGCCCAGATGGAGCCCAAAAGGGCCCAGGTGCCGCCGCCCTCTCGCCCAGCTCCAGAGCGTGCCGTCGTTGCCGGAGACGCCACCAGCTCGCCTTGCATGTCCGCGCTCGCAACCCCCTCGCTCCTCCTGCGCCGCTCCTTCCGCTTGCAGGAAACGTCGCCGCGGAGCGCCCACCTTGCCCTCCCGCCTTTGGTGAGTCGAGTGCCGCCACCGCCGCTTGCGTCGGCGACAGCAAGGGGAGCACGAGATTGGGGCTGTGTGGGTTAGAGTTTGGAAGGCCCCGGAGCCGCTCGAGCGGAGCGACCCGGAGGCAGAGAGGGAGGGGAGGGGAAGTGGAGGTGGTCGGCGGCGGCGAGGAGGGCCTGGCGTGGGCGGCGCGGGGTGGGAACCCTAGGTTCACGAGAGAGTTAGTGCTTAGTTTGTTTGATTCGCTTCTTCACTGACACACGGTAGTGTGTTTTCAACCCACCCATGTGTTGCTCATGCACCGACGTGCTATCTCCACATACAAGCATGCATATTTAGTACACTAGAAAAACTGCTGCCGTATAACACGAAGGCTCATGGACCGATGCAATAACAATTAAATTCAAATCAACAAATGTAAAAATTAGAATTTTAATTTGCACAAAAAATCCTGAATATTGTAAGAAATCCTTCATCCTATTCACGAACAAAAAATATATTCCCTGGCAACAAATCGTCAGAATATTTTGATGGCCAGCACAAGCCGTTGCTCAGCTGACAGCAAGCATAAAATCGGTCACCACCAGAGCCATTGGGGTAATATCTTATTGTGATTTTCTGTAGGTTTACGTGTTTCCCACAATATGAAGTTCCTAGATCTTCTCCAGAAAACACCTGAATATACATTTCAAAGCAATCTTATTGTGATTTTCCGCAAGTTAATAAAGATTGTTTCCTGTGTATTCAGTGTATGTGGATGAGATTGAACATAGACACCGCAACTACATTTTGCTGAAATACTGAAGCGTAACTGCACGACTAGAGATGGCCGAGATTGCTCTTCTTCTTGTCATAAAAAAGATTGGCATAGCTCTGGCAGCAGAGACAGTGAAGTATGTTGAAAAGAAAGCTGGGTTGGTGGCAGAACTCCCACAGAACATGAGACTGATACAGAATGATCTTGAGCTTATGCAAGCATTTCTCAAGGATATTAGCAACGAAGGGTTGCACAATCAAGTCACAGAAGTTTGGATAGGGCAAGCGAGAAGATTGGCATATGATATGGAAGACATCGTGGATCAGTTTATTTATGTTGTTGGTGAGTACCATCAGGATGGATCATGGTTGGGTTATGTGAAAACAATTGTTAAGAGGCCTCAATCTATATTTACACTAGATGAAATTGCTACTGCACTTAATAGAATAAATGTACAACTTACACAGCTTAAAGGAAACAAAGACTGGACTGAACCAATAGCCGGTGTGAGTGATGTTCCTGCAGCAAGTTATGACATCCAGCAACAATATCCTTCTGGACATGATTGCTCAGTCTCTGATGATGAACTTGTAGGATTTGATAAAAATAGAGAAAACTTGAAGAGGTCACTGAATTTGGAAGGATGTTTTCATCTGCAGATCATTGCTGTGTGGGGTATGGGTGGCATAGGAAAAAGCGCTCTTGTCAACTCTTATTTCAAAAATCCTGCATCCAAATTTGATTGCCGTGCATGGGTTTGTGTCTCTCAGTCATACAAACTTGATGATATTTGGAGAATCATGTTGAAAGGAATCTGTTCTGAAGATAAGAAAAACATTGATGCTGAAAATATGAGCAGTGCAGAGCTAAAAGTTGAACTGAAGAAAATCCTAGAGACAAAGCGATACTTGATCATATTGGATGATGTCTAGAAAGCCGCTGATCTATTTAAAATTAAAGAGGTTCTAGCTGATAAAAATAACGGAAGCAGAGTAGTAATCACCACAAGAATTGAGGAAGTTGCTTCAATAGCTCATCATGGCTGCAAGATCAAAGTGGAGCCTCTCGAGGAGAAGAATGCATGGCATTTATTTTGCAGGAAGGCATTTCCGAGGATTGAAAATCACACCTGCCCAAAACTGCTACTGGAGTGTGGTAAATCCATAGCGGAGAGGTGTGGTGGTTTACCGCTTGCTCTTGTTGCAGTAGGTAGCATATTGTGTCTTAAAGAGCAAAATGTTACAGAGTGGAGCCTATTTTATGGTCAGCTTATTTCGGAGCTACACAACAACGAGAATCTATCTCATGTGACCAGAATACTGAATCTAAGCTACAAATACATGCCCGACTATTTGAAGAGTTGTTTCTTGTATTGTGCCCTGTTCCCAGAAGACTACGGGATCCATAGAAAAAAATTGATTAGATTGTGGGTCGCTGAAGGGTTTATTGAACAAAGTGGAACATCCAATTTAGAAGATGTTGCCGAAGGTTACCTGACAGAGCTCGTTCGACGATGCGTGCTTCAGGTGGTAGAGAGGAACAACTTTAATAGGATTAGGTGTCTTCGAATGCATGATCTTGTGCGTGAATTAGCAATTTCTAATCTAGAAGAGAGAGTTTCAGTACAAATTTGATGATACTCATGGGGTCATAAAGATGGAGTCAAATTCTCGTCGCATGTCGGTGCTCCAGTGCAAGAATGAAAACGACATTCAATCAACCATAAGTCAACTCAGGGTTCGCAGCTTCATAGCATTTAGCACCAGCATGGCCTCCTCTTCATGGTTTTTCTCAGGGTGTAAATACCTTGCTGTGCTGGAGCTATCAGGTTTGCCTATTAAGACCATACCAAAGTCAATCGGAGAGCTATTCAACCTCAGGTATTTGGGCCTCAACAACACCAATGTGCAGGTACTCCCAAAGTCTGTCGTGAACCTTCACAATTTGGAAACATTGAGTCTTAGAAGAACAGACTGTGTGAAACTCCCACGAGGGGCGGAAAAGCTGAAGAGATTGCGTTATATTGGAATTTGTAAGCTGCTAGATAAATCATTCTTGAGCTTTGAATTGTTTGAGCCTATGGAGCCGTTTGAGGGATTGTGTAGTTTGAAGGACTTGCAAACACTATATGAAGTTGGAGCTAGTAAAGTTTTCGTTGCAGAACTAGCAAATTTATCTCAGTTGAGGAGCCTTAGCATTGTAGGGGTAAGGACCATCCACTGTGCACAATTGTGTGACTCGCTATCAAAGCTGCACCTCCTCTCAACATTACAAATAATAGCCAGCAACGAAGATGAGGTGCTCCAGCTTGAAACTTTGACATTGTCAAACCGTCTGAAAAAGCTCCGTATCGCTGGGCGTTTTTCAGAAGGCACTTTGAAATCCCCGTTTTTCTCAACCAGTGGAGATGCGCTTCACGAGATATCTCTAGCTTGGTCCCTGCTCGAGGAGAACCCACTGCCGTGCCTCTCTGAATTTTCAAATTTAACCCAAATACTTCTTAAGAGGGCGTATACTGGATGGGAGCTGAACTTCCAACTAGGTGGTTCCCAAATGTGAAGAATGTTGGCTTGATCGATTTGCCACACATCAACCAAATATGCATACATGAGGGAGCTTTGGTCCGCCTTGAATATATTTCCATCCATGGTCTTGTGGAATTGCGGGCCATCCCTACTGGTCTAGAGCATCTGAAATCCATCAAACAGGTGCAGTTTACTCGCATGCATGATGATTTCAGAAGCAATGTTCAAGCGGCCGAACCAAAGAATATCCCGATACTCTTCTACTGAATATGCTGTAAGTGAAACATCCTCGGCTAGCCAATAGACAATGTTCATACTGTTCATGTATTCAGTGTACACGATGACCTGCACCACCAATTCCTAGCTTTTGAAGCTAACGAATTTCCGTTCTGTTGCAGGTCCACAGTGACACGAATCTTCCTTGCGTGGATGGGTTGCAGTTATTGCCGTCGGCGAGGGGGCTATCTCTGTTGAGAGTCAGTGATGAATGAGACAATTATCGTCCTTGCTATTATTATTTCTGATTATTTGAACATGAACTGGTTTGTAATAATGCATGGGAATCATTTCTGATGCTACTATCCCATCTCGGTTTTACATTAGCTATGTCTAATGATGTTAAGCTACTGTTTGAGAACATCATTGTGTATTTTACATAACATTCGTGTAATAATGTCGAAAACTAGAGCTACTTTGTCGACTACATTTGTACAGTAGTGTAAGATCCAACCATCTATTTATCGGCTGCACCTGCACTGCTGTTGCTAAGTTATCATGTGATACGTTTCGGTCTTATGTATTCGGTCCTTGTATTAGCAGGAACAGTCTTTGAACAGAAAGCAGAGGAGTGGATCGGCTAGAATGCACACCATGGATGGAGTTGGTACGAGGAGAGCACGCACCTTGATCGATGCGGGGGTGGACGAGGACCGATCTCTGGCCCCCCCGCTCCTATGCAGGGCTGGTGTGCTCGCCGGCCACCCGCTCCTCTTCCGCGGCCTCCTCGATGGTGGCCGGCTCCTCTCTCGCGCGAACGACGCAGCTGGCCTCCCCCACTCCGGCTCGCCCTCCGTCGCCGCGCGTTCGAGTGGGCTGCGCCTGCGCGCCACTCTCGCCGTCTCCAAGGCCACTCCTGTTTGCACCCCGTAAGAGCTCGTGGTCAGGGCAGGGTTCGAGGCCGCGAGGGGACGGAGTTGAGCAGGGACTGGACGCCGGGGACGGAGCCCGCCAGCGGCTGCAGCTCGACATGTAGTTGCAGCTCTTTCGCTGTCAGAGTTGAACAACAGAGAACCCGCTGCGGGTTATTTACAGCGAACACTCGATGCATTCCATCACGATCCCTTCTCTTTCAGAACCGAAGGCTGCAGCCTGCAGGGCATTCCATTACGATCAACCTGCGGTTTCAGAGCCTGTCGGCAAGGCTGGCGAAGCGCTCGAGAATCCAGGTGACGCCCCTGATGGCCACCAGCGCGAGTTCGCCGGGCTTGGTGGCCGGCTCGACGCAGTCCGGCCATAGACGATCTGCAACCGCTGCTTTTGCCGCGGGTCGGGCTGGCAGCGGTAGAAGCTGGCAGCTGCAGCCCGGCTGAACGGGAACGGCCGCCCCTTCCACTCTGCATCCAATCCAGTCCCGAAATTCATTCAAGAACACTGCCTCGACGGGAATGCGCAGCCGAAGGCACCTCTGACAAATGGCAGCCGGAGGTGCCAGGTGACGCCGACGGCGGCGGGGTCGTAGCCGGAGATGTCGTCGATGACGAAGCGGAGGTCGGGGCTGACGGAGCCCATGAACTCGCCGAAGAAGCCCACCACGCGGTCCCGCCCCACCATGGGCCGCGGGAACACCAGGTCCTCGTACACGCACCCCTCCGCGATCAGCGGCGCCACCGCCGCCAGGTCGCGACGGTTCACGCCCTCGTAGAACTCACGAATCACCTCCGCCGCCGCCCCCTTCGCCGCCGCTACGACTACGAGCGCCGCCGTCCTCCTCCTGCTACCGATTGGTCGGAATCGGAGGGGACCGATCGGATGATGCCGGACGCCGCCGAGGTGAAACGGCCGCGTCGCCTGCGCCATGCTCTGCTGCTCTCGTTGAGTTCAACACGCAGTAGCGTGTGCGGCGGAGCGCGCCCATCGTCTTATCTCGTCAGTTTGCTTCTCTGATTCTCTGACGCTCGTTTCTCTTCTGTTACAACTTTATTTTTTCGCTACACAAACAAGGGCACAACATTTTTCGCTACAAACAAAAATAATAGTATGTTCACTTTGTTTTCGGTAATGTATTCAGATATGATACATGAGGTCTCTTGTCTCAGTGCACTTCGTATGCTATTTGTACCACGTTGTTAGTGTAGTTTGGATGGAGGCAAGGCTAGGCGATGTCTCATGTTGTTAGTGTAGTTTGTAGGTTGAGGTAACTCCTCACTTAGTTGTTGTGAGGACCTGCTGTTTGGCTGTGTGACCGCATCGTTGGATGCCGGAATCGCTGTAGCGTGTTCGTAAATATTTGTACCACAAGATAGGCACTATGAAAATTAACAAGATACATACTGGAATGCAAGCCAGAAATGGAACTATGGCTTTGTATTTTAATCTATGCAATTTGAGTTCCAAAAGAAACTGGAGCCAAGGACGAGTTCATGGACGCCTGAATCTCTTCCAGGGTCCTTCCTTTGGTCTCTGGCACCAGCCGCACGACAAATACGACAGTCAGCCCGCAGATGCTCGCAAACATGAAAAATGTACCTGAAATTAGCCCGTCCACAATACACAGGCAAAATGAAAATAATATCAGCAAACCAGTGTTTGAAAATCCCATTTCAAAGAAAGAAAATGATCTGTTTTCTGTGTTGCAAATATATAAACCGTAGGAGCTCCACAGCAGGAGGAAGTTGAAGGCGTAAGAGACGATCCACGAGC
Source organism: Poa pratensis (assembly GCA_947311845.1). Taxonomy (NCBI): domain Eukaryota; kingdom Viridiplantae; phylum Streptophyta; class Magnoliopsida; order Poales; family Poaceae; genus Poa; species Poa pratensis. The sequence goes on along the minus strand of CAMZMU010000093.1, from coordinate 4,424,012 downwards.
CGAGCCACCTCACTAAGGTCACCAGGCTTCCTGCCGACCCTTTCATGTGTATGGGAAAAATCTGCATGTCCAGTGAAGAGAAGAGGTCAAATTCAACAATAGCGCTATTATACCCGTTTTCCGTAGATTCTGTTTTTCTTCAATTTGTGGGCACGGTAATATTTCTTTTAATGTTGTGGCATTAAGGGCAGAAAAGGTACCTCTGACATTATAACCCATGGAATTCCCCCCGTACCCAGTGAGAAAGACCCAGTGAAGACCTGGTTTCGAAATCAACACACATGTTTACAATGAATAGCCAGAAAAACTGAAAATTAAGAGGCGGCATATACCCTCCCAATGCTAACGCCACGTTGAGGTCCTTTGCCAATGATGTTCCTGTTCCAAAAAAAATTAAACTAGTAGCAAATTTGTGGCCTTCTTATGGAGACGAGATCAGTTTCAGCAAATTCAAACCTTGGACAAGAATGACATGCCAACTAGTAGGCAGCCCAGGCATGTCCCAGCTGCAGAGATCTGGAGTATTGCAGCACAAAAAGTTACTGTCTTGGAATCCATTACTAGTGTATCAGTGTTTTTAGTATCTGAAGTGTATCTGTTTTTACCATTAGAAGTGGCCTCCTTCCAGCCTTGTCACTAGCAGCACCCCAAGTACCGTCATTTCAACCTACATGGACACTAGTTTAACCGTATACCTAAAAAACTGGGAAGCAAATAAAACCTGCATGATTAAGATACCTGAACCACAACCATAGCGAGCATTCTTGTGTTCCCTGACGCGAAACCTGATTCGTGCCATGGCTAGTTAGTACCCCAAAGTAACAGATGGTAAGCATAAGCAGGAGGCAGTTTTAGGCCACTACAATTCATTACCTGCCGAAACAAATATCTCACTGGCATAGAAGCAGACTGCATTCACTCCCCCAAACTGTTGAAGGACCATTAGCCCAACTCCAACCTGAAAGACAGTTGATATCTTAAAAATTCATAAAAGAATCTCCTTTGTAGCTAGAAATGCATTACTAAAATACTTACGGTGACAGCATGAATATAATCCTTATGAAACAGATCCAACATCTTTGCCTCTGGTAGGTGCTGAAGCTTTTCTGTGAAATCCTGATTATATAGATTATGGAATTAGCTAGAATTTAGCTGCTAGATCGTATAGTAATGCATGATTAAGTTGGTGTTCTAACTCTCAAGTACTTAATGCTTTAATACCTTGATTTTGCGGTCTCTTCAGAGATCTCAGCTTCTTTTCCCCTCAGCTTCTGTAACGCTTCCTCGAGTGCACCTGGTTGCCCGATCTTTGCGTGCCATGCATTGGTCTTCCATCAAAGTTTTGTACCGAGGGAATTAAACTGTAGGCTAAATCTAATGAATATTTGTATAAAAAAGTGTTTCTAACTTTCTATTGACTAGGGCATAAAGCATCAACAGTACAAGGAAAACTAGCTACATGTAATAGTTTAATCTTTGACTAGGCCATCATATTTCAATTCCATAACTGAAAGATAGAACTAAGAAACTCATCAAGTATCACCAGTACAAGGAAATCTTCATGTAAAAAGATAATAAAAACAGTACATGGAAAGCTAGCTACTTACCAGCCATCGAGGAGATTCTGGAATCACAAGAAGGCCAGCCAGCTGCAGTAAACATGGTGTCACTCCTACAACAGAAACAACTGATATTTAATTATACATATCAATATGCATCAAATTTCTAGTTTATAAGTGGATGCATTTTGAAGCCAATATGTTAGACTGAAACAAAGACCGATTAAAACCGGTGCACTGTCCGCTCGTCATACAACATACATAACTGAAAACCTATGCACATTGTTATTAGAATGGTACAAAAGTACATTCAGACAAATTTAATGTACCGACGATTGCCAAGGTACGCCAGGTGATAAAGGTTCCCAGAGTGTACGCAAGGGATGCTCCACAACATATCATAAGCTGCAGAAATGGAGATGCTTGCCTTCTTACAATAAAACTATATAGAACAAGTAATGGAATCTCTATGGCCAAGTAAAAACCTGGTTTACAGCTGCGAACCGCCCTCTAAGATTCTTCGGTGTTATCTCTGATATAAAGACTGGGACCTGTTTAGGTAACAAAATTTTCAAACCGAATTCGTTGGAGAAACTACGAAGACATAGCTGAGTACTGCAATTACCACGTATGAAAAAAGTCCAATTCCAACTCCAATTGAAAGCCTTAAAAGGTCAAGACATATAGAATTCTACAATAGAATACACACAAACAAAGATAAGGTAATAATATGAGATAAAAATTTAACTCACTTCAAAGTTATACACTAGGTACTAAAATGCACACTGAAGAAGAGAAACTTAAAGAAAGGAGGGAGGGGGACCTTAGAAAAGACTATAAACAGATATCCAAGAATGCAGAAGACATCTGCTATTGCCATTGCCTGCACAACACGATGCACATGAGGTCATTTCATGGAAAGCATATAAATCCTCCAATTTTGACACTTTTGTTAGCTCAATTAGAAGGATGGAAATGGGATTAGTACTTACACATCGTCGACCAACTCGGTCGGTTATGATACCGCTTAGAATGGCACCCAACATTGCTCCAATAGTTAATATTGAACCAAAGACAGAATACTGCATGATGTAGTTAAAAGCACAGATGCTTACATTAATATTGAGCCAGATCACAACGATCAAGATGGGCAAAATAAACCAATTAAATATAGTAGCACCTCAGCTAAGGAAAGATGAAGGTCACGCATGATCCCTTCTTGAGATGGCGATGAGTAGCCCACCTGCAAAACGGGGAGCCACAGTTAACTTTTACCAGCCAATATTTATGCTAGAACACTAGTAGGAAAGTTGTTGCACCTAATTAAACAGGAGCGGTCACATATTATCGTTCCCAGATCTTAATTAAATGCATACTCTCTACTGGATAAACACAAATAGCAAGTTAGCAACAGCGATGGGCTATGAAAAAGGCAGATACCGAGATGCCGAACACAAAGGATCCACAAACTGCGATGGTGGTGCTGCCAACGACCACCCAAATCGATGAAGCTCTGTGATTCATTGCCACCAAGAGGGGTTTCTTGGCTTCTACTCCGTCCCATTCCATAGACATAGGGCCTGTCAGGTCTCTCCTCTGAAACGACACATGTTTTCCTTAAAACTTAATTAGCTTAAATGGCTAATAATCAGTTGATCACTGGCTAAGGAACTAAAGAAACCATTCATGATAGTAACTCACAAACATAGCAACAGTAGTGAACAAGGAGATGATGCTATGGAAGTAATCGTGATAGAAAAATCTCACAACCTTGCTCTCAGTACTAGTTATTTTTTAGTTGTCATGATCTAACCATGCCTTGGCATAAGCAAGCAAGAGTTCAGATTTACGATTTCCCAGAATCAGGTAGTGAATAAATGGCATATCAAGAGTTCAAATCATGCGTGCAATTCAAGAATTTTTTACTATGGGTAAAACTGCAGAATCAGGTGGTGAAATAGTGGCATGAATATCTGAACTCATGAGCAGCAGATTTTAGCAGGTGCCCTCTGAATTTTAGACCTGTGAACATTACACCCTTCTCCATTCCACCATGTTGCAGCAGGCGAGAAGTTAGCCGCGAGCACAACTCAGTATACGATTAACTCAACCGCACAACGCGAGCAGGAGGATCAAAGGAGCAAGAGTAGAACATGTATGCACCTACCTGGAGTCGGCGGGAAGATCGCCGGCGGCGAGGTAGTACGGGCGACAGACGCCGGTGGCGAAGCCGCTGAGAAACAGAAGGAAGTAGCGTTGAGCGAGGCGGAGGGGCTCGGAGGAGAGACGCCGGCGGCGTATTGGGCGGTGGCGAGCTGGTCAGTGTAGAGGAGAGGGGACTGGCTGTGTGTCGGAAAAAGACAAGCAAGAAACGATTAGACTAGACTAGACTAGCATCTCGCTCTCCACCGCTGGATCGATCCTGTCGTTTCTTTCAGTTGTATACTGATTGCTATACTCAATAAAGCCATCGCACTTTTAAAAAACTCAATAATGCCATCGCACTTCTCGAAGTGTTAGTTTGAGTATTATTTAAAAAACAAAATATTAATCATATGTCAAGAAGGTTATACCGAATCTTAAGTTCATACCCTAATAAAATTTCCAATCGTGCTATTTTCATAACAGATATATTATTGATCGATTTAGTGGTCAAACTTAAAACACGAAAAGCAAGAATGACACGTGCATTGCATATTTGGGATGGAGGCAGTAAGAAAAAAAAAAATCGATCTAACACGTGTGTTTATTGAAAACAAGAATTCAAGATAGATTTTTGTGTTGGCATGGAGAAAAGTAGCTACTGCAGGCTGAGACAATGAGACATGTATTTCTGCCTTATAATTTCGAATCGTTTGAACGCCATGATGAACTAATAAACATTAAAAAAAATCATGTCAAAGGCTTGCAATTTTTGACATTTTTAATTTAATTTAATTTTTAGAATGTCAAAATCTAGGCAAAACTAATCTTAGCAAGGGAAAATGACATATTGGACAGTATTCTTTGCACTTGCTTGTGGAAAAACTCATTTCTCGCACATAGAAAATAAAAAAATGTGAAAAAGGTAGAAACTCTTTTTGGCACCATTGTTTGGTATGGCAAGATGTATGAAATATGTCATAGATATGGCCATGAATTTTGGTCACTTGACTTAAAAATCATGAATATTCGTACATGAGATTTTTTTTTTAAAGTTTGTCAAAATCCATGTTTATTATTTTTTCTAGCAAATTGAACACATGAGATCCAGCTAATCTATTATATACTAAAAGCAAAATGAGGGAGTTTTTCGAGACACCACGTTGATCCACTTCATCTTAATTATTTTTAATAGTTAGATCTAAATCAAAGGGTGAGGATGGGATACAAGATTTTTAAGACTCGTAATATCCTTCGTGTACAAATAAGTTCAACCGACACGTACAAACTAATTATGTCAGCCGAGCCAAACGGAACCAATCACGATACGGCCGGACTCCTAATTGGCTAGGTACGTGAAAAGTACAACTAGGAAAAAAGAGGTCACGTGAATAGAAGTACTCCCTCCGTTTCAGAAAGTAAGACGTTAAAGGTTTTCGTGTACAAATTTCGTCACGCTACGAAATTTCCTAAGTTTCCGAAACTGCCCTCCCATACTCGCCTTCACTCGCGCAGCGGCGCAGAGCCGCAGTCCTATCTTCCCTCTCGCTCCCGGCTCCTTCTCGCTCCCCGCCGTCGCCGTCCGCTCCTTCTCGCTCCCCGTCGATGCCCTCCCCAGATCCCCAGCGCTCCCCACCGCCCCCTTTATCCCTGCCATCGGCTCCCACTGCCGCCCCCACCCCTCTCTCACACCTCACATCCGCGTGCGACACGACTGTTGGTCAAAGATTCGATTTTTATCGCCGGCGACGAGCTTCTGGGCGACGGAGGCGATGGATCTGCGTGTCCCAGCCCCTGGATCTTCTTGCGCCATCGCTGGATCTGGGCGACGCAGTCGCTGGATGTGGAGTTGCGTCCGAGCGACGGATCTGGACGGCGGCAACCACAATGCAACCACAATGCAAGTCTAAGTCTAACACGTATACATGCATGCAATGCCTTATGATTCGTCAAATTGCATGGATGACATCAGCGAGATTAAAGCTACAGATTTTATTAAGTAATTATACGGTACAAAATGAGTTTATAGTCCGAGCGATTTCTGCAGGAAAGGACTGCAGCGAATCTGCGTTCAAACCTGCGTTCATTGTCTATAAGCGATTAATTTTAGTCGGAAACAATTCAGTCTCTCGGATTCAGATGATGTGTCCTACATAGATGTACTAACGAATGACGAACCATGTTAAGATCAAGGCTAGATTTCATCACATGAATCTCTCACTTATTCAACTGCTTCTGCATAACACTAATCCTCATTGGCGTGTGGCGACGTGTTACGTTCATTCAGTGTTCTCAGTTGGATTAATTTAATTGCTTCACCGTAGTTCGTCCATTATAATTGGAATTATGTGTGATTACTCGCATTAATAGAAACATCTATATTTCAGTAAAAAAGGCTATATCAACAATAATTTTTTTGAATCTATTTTCTATATATACTATGGAATACAAACATCCGGAATAAACATTGAATGTGATTTGGACGTTTTATTCCTATATGCCTATCGTCTTAAATCTAGAATGTTGATAATAGATAAAATATAATAAAATTAGAAAAGTTGGTCTACACTTGCAATATGTAGTGATGGAACATGGATGTAAAGAAGTGTGCCTCAAATATATCTATATGAAATTAATTTTAAATAAGAAAAAAATGATTTTAGGTCACCTCTATATGACACTAATTATCACCTAAATTACATTATATAAAAAATATTATTCTCGACTGATTAAAGATACTTCTTTAATATTTGGCTTTCAATATAGTAAATAAGTAATGAATGGAATTCCGTTCTATAAAAAATGTTTAAAATAACGTATTTATAATTGTTTAATATAAATATGTATGGAACCCCTAGCCAACTAGGGATCAAACCACAGATTTGACACCGTGTGTAATTATTAAAGGAGGAATACTTTTTTAGTGTAAGGCGACGTTCCCGTCGATAACGATGTATCTATGGTGATTTCATCAATCTCTAGACCCAACCCGCCATCTGAGTCTCTCGAATGTGCTATTAGGAGCAGGGTGTGCAAACATGTGTATAATAGGGGTGAATGTATGTGCATGTATGTGAGTATCTGCGGCGGTATTGTGTTAGTGAAAAAGGTTACGTGGAATTGGACTCTCCATAACTGAATTTGTTCCAACAAAAGATTAATATAGAGATATTTAAGTGTATTGGAAAATTACTTTCTGAAACATAGTGAAGGTGAATCGGTAGAAAAAAACCTACTCCAATCCTCTCAAAATGTAACAAACCCACTATGAAACAGATCATTCCTAACTAAAAGAAACATACTACCAATGCCAGACAATAAGGGAACTACATGATTGGACATTGGTGGGAAAATTTATAAAAAGCACAAACTTCCGTAGCAAGTATATACTTCATGTGCCTAAACTATTTCAATACCATAATCGTTCCTATGCCACTGCCCTTAATAGTCAACAAGACTTTTTAAAATTTTGCAAACAATATATTTATTATTCCATTAAAAGGTTAATGTCATGTGTTAAATGTTGTTTTCTCTGCAAAAGTGAGTTTTCATTTAAAATAATATTAATGGCGACTATAGAACCATGTTAATTCTAATAATTATACTCCCTCTGATCCAGAAAAACAGTCGCATATACAGCTATGTACTTGTACTAAGCAAGTTCAATTCCCAAGCCCCTTTTAGTGGATCGGAGGGAGTAATATAAATTTCTATCGTACCATTCAAATGATTTTAGACATATGCAGACATTTCCCTCCCATATACAATGATTTTAGACATATTCAGATATTGCCCTCGCATTTGCGAGGGCCACCATGCTAGTTTTTTAAATAATACATTTTTAAAAGAAATTCCAGAAATAATACGCGTTTTGAATGAATTTCACAAATAATACACCCGGGCCGCGGCACAGCCGAGCAGGCCCTGTCGGCCGTGGCATAGCCGAGCAGGTCATGGCCCCTGACGATCAGTCAGCTGCAGGCACATATCATCCACGGCGCAGCCGATTAGGCTGGTCACGGCAGACGATAAGGACCAGAGGCCATCCATGGAGACCAAACGCCACGGCGTGGAGGCGACAGAAGACATCACTGCGTGCTAGCTAGCTCGCCTCGCGTTTGTGCGTGCTCGCGGCCGGGCAGGTGTCCGTGCGTGCGTGCTCACGGCCGGCCGGGTGTGCGTGTGTGCCCGCTCCCTCGCTCATCTCTCTGCCGGCGAGCGCACGCACGGCGAGCGCACGGTCGGCCGGCGAGCTGATCACGCATGAGAGAGCTGCGTGAGCAACGTATGCATGTATGGTGTATGCATGCAACGCCGCATATTCTCGTCGTTCACGGCGCGTACGAGCAGGTCCTGTCAGGTCTGTAGCTGACGGACGGCCAGCTAATTGTCTACGGCGTACCTATCATCTACGGTACAGGCGAGGGTGTATTATTTTGAAAAACTTTAAAGACGCGTATTATTTCTTGAATTTAATTTAAAAATGTATTATTTTTTTAAAAAGTAGCTGAAATCCATGTCAGAGTATTGCAATTTTTTTTGATATTTTAAACTACTTTGATCTTTTTGAAAACACACGGTAAACGAAACTATTGCTTAAAATCCTACTAGGGTAACTTATAAAGATCAAAATTAGTAGCAAAGTATCACACAATTGTAATTTAAATTTTTATTTTGGGTAAATCAACTTAAACTAGTTGAAATGGAAGAAAGTAGATCGAATGCGAGAAAAATCATAAAACTTTATAATTGGCCTTTAATTATGGTCTACTTTGTATGAAATTGCGGAGATACCATTTTGCAACATATTCGTTAAACTTGATTCACAAAAAACCTCATATTCTGCATTTAGATAAAAAGCAACAGTTTTTGTAGCAAAATTTGGGAACTGTTTTTGGCAAAACAAATCATGGCGAGATGCACATCTGGATAGAAGATGGTCAGATTATCGTGAACTATACCAAGCGCATATGACGACGACCTTGGCACTAGCGGGATAGAGAGGGGGAAAATGTTTGAAAATTGAAACAGTAAGAGAGCGTAGAAGAAAAAGAATATAACGTGCGTTGGAGGACAACTAAAACATATTTTTAAGGTGTTTGTCGGGTGCCATGTCAGAAGGGACTTGGCAACAAGGACGACGTCGTCAATGCCCAATTAATCGTGATCAACGTGGACACGTGTCTGCCGAACGTTTCATGTTTTGCCGAGTGCCTCACACGGACAATCGACATATGGAACGGGTTTGCCGACTGCCGACGAGAAAACACTCAGCATTCGTGGTCAATTGCCGAGTGCCATGATTTCCATTAGTGTTTTTTGGGAGCACTCGATGTACGGTTGTTGTTGCCGAGTGACGGAGCCGTTTCTTGTAGTGACTGGCATGCAGTCAAATGTTTTTCCATCTAGTTATGCGCCACATTAGCATTGATAAACCAAGGAAAAATAGTCAAAATGTTTGACTGAAGAAAACTTGATCGACTTGGATAGAAACATCTCTACTAAGTGTGTAAGGACTAGGGTTGAATGAGGTTTAAAGGTTACAACACACACCACACTGCAAAAGTGGCGTGGCCAAAAGCCTACTCTCGCGGCAAAATACTACTCAAATGTTTTCGCGCCCGCTTCTCCCCAAAGGGCGGCATTCCACTTAATCTCGCCACGGTAGGCATAGAAGCGAGGTTTCTAAAAACCTCTCGCATTTCGCTGCTCCATATTCCACGCGGCGAGAAGAACCAAAGAGTAGAGCCCTTAGACCGTGTGTACCGACCGTGTAGCTTATTCGTAGAAGCGTGTACAGACCGTGTAGCTTATTATTATAAGTCACGGGAGAGCTCATTGCCATTGGACTGTGATGCTGATCGTTTTGGGGTGTGAACACCAAGACTGTTCCATCGTCTCTAGTCTACAAAACCAACCAGTCAAGGAATGAGAAGCAACGGGGTAGTTTCGTGTTTGCATGACAGCTATCGTGGGCCGGGCCAGATGTGGACAATGTAGACCAATCAACTGGCCAACTAGAGACTTGTTGGCATTATCATCACAGCAGACGCGACATTGACAGCAGGAACATCTTGACAATTCGTCTCTCATCTAAAGCCTATTGCAAGGTTTGGTTAGAGTACAGGCAAGCATTCTCTCTAGAGATAAGACTTGAGCGTGTGAGAGAGCCTCGCTGCTCTGCTTTCCCACATCTTGCTAGTTGCTATCTACTACACACTCTGCCCAGCTTGGAGACATCTCATCTTCTTCTCGCAAAGGAAGAATCTCCGGTGTCCAGATCTGTGTGGCGATGATGAAGCCCATTCGACCTGATTAGTACAGGTACCGAGCTCTCCTATTCTTCCGCTTCTCCTCCCCTTTTTCATCTTCTTTAGGCATCTATGAACTGTTGGAATCACTTTATGCAGCAAGCGATCTGTGAAGTGTGCTCTCGCGATGAAGAATATATTTGAGCTCCGCGGCCGGCATTGACTGAGAACGGAGCAGATATATGCCAACTGGAATTTTCTAATTATGTTCAAGACTCAGAGATGTGATAAAAAGGTATCGTTTTGCACTAAATAAATTTGCAATATTGGTCCGATCAACTTTGCTTTTCTTATTCTGGTGTACATGGGTGATCGAAGAAATTAAGAAAAGACTAATTCCGAGTTTTGAAAGTGTTTGCAGACATTCCTCATACGTGTGTCCTTGCCTCGTTCCGGTGCAGAATCATGCTGCAAAGTTGTTGAAATTCATGCATGTGTCCTAGCTCGTATGTTTTCGCAAAGGAAGAGGATATTGGTTTAACCATTTACTATCTCTGTTTTGATTTGCATGTATCTAGACATATTTTAGTGTGTAAATTCACTCATATTAGTCCGTATGTAATCCATATTATAATATCTAAAACATCTTATAATTTAGAACGGAGGTATTACTAGATAAACACCCAATGCTCTAACTTTTCTGTCAGGCACACATATAACAGATTTTATTTGGTTGGTAAAAAAACTATCCCAACTAGATCTCGCAAAACTGCTATCCACACTTTTTTTGAGCTACCCGAAATTTTGACCTAAAAATTTCATATTATCCCTAGTACGCACATTTTTGTTATTTCCCGCTTATAGCAATACTCTTGGTGCAAGGGAAATTTTAGGAGGAAGCTGACCCCGCTAACACCTCCCACCCTCGAGTCGAGCCGTCCTCGAGAGGTTCCCTCACCTCATTGATTTCGAGCTCGGGGAACTCCTATTCTCCCTCCCCCTAGCTCTTTCGAATCGTCCCTCTGCTCCCCCCCCCCCCCCCCCCCCCCCCCCCCCGAACGAATCCGTTGTGGAGCTCAGCGGGGGGACCATGATGTGCTCTTGCTGGGCGCCAACGACCATTCTTGAGCCGCCAAGCCTTCCACCACCTTTGCATGTCCCAAAATTGACACTGACACATTGACCCCGTCCCTAGCCCAGGGTCCCATTGTGGCCCGAGGTAGATTTCTATCCCTATGTCTAATTTTTCCTCCGTGGAATTGTCTCCTATTCAAGCATATCAGAAGCTCTTTTTTTTTTGAATTTTCTGTTTATATATTAATAATCAATAACAAAGTTTGGATTACAATCTTCCAAGGCCGCTTTCGACACGCAGGTCGGCACCGCACCTTGTAAAACGCCACTACACGACCCACTACGGCTAAACTGACATAGCCCATGGGCAACTCTGTTCCATCTTCTGTTGACTTTGGAAATCACCACTTGTTTGTCCGGTGGCTTTAATAAATTGAAATCCTTTGCAATTAGACAAACTTCAGAGCGATCCAGACTGTCATGTTTAAATGAATCTAGAATGGAGGCACAGTCTGTTTCAATGATGACATTAGCATTAAAATATGCAAGAGCAAGTTTTAAACCTTCAAGGCAACCAATTGCCTCTCCAAATACTGCAGATTGACAGTTAACAATGACATCCCAGGCAGAAAGGAGAATTCGTCCATCTTTGTCCCGAATAACCACACCCCAAGCACCAGGCTTCTCTTCACTAACAAAACTTGCATCAACATTGCACTTGATCCATCCTTCAGGAGGTTTCTCCCAGGATCCTTCACTGATCTGTATGTCTGGCACAAACTTTTCAGTTGTATCTGTAGAGTTGTCAATTTTTCCTTTCCCTTTTCTATCAATTATAAGCTGTCCACTTTTTATATTTTTTAAGGAAGATAAATAGTTCTGTAGAAAGCTTATAGAGTTCTGAACGGATGCTTTACCGTTATCAAAAATAATGTTATTTCGGTGATGCCAAGCCCTCCACCAAATAAACATCATCCTATCCCTCATATCCTGGTTTAGCTTGTCCAGTAGGATCAAAACCGAATCATCTCTAGTATACTTTAATTCAGCTTCATTTGGAAGACTCCAAATATCAGACAGGCCCTGCCTAAGAGCCTTTGCTTTTGTGCAAGACATTGTAGCATGGAAACAAGTTTCTTCCTCCATGCCACAAATGCTGCAGGTTGGGATCACTTTAGGCAATCTTCTGCTTCTGTTTACTTGGACAGACAGACTATTTATAGCTAGTCTCCAACTGAAGATTTTAACTTTCGGTGGTGTGTTTGATTTCCAGATCGTATTCCATAGGCTTCTATCTCCATCCAAGCTACCATTGGAATTAGAAGGCGGCGTTTTGTTTCGAATCAGAAGCTCCCAAACGACGCCTGCTAGCCAAATAGGAGATGACAAACCTCTCAGAGTAAGAAGTGAATACCTCTAGTCTAGACGGTGCTCTTGCTTGAGGCTCAACTGAGCTCAGCTTCCATTTCCCTCTATTAAGAGCAAAACGGTGAAGGGGTCTCCAATTTGAAGTCATAACCCTATACACAGGTGTAAGAGTCCGTTAATTAAATGCGCGTGGGGCATAATATAGTAGTTTGTATGTCAGATTCCCATCTCTGCTACACCGGTTCCTGAAACAGGTCATACCAAGAACTGTTAGAGAAATCTCTGACATACAAACAAATGCTATATTCTTCCCAATGCTAACAGACGAAATTAGCGATTTTCAAACCTTATAATAAACTATTAGAGAAGCCACCATTCGTCTCTAGCTCAGAGGCATCATTTTTATCGACATTTTAAGGGGTGAATATCCCTTGGTTAAACCAAATAGATTGGGACTAAAATAGCTATATACACTCATTACAACATTAGTCCCTTAATTATTTGTCACTAATCATTTAAAACCCACCATAGGCAATGACTCACTTTAACGTTCTCACGGTGACAGTGGTTGATCCAACATTGGACATGATTAGAAAATCTAGAGCGTAGATGAGTTGCAAGTTCTTTCCTTTGCTCGCTACCAAGAATAGATGCTGGACCACATATAGGCTCGGAAGGCGTGGATTCCCCTTCTTTTGCATTGCCCTTTGTGTGAACATGAGACGTGGCATCCCATGCTCCATAAGTAGCAACTCGCCAAGTGGATACAACACCAGGTTATGGGACTCATAGAGGGTGGACTTCACGGGAAGCCACCGTGTCGAACATACATACATGAAATATAAGAGGTTTTCATCCTAGTCATGTGGTGCATTTGGTCACCAGAGGCGAGGACACATGCGAAAGAAAATCTTGTCGGGTGGCAGCACCAGGTGATGTGGAATCCACTCCACTATAACACCCAACACGTGGACACATAGGTAGGAATGTGCCACTCATCTTGTGCATTCAACGCGCCGTGATCCATGGGCCGGCATAGATGGTGGTGGATGACTACATGTGTCGACATGCCACACGACAACGCAAACAAGCACCACTGCACCGGGGGCCATCCGCGGTGCAGGAAAGATCTAAACTACGCATCGAAGGCCCACAAGACAGCTGTACTTAGCATTGAGGCCACTATCTTTCATATAGTACTTATTAACAAATGTAATTAGAGAAGTTATAATATATACATATTGCCAGCATGTGGAGGAGACATGAATTAGAAACTAACTGAAGAAACTCATTTTGATGTTTGTTGAAAAACAAAAATTTGCTATAGCATTAATCTGAATGTCTTTTCACAACAAAAATTGAATACACTTTGTTGACTGTGGTGACTGGAGGTTGCCAGGAGACTGCATGCTACGTCTTGTACTCTTGTGTGCCATATCCCATATGTCCTTACTCCTTAGGTAATACGTGCACATTCTTCCATCGGATTAAAAATAACAATTATGTTAATTATTTTCAAGTTTCTCCCTACGCAGATGGACAAACTGACGACTAGTATTGTTAGTTAGTACATATATATACGCCTAGTGCCATGGATCTGCTTACTAATGTTTCTCTAATATCTGTTGTATGGCCCCAACATACTTTACATGTTTGTTTCTTTATTTGCCTCCAATATAAAGTTCCTAGCTCTGTCCCAGAAAACATTCGAATATACATTACGAAGTGACCTTATTATGATTTCTGGAAATTAAATACGTTTTCGTTTTTCCTATAAATTCAGTGTACACAAAGATGAGATTGAACACCAATATTGATCACTACAACTATATTTTGCCGAAATATTGAAGTCAAACTGCACGACTAAAAATGGCCGAGATTGCTCTTCTTCTTGTCATAAAAAAGATTGGCATAGTTGTGGCGGCAGAGACATTGAAGTATGTTAGGCCATTGCTGGAAAAGAAAGTTGGGCAGGTGGCAGAACTCCCAGATAACATGAGACTGATACAGAATGACCTTGAGTTTATGCAAGCATTTCTCAAGGATATTAGCACGAAGGATTGCACAGATTTAGTCACAGAAACTTGGATAGTGCAAGCACGAAGATTGGCGTATGATATTGAAGACATTGTGGATCAGTTTATTTATGTTGTTGGTGAGCACCATCAGGATGGATCATGGTTGGGTTATGTAAAAAATATCGTGAAGAGACCTCAGTCTCTATTTACACTAGATCAAATTGCTACTGCACTTAATAGAATAAATGTACAACTTACACAGCTTAAAGGAAACAAAGACTGGACTCAACCAATAGCTGGTGTGAGTGATGTTCCTGCAACAACTTATGACATCCAGCAACAATATCCTTCTGGACATGATTGCTCAGTCTCTGATGATGAACTTGTAGGATTTGATAAAAATAGAGAAAACTTGAAGAGGTCACTGAATTTGGAAGGATGTTTTCATCTGCAGATCATTGCTGTGTGGGGTATGGGTGGAATAGGAAAAAGCACTCTTGTCAACTCCTATTACAAAAATCATGCATCCAAATTTGAATGTCGTGCATGGGTTTCTGTCTCTCAGTCATACAAACTTGATGATATTTGGAGAATCATGTTGAAAGGAATCTATTTTGATGATAAGAAAAACATTGATGCTGATAATATGAGCAATGCAGAGGTAAAAGTTGAACTGAAGAAAATCCTAGAGACAAAGCGATACTTGATCATATTAGATGATGTCTGGAAAGTCGCTGATCTATTTAAAATTAAAGAGGTTCTAGCTGATAAAAGCAACGGAAGCAGAGTAATAATCACGACAAGAATTGAGGAAGTTGCTTCAATAGCTCACCATGGCTGCAAGATCAAAGTGGAGCCTCTCGAGGAGAAGAATGCATGGCATTTATTTTGCAGGAAGGCATTTCCGATGATTGAAAATCACACCTGCCCAACACTTCTACTGGAGTGTGGTAAATTCATAGTGGAGAGGTGTGGTGGTTTACCGCTTGCTCTTGTTGCAGTAGGGAGCATATTGTCTCTTAAAGAGAAAAATGTTACAGAGTGGAGCCTATTTTATGGTCAGCTTATTTCAGAGCTACACAACAACGATAATCTATCTCATGTGACGAGAATACTTAATCTAAGCTACAAATACTTGCCCGACTATTTGAAAACTTGTTTCTTGTATTGTGCCTTGTTCCCAGAAGACTACAAGATCCATAGGAAAAGATTGATTAGATTGTGGGTCGCTGAAGGGTTTATTGAACAGAGTGGAGCATGCAGTTTAGAAGATGTTGCTGAAGGTTACCTCACAGAGCTCGTTCGACGAAGCATGCTTCAGGTGGTAGAGAGGAACAGCTTCAATAGGATTAAGTGTCTTCGAATGCATGATCTTGTGCGGGAATTAGCAATTTTCCAGTCTAGAAGAGAGAGTTTCTGTACAAATTTTGATGATAGTCATGGGTTGATACAGATGGAGTCAAATTCTCGTCGCATGTCGGTGCTTCAGTGCAAAAATGACAATGTCATTCAATCAAGCATAAGTCAACTCAGACTTCGCACCTTCATAGCATTCCGCACCAGCATGGCCTCATCTTCATGGTTTTTCTCGGGATCTAAATACCTTGCTGTCCTGGAGCTATCAGGTTTGCCTATTAAGACTATTCCAAAGTCAATCGGAGAGTTGTTCAACCTCAGGTATTTGGGCCTCGACAACACCAATGTGGAGGTAATCCCAAAATCTGTGGTGAACCTTCACAACTTGGAAACATTGAGTCTTGAAGAAACAGACTGTGTGAAACTCCCACGAGGGTGTGACAAGCTTAAGAGATTGCGTCATATTGGTATTTGTAAGCTGCTAGATAAATCATTCTTGAGCTTTGAATGTTTTGAGTCTATGGAGCCGTTTGAGGGATTGTGGAGTTTGAATGACTTGCAAACTCTATATGCAGTTCAAGCTAGTAAAGTTTTCGTTGCAAAACTAGCTAATTTATCTCAGCTGAGGGGCCTTGGCATTACTGGGGTAAGGAGCATCCACTGTGCACAATTGTGTGACTCTCTATCAAAGCTGCACTTCCTCTCAACATTACAAATTAGAGCCAGTAACGAAGATGAGTTGCTCCAGCTTGAAACTTTGACATTGTCAAACCGTCTTAAAAAGCTCTATATCACTGGGCGTCTTTCCGAAGGCACTTTGAAATCTCCGTTTTTCTCAACCAACGGAGTTGCGCTTCACGTGATATGTCTAGAGTGGTCCCAGCTCGCGGTGAGCCCATTGCCGTGCCTCTCTGAGTTGTCAAATTTGACCCTAATAGGTCTTAACAGGGCGTATACTGGACAGGAGCTGAACTTCCAACCAGGGTGGTTCCCAAATGTGAAGAATGTTGGCTTGTCGGATTTGCCGCACGTCAACCAAATATGCATAGAAGAGGGAGCTTTGGTCCGCCTTGAATATATTACCATCCGTGGCCTTGTCGAACTGCGGGCCATCCCTACCGGCCTGGAGCATCTGAAATCACTCAAACATGCGCAGTTTACTCGCATGCATAATGATTTCAGAAGCAATGTTCGAGCGGCCAAACTAGAGCATATCCGGATATTCCACTACTGATTGTACTGTAAGTGAAACATCCTCAGCTAGCCAATATACAATGTTCGTACTGTTCATGTATTCAGTGTGCACGATGACCTGCACCACCAATTCCTAGCTTTTCAAGCTTACAAATTTCCGTTATGTTGCAGGTCCACAGAGACGCGAATCTTTCTTGCCTGGATGGCCTGCCGTTATTGCCTTCAACGGGGGAACTATCTCTGTTGAGAGTCAGCGATGAATGAGATAATTATCGTCGTTGGTATTATTATTTCTGATAATTTGAACATGAATTGGTTTGTAATAATGCATGGGAATGATTACTGTTGCTACTATCCCCTCTTGATTTTACATTAGCTATGTCTAATGATGTGAAGCTACTATCTGAGAACATTATTGTGTATTTTACATAGCATTCGTGTAATAATGTCGAAAACTACAGCTACTTTGTCGACTACATTTGTACGGTGTAAGATCGAACCATCTATTTATCGGCTGCACCTGCACTGCTGTTGCTAAGTTCTGGACCTGATATATCATGTGATATGTTTCAGTTTTATGTATTCGGCCCCTTGCATTAGAACGCCAATAGTACTAGTCTATCTGATAATCTGAAGAAAACTATCTGTTGCCCAGTTTCGTTAGGTTATCTAGGCGTACTTGATTACGGATTGGTTAACATATTTGTGTATGTGGATTGTTATGGTCCTGCAAAGAGAAGATATCCTCTTCTTTGGATTCGGAGCGGCAGGGGCAGCTAGGGCGGCGAGCGGGTTGGTAGCAACGGCGGAGGAGGGGACATCCGCTGTGTGGGCGGCTGCACCATTGACCACGTTGCCTAGCCGCTTGCGCTTGGGAGCGGCGGCGGCGGCGGTGCCCACGTTTCCTAGATCTGGCCGGAGTGGTTGCTCGGCCAATGGCACCTCTGCGACGGGGACGGACACTAGCGAGGGCTGGGAGGCATCCCCATGGAGGCGCTAGAGGTGCACAGCGAGGTCGGCCGGAAGTTGCGGGGGTGAAATGTCCCTCCCGCCAACTGCTTCCTAGCTTTTCAGGTTACCCTCAGTTCGGCCGCGGAAACCCTCTACTTTCCGTTCCGAGCGAAAAAAGTTTTTCGGTTCAGCCACTTTTACGGTTGTTGTTCTGGCTCTTTTTTCACTGCGCATACCGAAAGTGGCAGTTTTTTTCGGTTCCGCCGGTTTTTCGGTCACGGCTAGAGATGCTCTTACCCTTGAGAGGGATGAAACTACAGAAGAATTATGACCCGTCCCCAAATATTTTTGTTTGATAGCTGAAAAATCATGTGGCGATGCATCTAAATTAGCAATAAAATCAATCGTTGTGCTCTGTAACTAAATAAGAAATATGATGATGCTTAAGCAGGATACTAACTCGAATGTCTTTTGTGTGCAATGTGCCTGGTTCTGAGTTCTGACAAAACACAAGCTGAACGTATCTCTCTGAACCATTCACTTAATCATTAGAAAGGTCATCGATCATGTCTAGCCCGTGTTCCTCGTCAGCAGCCTCAAAATTACAACAATGTTGGCACGCCTATTTTGTGAAGTACTTTTTTTTGGGGTCATTAATGGATTCTTCAATATCTTTTCACGATTAGCCTAGCGACCGGATGCACTGAAATAGTGCCCACTCATCAGTGCACACACATCCACCAAGGGGTGACAATTTCACAAACAAGAACAATCACTAGTGGAAAAAGGGCAAAAGGTTTCGACCTTTAGTACCGGTTCCCTTAGGAACCGGTGGGAACCGGTACTAGTGGGTTCGATTTTCACTTTTCCAACGGCTAGGGACCTTTAGTCCCGGTTCCAGACAAGAACCGGGACTAAAGGTGCACCACATGCGGCCGCAGAGCCGGGGGCCCGCGCGAGAACCTTTAGTCCCGGTTCTACGCTGGAACCGGGACCAAAGGTGGACCTTTAGTCTCGGTTCTTGGCTGGAACCGGGACTAAAGTTCTTCCTATATCATCTTCCACCCCGACCCAGCCAGGTTCATTTTTCCAGCTCGAGTTTCATCTCCATTTTCTCCCCATTTCCCCTCCCGAGGTCAAGTTCGTCCCCATTTTGTTCATCATTTGTCAAGATTGACGGCGCCCCATCTATCCAAGGGTTGGCACAACTTCATCCTTTCTTCCGGCGCTCGTTTCGTTGCTTATTTAGCTCATTTAGCTCATTTCATATTTGTAGTGCTAGCTAGGTGTTTGATGAAATGCCTAAGTTAGTGATTTCATTTGAGATCAAACTAAATTATGATTTGTGTGTTTTAGTGTCGTCCCGTCTCCGTCCGTCGATCGCCCGCGCCGTCCCGTCACCGGCATCACCTCGGTGAGCCTCTTTTTCTATTTTTTATTCTAAAAAATCTTAGGTGTATGATTTAGAAGCATAATTATTATTTGTATAATTTTATTAGTTGTATAATTGTTTGTTATATATATAGTGTCATGGTTTTTACATCTGTCCACACCGGCTCTCGTCCGCTCTATTATTCGGATGTGGTATGATTGTTTGTTATAACTATATATATGTTTCGTTTCGTGTTTATCGCAATCATGCCGACCAACTTGACATAGATATATTTTTATCTAGGAGGTAGTTGAACCGGAAATTCCAACCGACCCTATTATCGAGTTTTTTGAAAAAGAAAACAATGATTTGAAAGAAAAATTGAAAAGAAGTGAAGATCTTCGTCTCCAATGCTTAGAAGAGAAGATGAAATTGGAGTTCAAGTTTGCCGACGTCGTCGATGATCACGAGATCAAGATGGAGGCAATGCGCTTGGATCACGAGATCAAGATGAATGCAATGCGCTTGAAGTTTAAAAAGATTAGAAAATATGCCATTAGTCAAGAGGCTTGGTATCATTATGCTGTTGGTTCAATAATTACCTTAGTTGCGATTCTGATCGCATTTGTTGTTGGATTTAAATTCTTTAGATAGTTGTATGTTAGTTTTAATTAATGTATGTTTATGAGAACTGTGTATTAGATTTGGTCACTACTCTACTTTGCTTGATGAAATTGTATTAATTAATTTGGTCACTTATCTATTCATGATCGATGTAGTATATATATAATGGTTTTTGATATACTAATATAATGCAGATGAGACGGCAATGGATGTACGGTGACCGACGCTGTCCCCAGTTCATTAATGGCATGCATGATTTTCTCCGTGTGGCTGAGACAAACAAGCGGACGAATGGTTTTATATGTTGTCCATGCAGTGTCTGTAAGATTATGAGTGATCACTCTAACTCAAAAGTCCTTCACGTCCACCTGTTGCAGAATGGTTTCATGCCTGGTTATTATTGTTGGACCAAGCACGGAGAAAGAGGGGTTATAATGGAAGACAATGAAGAAGAAGAGGACAATGACAACTATCCTATGTTCAATGAACACGGTGATAGGGAATACGAAGTTGAAGAAGATCCCATTGTTGATGAACCCGACGATGATCTTCGTCGGGCCATTCGTGATGCACAAATGGACTGTGGAAGTGAAAACGAGAGGTTGAAGTTGGAGCGCATGTTAGCTGATCACACCAAATTGCGAAAATGGCCAGAAAAGTTGGGTAGCACACTGGAATTGCTACAATGGAAGGCAGAGAATGGTACTTCTGACAAGGGATTTGAAAATTTGCTGAAAATATTTACGAAGATGCTTCCAAAGGATAACGAATTGCCCTCTAGTACGTACGAAGCAAAGAAGGTGGTCTGCCCTCTAGGATTAGAGGTGCAGAAGATACATGCATGCATTAATGACTGCATCCTCTACCGCGGTGAGTACGAAAATTTGAATGCTTGTCCTGTATGCGGTGCATTGCGGTATAAGATTGGGCGAGATGACCCTGGTGATGTTGAGGGCGAGCACGGTTGTCCAAGGAAGAGGGTTCCTGCCAAGGTGATGTGGTATGCTCCTATAATACCACGGTTGAAACGTTTGTTTCAAAACAAAGAGCATGCCAAGTTGTTGCGATGGCACAAAGAAGACCGTAAGAAAGACTTGATGTTGAGACACCCCGCTGATGGGTCCCAGTGCAGAAAAATCGACAGAGAGTTCCCGACATTTTCACATGACGCAAGGAACTTAAGATTTGGTCTAAGTACAGATGGCTTTAATCCTTTTGGAGAGCTGATCTCCAGTCATAGCACTTGGCCTGTTACTCTATGTATCTATAACCTTCCTCCTTGGCTGTGCATGAAGCGGAAGTTCATTATGATGCCAGTGCTCATCCAAGGCCCGAAGCAACCTGGCAACGACATTGATGTATACCTGAGGCCATTGGTTGAAGAAATTTTACAGTTGTGGCGTGAAGAAGATGTGCGTGTGTGGGATGAGCACAAACAAGAGGAATTTGATGTACGAGCGCTGTTGTTTGTAACCATCAATGATTGGCCTGCTCTTAGTAACATTTCAGGACAGTCAAACAAGGGATACAACGCATACACACACTGTTTAGGTGAGACTGAAAGTATACATTTAGGTAACAAGAATGTGTACCTGGGTCATCGTCGATTTCTTGTGCCCAACCATCCCTTAAGAAAGAAAGGCAAACATTTCAAAGGTGAGGCAGATCGTCGGCCGAAGCCTACCCGCCCTTCTAGTTCTGTTATACATGATATGTTCAAGGATTTAAAAGTAATCTTTGGGGAAGGGTCCTGGCGGTCTATCTGTTCCGAATGACGCTCTCAACCACGTACCCATGTGGAAGAAGAAATTTATATTTTGGGAGCTGCCCTATTGGATAATGCTAGAGGTTCACTCTGCCCTTGAAGCCTCCTTCCGGTCCATCCACGACGACCGTGTACAGCGAGCCAGAACTGCCTGCCAGCTCAAGGCGAAGGAGGCTTCCGAACTGGATTGGGCGTTGAAAGACTCATCCTCCATGGATCTTGCCCTCCGCCGCAAACGTGCGCGCGAGAACCGGGCGGCCGCGAACGGGGCTGGCTCCTCCCGCCGTTCCCCCTAATCCTACGGCATTCGAGCCAGCAAGTCCGTTTATGTAGAATAATATTGGTGATGTGTAATAATGTATTAAACCTTTTATGTAATGCATTCTATGGAATGTATTAAACCTTTATGTAAGGAGCATGTGTAATAATAATGAATTTGAGCTCGATGAACTGAAGTATTTTGTAGACAGAACAAAAAAATTATGAAAGATGTACATAATTAAGTTGTTGATTGACAATTTTTTAGAGACTAATTTGAGCTGATTTGGACGATTAAATCAATAAATAGGAAAGAAAACCGAAAAAAGGAAAAGGAAACAAAAAAGAAAACAGAAAATAGAAAAAAGACCTTTAGTCGCGGTTCCAGCCACGAACCGCGACTAAAGGGTGTGGGCTGGCGCGCAAATTTGGGCGGTCCAAATTCGACCTTTAGTCGCGGTTCCAGCCACGAACCGCGACTAATGGGTCTTTAGTCGCGGTTCGTAGCTGGAACCGCGACTAAAGGTCAGTTTCGCGGTAATTTGGGTGGCCGCGGCCGAATTTTTTCGCATTCTTCCCCAAATCGAAGCTCGCTCTCCGCCTCGATGCCGCCGACGCCCCCGATGGCGAAGCCCTGCTCCGCCGCGCCGTCGATCTGCCGCTCCGCCGCCGTGCCCCTCCCCTGCCTCGCGCTGCCGTGCTGCCGCCGCCAGAGGTAGGTGCCTCCCCTGCCTCGCGCCCCTCCCCTGCCTCGCCCCTCCCCTGCCCCTCCCCTGCCTCGCCGTGCTGGCGTGGCCGTGGCCGTGGTGGCCGTGCGTGTCCTGGCACAGCACCAGTGCACACAAATGCACTAGTGAGTGAGTGTGAGAGATGTTTGAACCACCAATTTGAACCAAATCAAATTCGGCAAATCTGACAGTTTTCAGAAAATTCAGTTTTAGGACTTGGTGAAAATTGTAAGTCCTGTTTTCTGTTAACAAGTAGCTATGTTCAACAGATGCAAACAAGAGCTTAGGAAATTCCAATTTGAGTGAGATGATTTTTATAAATCAGTACTCACCACAAATATGGATGACAAGCAAGAAATGCATCCAGAAAAGGAATCTAGATAGGAAAATTAAATAGAGAGAAAAGGTATCTTTTAACTGTTTTTCTGTCTGGATATTTCATAGCAAGTTGAGAGCATGAAAACATGATTTTAAAGAATCCCAAAATGAAATATCTTGGCTTTCCTGTGAAGTATAAACACAATACTCCAATACCATGACAAGGATAAAAATTAAAGAACATCAGAAGTCCATTAATTAAGAGTCCAAAAACAGTATAGATGCAAATTTATAGTAGCAAATTTATAGATGCAAATTTATAGATGCAATTTTATAGATGCAAATTTATAGATGCAATTTTATAGTAGCAATTTTATAGATGAAAATTTATAGATGCAATTTTATAGATGCAATTTTATAGAAGCAATTTTATAGATGCAAATTTTATAGATTGCAAATTTGATAAGTTAGCAAAGTTAGAAAATTTAGCAAATTTTTGTGTAGCAATTTTATAGATGCAAATTTTATTGATTGCAGGGACATTGAGCTATGGATCCTAACTATATGCGAGACGAGGAGAATGAAGACGAAATTATGCGAGAGATATATGAGAATGCCAATAGATATGATCCCAATGGAGAAGATGCCGGTGGAGAAGATGTCGGCGGTGGAACCGATGCCGGTGGAGAAGATGTTGGCGGTGGAACCGATGCCGGTGGAGAAGATGATGAGGATTTCACCTCACAATTTCTGATGGACTCTGGTGAGGGAATTGAGTCCGAAGAAAGAAGAGCCGACGAGGTATATATATTAAGGCTATTTTGTTGATCACTAGATTAATTAATTGATTTGTATTGCACTTATTAACGCATTATTTTTCTTTTAGCCCTCCAGATCGAGCAAATCTGCTAAAAAGGGAGCTCCTCGAGGCAGCACGAAAGGATGACGAGCGATGATCCAAAGTTACCGATCTATGTAATTGGTGCTGACGGCGAGCCGCTGGAACCCAAAGAGAACCGCCGTAAATTTATAAATCAAGCTGGAGCTATTGTTAGGGACATGCTCCCGATCACCATACAAGAATGGCATAAGCCGGCGGCCGCAAACGACGATGACCCCTGCTATGTCCACAAGATTACAAAAGATTTGGTATATGACACACTCTTGTCACATTTTAACCTCCCGGAAGATGTCTCTGAAATCAAGAAGGAGAAACTCAAGCAGTGGACTCTCTCGAAGATGGCCGAACAATTCCGGAACTGGAAGAAAACAATATGGAAAAAATATGAAAAAGAAGATCCAGATTTCAGTGGAAATTCCGGAACTGGAACACTAGTGAAGATACAAGATTACTGGCCCGCGTTTAAGGCGTATAAGAAATCGTCTACGGCTGTTGCCCGATCGGTCAAAAATAAGGCAAATGCCAAGAAGAAGATATACCACCATAGGTTGGGGACAGGTGGCTACAGGTCCGCCATTCCTACGTGGTTAGCCGCTGAAGACAGACTGCTTGCTAAAGGGATCACTCCACAGACAATGGACTGGCCCGAGAGGTCCAAATTCTGGATGTTCGCGCATGGTGCATTGTTGGACGAGGAAACATGGCTGATTGTTGCACACGGAAGATGGATGAAAAAAGTAGAAACAATCGTCCCGAAGCTTATACTTGCAATAGATGAAGCTCGTCGGGGTGTGTACAAACCCGATAGAGAGGACGACGAGCTGACATGGGCCCTGGGTAATCCTGAACACGTTGGACGATTACGAGGCTGTCCCGGCGGTGTCACCATCAAGACTGGGTTTCCGGAGTGCGCTGACAGTTATAGAAGCCGTGCAAGAAAGAAGAAGAAGGGTGAAGACCGGTTATCGGAATTGGAACTCAAGGTGCAGCAGCTCATGAAGTCACTTACTCAGCAAAGGCCGTCTCAGCAGCAGCTAGAAGATCCTCAAGCCAATGCCGACTGATCTCAGCTTAGAAGCAGCGTGGGTTCCACGCAACTACAAGTCGATGCTCACTACGCCGTGGATGATGTCACAGAGAGGACAGAATGTGAGCTACATACGCCAATGAGGAACATATCCATGAAGGTGGCAGTCGGCTATGCTATACCAAATGAACCCGAAGCAAGCTACCATAATGGTGACATTCCAGCTGGCTATGCTCGTGTCGGGGTGGATGAAATTATGCCGGGATTTGAAACATTGTCTCTTGAGATTCCTGGAGGTGACGGTGAGGCGACATTGGGAGAAGTCAAGCGTGGTTTTGCCCTGTGGAACTAGAAATACATCTTCTTGTCAAGGCCATCGATTCCTCCTTGTAGCAATCCACCTCATCAGCAAAGCCCGGAACTCCTAGACAGGGACGTCATGAGCACGAGTCCATCTCGATCTCCGCCGCGTGAGGAATTGCCCGTTAAGTTTCTCCCGAGGAAGCGCAAGGTCGGTTCGCCGATTAGGAGGGGACCTAGAAAGCAGAAAACACCGCCGCCTACTGAGAAGTTACCTTGTCATAAAACTGTCGACGAAAACGCCGCCGCCGTGAAGGCCTATAATACAGCATTCTTTGCACCGAAAGTGCCCGAGCCAAAATTTACCGCTGCAATATCTCCGGAGTGCCTGGCACTTACCATCGATAACCTATATAACTCTCCACCAGCGCCGCCATCAGACTATGAGCGTTCTATTGACAAGTCATATGACGATCTGATGGAGCTCCCGCGGCCGAAAAAAGGTAAACAAGTTCCCCAGCTCGGAGAACAAGATGCACAATCGGTCCCCCCGCTCAAGGTGTTTGACGAACAAGAAATACATCGTATTGCCGCGGCCGCGCAATGTACTCCACAACAAATAGGTTCGTCAACCGATTACGCCGTCGCTGTTCTAGCAAAACAATATGTTCCCGGGGAAAATTTGGTCGACGGCAGGTTATCAACAAAAATGCGTGCGTTGCATGCCTGGTACAAGACAGCCGCAAAAGCGGGGAATATCAGTCTCATGGTGGGAGTTAAGGAAGAGCACTACTGCAAAGAATACGCTGTGTCCGTTGAGTTTAGCAAACTTTTTCAGTTATACAATATCCGGGCCCTCGACAAATCTATCCTCAATTCCTATTGTCTGTAAGTGATTTATTTCTGTAATTTAAGTCTTTACCTCAGCTCGTTCATTGTCTGTAATTATCCTCACTATAATCTTTTGTGCGCTATATTTTGCAGAATGAAGATGCTCGAATTGAAAAGGCAAAAAAACAAGGACTTTGGGTTCATTGACCCGGATAAACTTCATCAAGTCACCATAGAATCCCGTACATAACAATGACACACCGGGGGATTTGCTAAGGTATTTGAAGCAACACCGTGACAAAAAGACTATATTTTGGGCTTACAACTTCACGTGAGTGTTACTGTCTCTTCTACACATTCTATTTTGCTCACCCGATGTTAAGTTTAACTGATGAGTTATGCATGACTGTGTATATAAACGTGTGCAGGTTTCACTTTATTCTTCTCGTCATTAAAATTCACGATGGAGAAATTCATGTCCTTGACTCATTAAGGAGAAATCCAAAAGAATACAAGACATGTTTTACAATGCTCGAAAAGTAATTTCATTTTTTATCGCCTCTTTCGTTCATTTCCTGATATGAAGTCATTAATAACTCCTTTGTTAATTTTATTTGTCGGGCAGCGTTTGGAAAGAGTTCATCAAGGAAGAACCCGGTCAATGGAAAGACAATTTGATATGGCGTCTGAACAATGTAAGTAGTACTACCTAGGTCCACGCACCATTATCATACTTGATTATTATTTGATTGAATTCTATTCTTGTATAGTCTTGCGTGGAACAGCCACAGGGAACTGATTTATGTGGATACTTCGTTTGCGAGTACATACACGTTCTGACCTGCGAGAAATTCGAGGGCAAAAGAAGTAAAGAAGTACGTAAACATTATTAACAGCGTTATTGTTTTACCATCAGTTGTGTTGAGTTTCATTCATTTGATATATATATGTATACACACACAACTCATGTATTTATTTTGATCTTATTCTTTTAAAGTTGGCAAGAAAGCGCAGCAAGCTACCATTAGAGGCCCGCTTCAAAGCAATTGCGGAGGAATTGGCAGAATTTTACCTTGCAGAGGTCATACCTGATACAGGAGAGTACTACTATAATACAAATTAGTATGCCTCCATGTAATACTGATCTGCATGTAATTAAGTACCTGGAACCGGGAAACTTGATCTTCATGTACTAATTAATATGTTTGTGTCATCAACGTGATCTTCATGTAATTTGTATGTGTTAAATATATATGCATCAACTTCATCTTCGTGTTTTTGGCGCATCGACGTGATCCATGTACGATGGAAACCATCCGAAACCCCTAAACCCCTCCTAAAACCCTAAATCCAGAAAATTAATCGAAATAGAAAAAAAAACGTAAACACACTAGTCCCGGTTCGTGTTACGAATCGGGACTAAAGGTTCCGAGCCCGCGCGGGCTGCGCCGTGGCCACGTGGGTGGGCCTCTAGTCCCGGTTCGTAAGCAACCGGGACTAAAGAGGTGGGGGCTTTAGTCCCGGTTGCCTAACCGGGACTAGAGGGCCTCTGGAACCGGGACTGCTGTCCCGTTTTCCACTAGTGAATACTTCTAAACATTGTATGTATTGAATTGATGCACTAGCCAATTATCCCAAAAGTCCGAACTGATGGGAAAGGGCTGTGCAATGTATATATTATATTCTGACACTCCCCTCACGTCCAGGCTGTGGACTTTTCCTCACGAGCCTAGGACGTGGAATTTAGGGTGTCCGCAGATATTTATTTTTAATACTGCATTAGCCAGGATTTGAACTCTAGACCTCTGACTCTGATACCATATTAGATTGATGCACTAGCCAATTATCCCAAAAGTCCGAACTGATGGGAAAGGGCTGTGCAATGTATATATTATATTCTGACAGTATGTACATATACGTGAGCATTTATTTTGTGATATGTGAAAAATTATTTTTGCCAATTATAAGCAGATTAGGACACGGCGTTTCGGGTCACGGGTGCAGATTGTGTAAAAAAATAAAAAACTTTTCAAATTGTCAAAAAAATTCAAATATAAATTCAGATATGCATAAGAACATTCTGTGTTAGGACAAAAAGTTTTGCGGATAAAAGACATTTTTGTGATCTGTGCAAAAAAGACAAAAAAATATTTGTTACAAAGTCATTTTGGAGCGACCGGATTTATCTTTTTTACACAGGTCATAAAAAATGTCATTTATTCGCGAAAGTTTTTGTGCTAACATTAAATGTGTTGAAGTATATCCGAAATTTATATATATTTTTTTTTTGAAATTTTAAAAATTGTTTTTTAGGCAGTGGGTGGTGCATCTGCACCCATGACCCGATATGGATTTCCGAATTATAGAATGTTAATATAATAAATATATTTATAGATAAATATTACAAAAGCTATACATGAACAATGCATGCAATGCACACTCCACCATGTCGCCCTTACTTTCTGTACACTAACTTAATTAATCTGCTTCTTGCTTCTTGGAAGCGTTTAGGGGGCGCCTGGCAGTAGATGGCTGGGAAGGGCCTGAGAGCAGAAC
This sequence comes from Poa pratensis, assembly GCA_947311845.1. NCBI lineage: Eukaryota > Viridiplantae > Streptophyta > Magnoliopsida > Poales > Poaceae > Poa > Poa pratensis. The sequence continues at coordinate 4,395,419 of CAMZMU010000093.1, read as the reverse complement.
GTTGACTAGGACCTGGCCAAACCGTACAGTATTGTTTGTTATAAACTTGGAGATAGATGATGTTGAAGGTTGGATTCTTGCGAGATGCCGTGTAATTATTTATCGCCAACTACAGAGTGAATGAGAGTATATTAAGAAAGTACGGAGTATATGGCAACTTGGAGTTGTTGGGTGAACTTGATTATCGCCAATAATTGAGTAGACACGGCCCTGATCTACATTTGCACGTCTTGTCTTGGCATGGTAGTTGCTAAGCCTCTGCGCAGTTTCTTGGAGACACATCTCGTCTTGAAGAAACTCCAAACTTCAAACCTGCGTCGTGATGATGAAGACAATTCGACCAGATTAGTACACGTACTGTCCTATCCTGCTCTTTCCGATCTTCTGCTGGCTCCTGCTTTTCCGATCTTCTTTCAATATCTGATAACTATTGTGACCAGTTTGTGCAGCCAGCCATGTGTGAGTGTGACCTGTGATGTCGTGATGAAGAATGTTGACTGCACGCCGTTTGGTGAGACAGATCGAACAGATCGAATATGGACAAACTGAATTTCTCTTCCTGTTTTTTTAAAGGAGCAAAGCCCCAGCCTCTGCATCATGATGATACACACAACTTTCATATTAAAAAGAGAGTAGCAAAGTATTATCATTCAGTTATTACAAATCACGGATCAGCTAGAGTGGCCACATAGACCAACCAGCGGAAAAATGCTAAAGATAAAAGACTACACATGATGAAGTCTTCTAGTATGCTGCCACCCATGCTGACATCAGATAGCTCGGACAACTGCCATAATACGGGTACATCTAGTATCCATAAGGTTCCGCTGATCTAGCGGCAGGAGAAAAGACCACAGGTGAATCCAGTACGTAGCGCGGTGAACAACCTGTAAAAAATGAGCAGCTCTAGTCTTGTTAAACCCACTACAAAGGAAAATATATTTGTTGACAAATCACTTTCGTCATGTGTAGGCCAATTTTCGTCAAGGATTACATCGCGGTGACGAAATTTGATCGTCATGGGGTTCGTCAACAAAGCTCCGTCATAAAATATCGGGGGTGACGGTATGCATTTTTTCGTCAACGTCAAACGTTTGATGGTGACGACCTGAAAATTCGTCAACATCGAAGGTTGATTGTTGACAGACAGATTTGTCACGAAAAATTGCAACTTTCGTCAATATCTAAATCTTGGGAAGTTTCTGATTGGTCCAAAAAAAGCATACGTGGCCTTACATGTGGGTCCCATTTGGCTTCTGACAACATGGGTCCGACGGCGCTGACGTGGATATCTGTCATGTGGGACCGGCATGGTGCTGACTGGTGGGACCCACAAAATATTATGACAAGCTGGACCCACAATATTCTGACCGGTGGGATCCACAAAATTCTGACAAGTGGGACCAGGTTGTTGCCGACATATGGGTCCCAATAATGCTGACTGGTGGGACCCACAAATTCTGACAAGTGGGACCAGAAGTTGGTGCCACGTGGTTTCATTTAATAGTGACGTTGTGACATTTTCCGTCACCTTTTGAATTTGACAAAATTTGAGAGCATTTGAATTATTTGCGAAATTTTGGGAACAAAAAAACTGGCGAAATATAAAAAAAAATAGACAATAAATATCATACATAAATGGTGGCACAAGAAGTATATATGTCTCTCACAGACCGAAAGATTCATAAGAAAAATTACAATTGGGTAAAGAACACAAAGAAATTAAAAGACCTATGATTAAGAATGTTGTAGGATGGCGGTGCAATAGATTAGTTGCCCTGGGATTCTGTCATGGATGGTGGCTGGGATGTCCTCAAGAGCAAATTAAGCACGGCATCCATTTCTCTCTGCCTCTTTTCATAAGCCAGAGTCTTTTCTTCTTGGGCTTTCTTCACAGCTTCAAGTTCTTCCTCCTGCTTCTTCCTGATCTCTTCAAATTTTTGATCTTGTTCTTGCAGTCTTGCCTGCATCTCACTGTGGTACCTTTCAGCTGCCTGTATGGAGTTCTGCTCTTGATCTGCCAGTCTTTGTTGTAGCTCTCGGATGCGTGTAGCTGAAACAGAGGACTTCCTGGAGCTTGTTGCGACGCCCAATCTTGGTAGGAATGTGCTGTTGCAGGTGGTGGATGGGCTTTTCTCGCTCAGAACTAGCTGAACAATTTGCAAATCAGTCAATTCAGGTTCATCTTCATTGCGTGGCGCCGCTTTTTTTGCCACCATTTTATCCTGCATAAAGATTACAATCATTGCATGGACAACATACAAAACTGGAATATATAATATTGTGCTAATATGAAATATTTCTTACATATGCACTTTTTGCTTCAGCACTCATAATGTTATCCTTGTTAGTGTGTGTCATTCTAAAAAATTCAATTGGAGAGGTTTCTTCTTCCTGCTGCTTAGCCTTCTGCTTGAAAAAATGTAGAATGCACATTACCATTGTGTACTGTGTATGACAGAAGTATGAACTGTATGGGGAAATTCAGAACACTTACTACATGTTCCCAGTGAGCAACATAGCTTCGAGATCCAGTGGTATGGAACTGTTTCACAGCTTCTCTGTTCTTTCCATTTTTTACACACACTCCCTATGTTCAGTACATGCATTTTATTTATCCAGATCAGAGAAATGTAAGAATTCAGTAACTGTTATTGAAAGGAATAAGATTTATGTACCTGGTACTTCTCATCAAACCATCTGTTCACCAGTTCTTGCCAGCTTTTCTCTTCTACATGATCTGGCTTCTTCAGATATGCTTGCTCCACTGTGAGATTTTTTATTTTTGGCCAATACTCCTTCTTAAGCCTATATCGGAACTGCCGAATACTAACTTGCAGCATATCAGTGCACACATCTTGGGCCACCTCATCATTTCTGTCCATATTAAACTTTCCCTGCAAAATAGTGATGCATTAATCAGTAGATTCTTAGAGAGTTGATCATGTAACATAATAATTAGGTTAAACATAGATTGTACTGGACTCACCGCTACTGTATTTATAGCATGAGGAATGACATGTGTGAGAGTTCATCTTTTTTGTACTGTGTCCAGTGTGTTGCAAGCGGCATTTTGGCACGGATGTGAATCCCAACCTCACTGCTCAGCTTTGCTGACTGGATATAATCCTTGGGTCTCCTGACACCGGCAGTGAAGTCAATTTGCATCTTATTGCCACCATTTCTTCTTGTAAACTCATGTAGTCCATGGCCCATAGTAGGTCTGCGTCCACCTCTCTTTCTCTTAGTATGGCCAGATGCTGTCAATGCCTCTGAAATAAGAGAGATGAAATGATTATCTTCTATATGAAAATATGCGGTACAGTGTGTAATTTTTACAAACTTTCATACCTTGCCGTTGAAAGTTTACAATTTGATTGTCCTCAGGAGATGAGTTGCTGCCTCCAGATGTCATGATCTGGTTAGGTGAGGGTGCTCCTTCAGTGTTCTGACCAGCAGTGGCCGTGGGCTCATCAGATGACCCAGCTTCAGGTTCAGTTGTTGCCATTGATCTTGTTGCAATGTTGGATGGTGGAACTTCTGGTCTGGAACGCTTCTTCTGTGCAACTGTTGCAGAACCAGCAACTATCTGCAAGCAAAGTAGAGGCTACATTAGTAGGAAACATTTAGCATGTATTTGCTATCAGAGTTCAGAAATAGTTCCACAGACCTGAGATGAAGTTTTGCCGACAGTGCGCTGATCCTCATCTGAATGAAGATCATCATCAGCAGTAGCTATCTCTTCTGGATTCGGTTGGTACGAAGGGTCCTCTTCGACCTCCTTGTCTTGGCAGTCTGTGTCCTTTAGATTGTTACTTGTTCCTATTTGTCGCCCACCATACACTAATGAACGTGCAAAACCAGAGAAATCTTGCTGAATTTTGTGTCCAGGTCCATATCTTTCAGCCAAAAATTTTCCCATGCGTACAATATTTTCTTGCATTTCTCTCTCCTTGACAAGCTCATATGCCGGCTTGACGGGGTTTTCTGTCTCCGCTGAAATAATCGGAAGAGCGGAGCGTGAACAAAACATAAGAGGGGGCCAATTCCATAGAAAACAGCAAATAATTGTCTATGCAAAAGATTGTACAGCAGCAAATGATTGAAAACATAAGAGTCTACGATGCGGGATGGCAAAGATTGTATAGCAGCACGGCATGATTGTCTCTGGAAGAAAATCGATAAACCCTAAACGTATGATGTCGGCGATTGGATCGTACAACCTTCGGAACCAATCAATCCAATCATGAACACGTACAACTTAATGCTATCATGCCCTGATCTATCAAATATGCAAGATCTAGATATAGGTCAAAACGGACCTGTTAGACATGTAAAACCGATCTCTCGATCGTAGCATCCGAAAAACACAACAACAAGCCGATCACCGACAGATTTACCTTGGGGTTTCTTCGAGCTGGGCGCCTTCTTCGGCGTCTGTGCGCGATGTTCCTTCCCCCTGACGCCTCGACGACTGCCGGCCATGGCGACCACCGGGGAGATAGATGCGAGATGGAAGAACGTCCGGCGAAGACACCGGATCTGGGTGAGCACGAGAGGATGAGGTATGGGGGTGGGGAGTTAAGATGCTCGTAAATCATGGGGGAGAGGCACGACGTATATAAGGGAGGGCGAAATATTTGATAGGTGGGGTGCGCGGGAGGAGTGGAGGGAACGAAAAAATTTGGGCGTTTTGGCAGCCATCGTAGTACAATTTGGAGGGAACAAGATTTTGCCGTGAAAGAAAAATGATTATTCTGAAAATGGAACTGTACATGTTTATTTTAATTAAAAAATACCAGAAAATGAATGAGACGCATGAAAAAAAATCTAAATTTCATTTGTAGTCAACAAGAAACTATACTTGGATCACATCACCTATGCTGCAACTGATGGGTTTCTCGCGGTCGAGTTGTACCGTGTGCTCAAGCCCATGAGGTTTGAACTGGGATCACATCACCTATGCTGCAATCTCAGTACTGATGCCAATTATGCTACGTCAACACTGCTTTGAACTACTATGACATGAGGTTTGAACTACTTTAGTCGAATTTTTGAATGCTACCCACATTTCTTTGATAAAACCCCTACTTTTGTACAACTGCCCACATGAGAACCAACAGATACTCACATTCAGATTTCAGTTGATATTGGCATAATCATATGTAGTACGAATTTACCCTGTTGCTTGCGCAGTACGCCTTATTTGTAGAGTTGACTCAAGGATCAGCATAAGAGAAAATAATTTGGTTGAAAACACAACGGCAACTCTTCAACAATACTATTAAGTTCTTACAATCCAGAACATAAAATGGACATAAAGTTTAACAAAAGTGCAACATTCAGTAGTACGGGAAGCAACATAAATTTTAAACAAGTGCAACATTGTCTTAACAACCACAGCTTAAAAGATCTTAACAACCGGGCCAGCTTCCATGGGGTCGGGAATAAGCGGCCTGAGTAAAATCACCTTGCAGAAGGTGACTTGTTCTCCCATCCACTCATACCTCTTTCCGTGACACCTCTGCACGTCCTTTTTACGCATCTTGATGTAGATATGTGCGCTGTCTCCAGCGTCATGAGACTGAACGATGCGCCAGTTGGTATTACCCAACTTGCTAAAAAGGACACGCGAAACCACGAAACACGCTGGTTGCAGGTTCGGGGTTACCACGGCTTGAAGAACTTGGTGAGTGTAATCAATTCCCACCTTAAGCTGACGAATCACCAAACGGGAGACATTGACCCTAGTTGCTGATTTTTCATCAACTAACGGTGATGGTGGAGGTACTTCTTCATCGTCTTCATCATCGCGTCCATCCAGAGAAGCATAACCCTCTGGGGAAACCTGTCCCTCATCAAATGCCTCTTCTTCAACTCTCGGCTCCTAACATGCAATAAGGCAATATGTTAAATGAGAACTGAAGTTCCTCATTCGTTTTTAACTTGGAAATAATTTATTGCAGAAGAAATAAGGTAAAGATTATTGCAACCTATAAATGTTGTAACACTATTAATTGGGGAATCTAGGATGATATTGGAGTGTGGACTGAAAATGATGAAGCAGCAAGCTAATCTAGGTCACCATAACAATATTATCAATTAAAGCTTGCGGATCTAATTAACCAAGCTAGATTCCTTGAATTTTATTAAAAAAACTACACACCGAATTGATATGCAATTGAAGCCGTCTATGAATTGATGTGCAATTGAAGGCACATCTATGAAGACTTGTTTATCTGCTGCTCCTTCAGTTGAAGGGATGGTTAAGTTCGTACCGAAATCACCAAAGCCCTCATATTACTAAATAATTTGGGTACTAAAACTTGACGGTAGTTGAACATAGAAAGAATAGTAGATTGATGTGCAATTGAAGGCATGTATGAAGACTTGTTTATCTTCTTCGCCTTCAGTTGCACGGATGGTTCAGTTCACACCCAAATCACCAAACCTCGAGGGCAGTTAATTAGAAAGAATAGTAGATTCGAGCATGTACTACCACTAAAAACCTAGATGTACCTCCGTCGGCGCGGCGGTAGGCGCGGCGGTAGGCGTGGCGGTCGGCGCCGCGGTCGGCGCGCGAGACGTGCCCCCACATGGCGTATTCAGCGGCTTCCTCGTAGCTCTCCTCAATCTCGTTGTACGCCGCCTCGAGCTCCGATGGCAAGGCGGCGTCGGATGGGCCATCCCCTCCGTCCCCGCTCACGGTCTTCTTCCGATCTTGCTCGGGAGCGACATCGCCGACCCCCGCGTCCACCGGCGGGGCCTCGCCGGAAGCAGCAGTCCCACTGCCAGATCCGGCCGCGACTGGGCCGACAGCAACAGACGGCTCGCCGACGACGGGCGCCGCCTTCTGATCTGCCTCGGCGTCAAAGGATTCCCTTGATCTCTTCATGGCGGGTGGGTAGGGGTGTGGAACCGTCTAGGGTTTCGCTATGGAAGTGGAGAGGAGGAGGCGGTTCTTGGGGACGCTTTTGCTCTTATGCTCTCCCTCTGACGCAACCGTATAGTTCCTCTTATGCTCTCCCTCTGACGCTACCGTATATTTCCCCTTTTGGCCATGAAGGGTAGGTGTTTGTTTATTTTTTTCGATGAAAAATGACAGAAAACGAGTAAAACTCGTAAAAACTGCTAAATTCAATGTAAAATCATCATGAACTAGTGGGACTGAGTAAATGTAGTCACATTCATGTGGAAAATTCAAATTTAAAAATTTCATGAGGTTTGGTGTAGTTTGATGTGAATTTACACAAGTAAGGGCATTTTCGGCATAACGGTCGAATCGTCGAACCCGGAAGTTGTAAAACCTTTGCATATGAGGTTTTTGTGAGAACACATCCCACATATATATGTTATTGTTCACCACTGTGAGATTTTGTCTGAAAACACTTGTGAAACCTCATGTTGGTTGGATCCACCCATGTGTGGACCCACATCGATCATGTCGGTGAACGGCTCTTTTTCAAGCAAGCTGCACTTCAAAGATTCAGATTGAGCTGCCAATTTTTGTGAGTGGTCATGAAGGGTAGGTATGTGTGCTTGAGGAGTTTCAGATTTTTCTGACAATTGTAGGTGTTTGTTTATTTTTTTCGATGAAAAATGACAGAAAACGAGTAAAACTCATAAAAATGCTAAATTCAATGTAAAATCATCATGAACTAGTGGGACTGAGTAAATGTAGTCACATTCATGTGGAAAATTCAAATTTAAAAATTTCATGAGGTTTGGTGTAGTTTGATGTGAATTTACACAAGTAAGGGCATTTTCGGCATAACGGTCGAATCGTCGAACCCGGAAGTTGTAAAACCTTTGCATATGAGGTTTTGTGAGAACACATCCCACATATATATGTTATTGTTCACCACTGTGAGATTTTGTCTGAAAACACTTGTGAAACCTCATGTTGGTTGGATCCACCCATGTGTGGACCCACATCGATCATGTCGGTGAACGGCTCTTTTTCAAGCAAGCTGCACTTCAAAGATTCAGATTGAGCTGCCAATTTTTGTGAGTGGTCGTGAAGGGTAGGTATGTGTGCTTGAGGAGTTTCAGATTTTTCTGACAATTGTAGGTGTTTGTTTATTTTTTTCGATGAAAAATGACAGAAAACGAGTAAAACTCGTAAAAAATGCTAAATTCAATGTAAAATCATCATGAACTAGTGGGACTGAGTAAATGTAGTCACATTCATGTGGAAAATTCAAATTTAAAAATTTCATGAGGTTTGGTGTAGTTTGATGTGAATTTACACAAGTAAGGGCATTTTCGGCATAACGGTCGAATCGTCGAACCCGGAAGTTGTAAAACCTTTGCATATGAGGTTTTGTGAGAACACATCCCACATATATATGTTATTGTTCACCACTGTGAGATTTTGTCTGAAAACACTTGTGAAACCTCATGTTGGTTGGATCCACCCATGTGTGGACCCACATCGATCATGTCGGTGAACGGCTCTTTTTCAAGCAAGCTGCACTTCAAAGATTCAGATTGAGCTGCCAATTTTTGTGAGTGGTCATGAAGGGTAGGTATGTGTGCTTGAGGAGTTTCAGATTTTTCTGACAATTGTAGGTGTTTGTTTATTTTTTTCGATGAAAAATGACAGAAAACGAGTAAAACTCGTAAAAAATGCTAAATTCAATGTAAAATCATCATGAACTAGTGGGACTGAGTAAATGTAGTCACATTCATGTGGAAAATTCAAATTTAAAAATTTCATGAGGTTTGGTGTAGTTTGATGTGAATTTACACAAGTAAGGGCATTTTCGGCATAACGGTCGAATCGTCGAACCCGGAAGTTGTAAAACCTTTGCATATGAGGTTTTGTGAGAACACATCCCACATATATATGTTATTGTTCACCACTGTGAGATTTTGTCTGAAAACACTTGTGAAACCTCATGTTGGTTGGATCCACCCATGTGTGGACCCACATATCGATCATGTCGGTGAACGGCTCTTTTTCAAGCAAGCTGCACTTCAAAGATTCAGATTGAGCTGCCAATTTTTGTGAGTGGTCGTGAAGGGTAGGTATGTGTGCTTGAGGAGTTTCAGATTTTTCTGACAATTGTAGGTGTTTGTTTATTTTTTTCGATGAAAAATGACAGAAAACGAGTAAAACTCGTAAAAAATGCTAAATTCAATGTAAAATCATCATGAACTAGTGGGACTGAGTAAATGTAGTCACATTCATGTGGAAAATTCAAATTTAAAAATTTCATGAGGTTTGGTGTAGTTTGATGTGAATTTACACAAGTAAGGGCATTTTCGGCATAACGGTCGAATCGTCGAACCCGGAAGTTGTAAAACCTTTGCATATGAGGTTTTTGTGAGAACACATCCCACATATATATGTTATTGTTCACCACTGTGAGATTTTGTCTGAAAACACTTGTGAAACCTCATGTTGGTTGGATCCACCCATGTGTGGACCCACATCGATCATGTCGGTGAACGGCTCTTTTTCAAGCAAGCTGCACTTCAAAGATTCAGATTGAGCTGCCAATTTTTGTGAGTGGTCATGAAGGGTAGGTATGTGTGCTTGTGGAGTTTCAGATTTTTCTGACAATTGTAGGTGTTTGTTTATTTTTTTCGATGAAAAATGACAGAAAACGAGTAAAACTCGTAAAAAATGCTAAATTCAATGTAAAATCATCATGAACTAGTGGGACTGAGTAAATGTAGTCACATTCATGTGGAAAATTCCAATTTATGTTATTGTTCACCACTGTGAGATTTTGTCGATGAAAAATTTCAGAAAATGAGTAAAAGTCATAAAGAAAATTTGAATCACAATTTTTGCTGAGTTTTACGTCTGGAATGTTTTGATTTGAAGAACTCTCCTGTTCTGAACATTTAGTTTACTAGCACTTTGAAGTACTAGGAGGTACACAACATAAAATTGAAACCTCAGAGGACAATTGTTGACATATCATGGCAAAATATTTACTTATATATAGTAGAAACCAGTGCTGGGTTGCAGACCATGCATACATTTAAACAAGTAGCGAAGAGCAGCTAGAGTTTCAAAAGAACTGACTACATGGCTTATTTGGACACAGTCCAGGGAGCCAGAAGCACCTCACGCAGGAGGGAGACCAAACCAACATATCAGGGGGTCATGCAGCAGAAGAGATGATCATTCCACCATCAGCAGGTGAAGGGGTCCTAAGTATGCCAACGAAGCTTGTTGGCCCGACGATCAAGGGCTCTGTCGATCACGATCTTGCGGTAGAGCTCGTACGAGACCCAAGCATCAATGGCTGCATACTCGATGTTCATCGTTGGAAGTGGGATGTCCCCCCACATCCTGTGCCGATTGTGGTGGAACTTCTTCTTCATATCACCGTACCATGAATCAATGAGTCTTTTTGCCATGGTACTCATGCCAGCCTTCTCATGACCAGTGTACTTGAAGTACTCGACCTGGAGATCGACGTAGTACTCAGGAGGAATCCTCATGTGCCATGTCCTCCACAGAACTCCCTTGTCACCACGGATGTCAACACTCGCAAACGTAATTCCTTCTCGAAAGAAATCGGCGATAGCCGGAGATTCCCACCAGTCAGCACTGCAGTAAACAAAGTAATGTACAAATTAGGGATCAAGTAAACTAAAAAGGAGTCACAGATCGAGCTTATGAACTAGTCAAGTAAATGAGGAATCAAGTAAACTAAGTAGCTTTGCTATGTCCTGCAATGATAAACTACATATTTGGAAAGATCAGATCCAGAACTGGGTGTCGATCAAGCATACTTACTACTACCAATCTACGAACCAAATAAATCTCGTTGCAATGCATTTATTTGAGTTACAAATATGCAAGAACCTACACAGGAGACGAAGATGAAACAAATTAATAAATCAGGAACAATGTCTAGCATATTTAGATCGGGAATCTAGTGATTTTGGATCTAGCACAGTACGTATGCAACAACCTATTACTAACGAGAGTCGAAGAGAGACACAACGGCGGCAACAAAAAAAACCCGTAATCGAAAGATTCAAAAAGGGGATTAATCCTTACGCTGCGTAGTGGAACACCAGCACATGTCGACGCATCGAGAGTTGAACCACGGCGATCTTCTTCTCGTCCTCGGCGTCATGGTTGGTGTACTCGAAGTCGAGGCCCACGAACTTGTGGTCTTCCTCCTTGAGCCACTCCGTGTACATGTCGAGGACGCGGCGCACTTTCCAGGGGTCGTTGGTGTAGACCACCTCGAGGTCCTGGCCGTCGTGGATGCGGACTGGGCGCGTCCTGGAGAAGTAGTGGTCCTCCTGCTCATCCATGTCCATGGCGACGCGGCGGGGGGAGACGAAGAGAGGGAGGGAGCGGAGACGACGAGAAGTGGGGAAACCAGGGGGCGGTGCGGAATATTGAGACGATAGGGGAGGGGGTTGGGGATAAACAATATTCATCCCCATTACTCCGTGTTAACCACTGGGCCGTCGCGGGTCTTGACGTGTGACGTGCAGTCCAACTGACCAGTGGGGCCTGCGCGTTCAATCGTGTTGTCACGTCAAAACCCAGCACCGCCCATCTGCCTCTCCTCTTGACCTACCGCAATTTACTCCACGAAATAACTGGCCATCATAGCACGACCTCCTTTAGCCGCCGCCAGATCTCGCCACGTCTCTCGCCGCCACAGCTCGCCACGTCTCTCGCCGCCACGTCTCGCCACATCTCTCGCCGGCGAAATTTGTAAGACTCTCGCTCCGCGTCGAGACCAAGGATGGCGCCTACCAATGGAGTACGTAAATAACATCTACGTTTCGCGATCGTTGTTTCCGATTTGTAATCTTTCTTCATATTTTTTCAGTGTCCAGTTTGCTTTGACAAGAAGGGGATGTGCGGCGGAGGGGGAATCACGTTAGGTTTTTTCGTGCAAACACTACAAGAGGGTTTTGAGGAGAAGACGGTACATGCAATTATAAGTTTAGAATTCATTCAGATGTTTTATTAATTCACCGCCACATCAAAGTTTAACACGTGATCCTAGTAGTTATTGCTAGTTTAGTACTATTATTCAGATGTGTGTAATAATTGTTGTTCACCATATATATGGTTGAGTTTTAGGATAGTTGTAATAATTTTTACGTTCATATGAGTTTTAGTGTAGCTACATGCAATTTCTGATTCTTGAAGGTCCTAATATGATACGATGTGTAACATTCACATGTTTCTAGTGCAGAACAACTAAATCATCTACTATTTGTAGGAAAAAGTACAAACAATTACTGTTATATGATCAATATTTCTGTCTTATTGAATTTTCAGAATAGTTAACTTACTTTTGTATTAACTCTACTGAATTTAGGTCATCCCTTGCTACTTTAGACCGTATTTCCTTCAGAAGTATGGTGTCCAGACCTCCCACAGGACAACTTTTGAAGCTGCACTTAGAACCAAAGATGGCCATGCATTTGTTGTTAATGTTACCAACAGAGCTGGCAGAACCTATATCAACGGAAGATTTTGGAACGAATTTGGTAGAGTGTACAATTTTAAGGTTGGCATGGAGTTAATTTTCAAAATTAACTCATCTGGTCAGGATACTCTTGTAATAACTGGAACTGAACCACTAATCCATCCAGGTAATTTTCCACCTTTAGACAGAATGATTGATTGTATTAATTATTCCATCTTATGTCAGTTATTTTAATTATGCAGCTTACTACCAGTTGTCCCGTACGAAGCGTGACATTGTTGACTCACTCAGTGCTACTGATGGAACAATGATAAATTGGAGGATGATGCATACCGTCATTCTTCAGGTGGACAACTTGGACTACCTTGTTGAGTACCACAATGCTGGAGATTATGATCAAGGAGCACTAGTTGTCCCAATGCTGCATACTCTGAATTGGACAAACAGTGAAAATTACAACAAACACGTGGTAAGCAGTAGATCTCATATCATTTCATTAACTTTGCGAGCTACATTGCGTACATGCGTTAACTAAACTATGTCTCTACTGTTGGAACAGAAAATCCCTAGCCGTTTGGTTCCTAAAGATATGGAACAATATGGTGCAATCAATATTGTGTGCCATCCCAGTACTTTGGTGCGTGCGTCCTACGCAATTTCTTCTGACGATGGTCGTCTCTGCGTCAGTGGCTGGAAGGAGTTCATGGACAAGGAAAAGCACCTTCAGATGGGTGACAAGATGCTGTTCTTGCTTTACCTGGGAAATGCAGGGGTTTACTTGTTTGCTACCCATCTGCCTGAAATTGATCTGGAGTAGCTAGTCAGTGATTCATGGTGCCCGTGTGTCCAACTATGCAGCCCCTTTAGGTTTAAATTCAGTGTTAAGACTCTTTATGCGATTGTCGATTTTGCTTGTGTTAAAACAATATTTAGTCATATCGTGCTGCTGGTTGTAATCCTGTCAAGTGTCGATTAATTAAAACCATTGTCGAAGTTATGTTACCTACATGTTGGCTTTTCTTATATCTGTCCATATTTTAGCTTATATTAATTTGCTCTTAAACCCTTCTGGATAATTCAATGCCAAGTTTGAGATCGTAAACATCTAAATAAGAACATTTCAAATGTTTGGAACAAAACATATAGTTGTATGCATTACACGTTTCTATCAATCTACATCACTATCTATATCTGAAGTTTTTCCCTCGTCATCATTTATGTTCTCTTCCAATATGAAAACTTGTTCATCTTCGCTCATATCCATGTCAACATTGGGACTGTCTTCCTCATTCTCTAGTTCACGAATTGTACGAGCATCATCAATATGTACAACTTCATCAACACGATGATCATCCTCCTCTTCTTCCACCTCTGCTTCCTCGTCTAGGTCCACAACATCATGAAATGTATGGTCCACTGAACCTTCATCCTCCTGGTATGCGTCTTCATTCCGTACAAATGCATCATCGTTAGCAACTTCTAATTCTGGAACATCGTACACGTGTCTATGGCTGAACTTCTGCACCACTTTCCACGGATGACCAAACTTTGTATCCTCCAAATAGAAGCATGTTTCAGCTTGACTGGCCAATATGAATGGTGAATTCTTGAACCATAGGACAGAAGTGTTAACGCTTTTAAAATAACCATCATCTTTTATCTTGCAACCCCTGCCCGCAAGGTCGAACCAGTCGCAACGAAACAAGTACACAGACCTGTCGCCGTGCTTGTTAGTCCCGTACTGCAGTTCAAGAACTTCTTGCAGAACACCATAGAACTCGCTCTCATCTCCATCACCAAAAGATCCCTTAGTCGCTACGCCCGAATTTTGAGTCTTCAGGTCTTTATCCCGAGTAAGCGTGCGAAACCTCGCACCCTTTACGTTGCAACCAGCGTATACTACTACACGCCGGTCTGGCCCAGCAGCCAGAGACTTCAAATCGTCTGATGCATTGTCCAACTGTCTCACATGGTTTGCAAACCAACCTGCAAACTCTCTCTGAACCGTCTCCTCGATGTCACGCACACCCCTACCTCTCAATTCTTGTCGGAATTCACTGAAACAAACAAAAAACACATATGAAATACAAGACAATTATGTCTGCAACATTGAGAAGTAGTTAGTAAAGTGAAGCTAACTACTTACTTGATATAACATTGTACATCGTCACAGTTGTTCAGCACATACCAAACCATTTTGTCAAATTCCTTGTCAAAATGTTTCAAAATGGATTTCCCAAGACCTTTAGCTCCAACTGAAAATACTTCCATCTCATCACGATCAGGTTTTCTCCGTATGTCTTGGTTCCTATCATCTTTGTTAAATCTTGTTTCTGTGTCATCCTTGAAAAATCTAGAGCAAAAAATCAAACACTCATCAACAATGTAGCCCTCTGCGATAGAACCTTCGGGCCTTGCTTTGTTACGGACCGTAGACTTTAGATAACCTAATCTTCTCTCAACTGGATACATCCAACCATAATGAACAGGCCCCCTCAAAAGAGCCTCGTCAGGAAGATGAATAGCTAAGTGCACCATTACATCAAAAAAAGCTGGTGGGAAGAGCTTCTCAAGTTTGCATAGGATCACAACAATTTCAACCTTCAATCGATTCAGCACATCAACTTTCAGGGTTTTGGCACACAGCTCCCTAAAAAATCTTCCTAGCTCTGCAATAGCCTCATACATTACCTTAGATGCAATTCCCTTGAGCCCAGCCGGCAACACTCGCTGCAGAAGTATGTGGCAATCATGCGTCTTCATACCGGTAACCTTACAACCATCAATATCCACACATCTTCCCCAGTTTGCGCAATAACCATCTGGGAACCTAGTGTTTGCCAAATACCTACACAAATGTCTCTTCTGTTCCTTCGAAAGCGTCCACGGTGCAGGGGGCTTCGCATAAGTTACTGGTGCATCATTACCATCCTTCACAATTTTCTTCAACCAATACTTCTCCCTGATATTTAATTTCTTCAAATCAATTCTAGCACTAACAGTGTCCTTATTCCTGCCCTCAAGTTCAAGTAGTGTACCAACAATATTGTCACATATGTTCTTCTCAATATGCATCACATCTAAGTTGTGAGCTAACTTAAGTTCTGGCCAGTACGGTAGATGATGTAAGCTGACTTTCAGGTGCCATGTTGGTTCACCGGGTACAGTTGCACGCTTCCGCTTTCTACTTATTGGATTTTTCCCATGTTCAAAATCCTTAACCCTTTCTACCTTCTCAGCTACTTCTTTGGGTGTGTACCTCCTTGGTGGATCTCTAATCTCAGTTTTACCATTGAAAAGTCTGCTTCTCCTGTATGGGTGATCTTCATGAAGAAATCGCCGATGCCCAATATATCCAATTTTGTTTTTCAAAGATTCATAGCAAGGATTCTCATCGCAATGCACACACGCATGAAATCCTCTTGTGCTTCGGCCTGACATAGTGGCATATCCAGGATAATCATGAATAGACCAAAGAAACGCAGCATGCAATGTGAAATTATCCTCTGTGCATGCATCAAATGTCTGCACACCACTCCATAGCTCCATCATATCTTTAATCAGTGGCTGCATAAATACATGAAAATCTTTCCCTGGGGAATACTTTCCGGGGATTAGCAATGCCATCATGTAATTGGATTGATCCATGCACATCCATGGTGGGAAGTTGTAAGGAATGACAAAAACAGGCCACATACTGTAAGGATTAGTCATACTTCCAAAGGGACTGAAGCCGTCTGTGGCAAAACCTAGTCTTATGTTACGAGGATCTTTAGCAAACCAATCAAACCTGTCATCAAAGTGCTTCCATGCCTCACCATCAGCAGGGTGCCTCAGTACATTGGCCTCAACAACCCTCTTCTCTTTGTGCCATCTAGTATGTGTCGACATTTCCTTTTTAACAAATAGTCTCTGCAACCTTTTAATTATAGGAAAGTACCTTAACACCTTGTGAGGGATTTTCTTTTTTCCAGTAGGGTCTCTATATCTTGATAATCCACAAACATGGCAGTGCGTATCGTCCTTGTGATCTCCCCAAAATAAAGAACAATCAAACTTGCATACATGAATTGTCTCATAACCAAGCCCAACATCAGAAAGAACACTCTTAGCATCAGCATAGGATTTGGGAAAGTCCACATGTGGCAAAGCTGTACGTAAAACCAGAAGTAACAGATCAAATCCTCTGTTTGTTATCCGGCTATATGATTTGACATGAAGGAGCTTAATAATGAACGACAACCTAGTGAAAGTGGTGCATCCCTCATGAAGTTCTTTTTTGGCTGCCTCAATTAGATTAGCATACAAATTTGGCAGGTTAGGACCTTTATTTCCAGACTTCTGCAGTTCATCGATCATACTAGACGAATCATCAACATAACAATCAGCATTGTCTTCCTCTTCATCATTGTCACTATCATACGCACCATCATCGTTTCTATCCCGCCCTTCGTCATCACTAAAACCTTCCCCATGTCTAGTCCATCTTGTATACGTCATGGACATACCTGAACAATTGCAGTGATCCTCGACTGTTTTTATATCCTGACGTATCAGATTTAGGCAGTCCCGGCAAGGGCACAAGATTGGTTCATCTGTATTGTCCAAGTGTTCTCGCGCAAACTTGATGAAATCCCTAACACCTGCCATGTACTTTGTTGTCAACTTCTTGGTGCCATCAGTTATCCAACTTCGATCCATTGCCTACAATTCAGTTAAGAACATGCCAAAGTTCTTCAGAACAGATCTTGACAACTGATTAAAAAATCTAGACCTAACGAACAATCAGGAGAACTCACCGATGATGCGGCTCGCCGCCCCCACAATGGAGCCTTCACGGATATCTTCTCACCTCGACGAGAACCCTACTCGATTCGACTGTTAGCAAGATCACCTAGATAGGCCGTGTCTGCTAGCGGCGCGACTTAAACGAGGCACCCGCGGCCGAAATAAATATTAATAAGGAAATTATTATGTCGTAACATCTAGATCACACCATTGAAATAAATATGTTGCCCTAATGTATATATCAAATAGACTAGTTACGGATCCAGATCAAAATTCCATATCTACCTCAGCGGTAACACTCCGCGTCGGTCACGCCAAAGCCCTGGGTTCGATTCTTCCAAACCATAATTTTTACTTAATTAAATATGTTCCTGACAAGTGGGTCACGCATGATATATAAAACTAATAACATTTAATAAAGTAACTTAGTATTATTTACCTTCTATGTGGGTCCGTTTTATATTCAAATCACGGTTTACATACACCACGATCTTTGATTTCGTCACCTATTAACAGACACGATGGAAGCCCTTCCCGGTTGGGTAATGGGTGACGATTTTTTGTTGACGAAAAATCATACCGTCAAGCATTACCGTAAATGCATGACGAAAGATGAATTCGTCACCTATAAGGACACATCCATGACGGTATGCATTTTCGTCACCAGGGTTTTCGTCAACAAATATCCCATTTCTTGTAGTGACCACATCATTCCGACAGTTCCAAATAGCCCATAAAAAAGCACAAACACCAATACGAATACGTGCTTTAGTTTTTATCTACTCCATCTAGCCAAAGACCAAACATATTTGCTACACTAGTAGGTGGATAGATATTAAATGTGAAGTGAATGAGCGTCCAAATATGTCCTACAAACGGACAAGAATTAAACAAGTGCTCAACTGACTCCTCCGCTGGACAAAAAGCACATCTTTTACAGCCTGTCCAACTTCTTTTAAACAAATTGTCTTTAGTAAGTAGAACTTTCTGTTGTAGGAACCACATAAGTATTTGAATGGCAACGAACCAACCTCACACCCGAAAATATGACAATAATCATTTTGCCTTTCTTTGGCCTTGCCAAAGCAAAAAAGCTCACTCTTATGAAAATTAATCTTGAGCCCAGAGAGTTGCTCAAACATGGATAGAATTAATTTCATATTGACAGCTTTTTCCAAATTATGCTCCATGAACAAAATAGTATCATCAGCATATTGTAAAATAGATACTCCTCCTTCAACAAGATCGGGAATGAGAGCACCTACTTGCCCATCCTCCTTCGCACGAGAAATGAGGATGGCCAACATGTCAGCCACAATATTAAAATGTATTGGGGATAAAGGATCCCCCTGTCTCAAACCTTTTAATGTCTGAAAATAATGGCCAATGTCATCATTCACCCGGATGCCAACACTCCCGCCCTGAACAAAACGGCCTTCCCAGTCACACCATTTTGGGTCAAAACCCTTCATTCGCATGACCTGCTGTAAGAAAGACCACTTA
This sequence comes from Poa pratensis, assembly GCA_947311845.1. Classification (NCBI taxonomy): domain Eukaryota; kingdom Viridiplantae; phylum Streptophyta; class Magnoliopsida; order Poales; family Poaceae; genus Poa; species Poa pratensis. Next base: position 4,376,700 of record CAMZMU010000093.1, on the reverse strand, counting down.
ACTTTATCATATGCCTTTTCAAAATCAATTTTGAAAAGAACCCCATCTAATTTCTTCCTTTGAATTTCGTGAATAGTTTCATGTAAAATAACAACACCCTCAAGAATGTTCCTTCCCGGCATAAATGTCGTTTGTGAGCTATAGAAGTAATGCGGTTCGTGCCCACCTTAGTGAAGATCTTGAAACTCACATTAAGCAAACATATAGGTCTGTACTGCTCATTCCTACTCGCATCCTCCTTTTTGGGTAATAAAGTAATTACCCCAAAGTTTAATTTAAAGAGAGGAAGATCACCATTTTGGAGCTGCTCAAACATTGCCATCAAATCAAACTTGATGACATTCCAAAATGTTTGGTAAAACTCCACTGGAAACCCATCTGGTCCCGGAGCTTTATTATGCTCCATCTGAGAGATAGCCTCAAACACCTCCTTTTCAGTAAAGTTCGATGTTAAAATGGTATTCTCTTATGGTGAAATCTGCGGTAGGTCGTCAATATATGACTCACACAACGAGATGAAAGAGGGGTCCGGGGCTCCAAAAAGCCTCTTATAATATTCGGAAATGAATACTTTCAAATTATTCTGTCCGATAATTATCCCCTCATCTTGTTCTAGCTGAAAGATCGTTTTCTTCCTATGCTTTCCATTAGCAATAATGTGAAAGTATTTCGTATTGTCACCCCCTTCTTGGATATGTTTAACTTTAGCACGCTGAGCCCATTTAGACTCTTCATCCCGACGTAACTTAGCTAAACACTCATCAGCTTCCTTTTTAGCTTCTCTCTCCGTCAGCGAGAGAGGTGTTATTTCAGCTTTAATAACCAGCTCATTGATTAAAAGGAGTAACTTATCTTTCAGCTTTTTGTACTCGCCACTCAAGTTCTAGGCCCATCCCCTCAGGAATTGGCGTAAGTGTCTAATCTTGGACTGCCATCTCTCAACCGGAGACGCCCCACTAATTGTGGTTGTCCATTCTTTTCTAATCATCTCAAAGAAACCTTCTTGACGCAACCAAGAGAGTTCAAATGAGAAATTAGATTTATTACCCAAGTGTGCCTGATCACCAGAATCAATAATAAGAGGTGTGTGATCTGATCCCGTGCGAGTCATAAAAACCGAAAAGGTATTGCTTCGCTCTTAATATATTTGTAATATTAGTCTGATTGAGTTCACTTTTGTTACTCGGGAGCATCTGCTGTATGTGCATGGGTGATCGAAACCCCCTCCCCAAACGTTAAAAGGGTAGCAGTGTCTTTTTTACAATTAATTACTTCTCGTGTCGGCTGTGCTCGAGCGCCTCCATTACCATCACCAGTGCGGAGAGATCAGCTAGGAAAGCAAGAGAGCAATAGCCATGTACTCGTCTCTTCTCCGTTGCTTTCCCCTTGTCGCGGCGCTAGTGCTGCGCGTGAAGGCAACAATGATGGGAGCCGTCGAGGCCGTAATGAGGAAGTACCACTTCCATATAAGTATCCTTGCAATCTTGCATAGCTAGCCGGTTATGAGTTTCTACAACTCATATGGCGCACAACACCTAATTGTAACCGTTCGTTTTCGGTCGCTGACAGCGCGGACCCACGTCGGAAGGCTGACCTGCCCCGCTGTAAGGCTGACCGACGCTGCGTGGAACAAGCTAGCCCACCTCAGTCCCCACGACCGACTGAAACCTAAACTTAACTCCACTCTCGTCCACTCCACTTCTTGTCGTTTGACTTCCTAGGCCCATCCGCTCCGACGAGATGTCATCCGCCTCGTTCGACTGGAGCACATCCGAAGAGGAGGTCTCCGACGTGGGGGCTCTGCGCTGATCTCATGGCACCGTAGACGAGGAGGAGGAGGCCGTCCGCATAGCCATTGAGGAAGTGCTCAAGGACGTGGCCAGCTCCAGCGCGGCGCCGTCGCCTAACCAGGGCCAATGCAGCCGCTGGTCCACGATAGCGCCACCTAGCCGCTGTCCCGCGCCGGTTAGATCTGCTACTGCGTCGTTGATTCCTCCCCGCCTTTGCACCGATCATCGCCGATTAGATCCGCGTGGCCCCACTTCCGTTCCACGCCCCCCCCCCCCCACATGCAAGCTCCACCTGGATGGAGGATTCGGGGCGGCGAATGGAGGCGGCTGCTGGCTACCCCGCCGTGTAAACAGATGCGTATGCCGAAAATGGAGGGCCGAGCGTATCAGCAACTCCGCAACACGGACCCCGCTGCGGCGAAGCAGGCATTGCTCACCGGATCTACCGAGTCGGTCCCTTTGATCGTCTTGGCAAAGTCTGTGACGACCGCGGAGATGGACGCAAGGCGCCTCCACTGCAAGAACAAGGCCATGCTTGACACCGCCATCTCCGAGTCGAAGGAGGAGGCAGCGAAGAACGATCGCGCGGCCAGACTCGCTAGCGAGTAGAGCCACGTCGTATGTATCATCACTGCTCACTCCAGCAGCGACGACACCTCTGGCTCGTCCCACACCGACCCCTACGCGGTCTTCGATCTTCGAGCGATGTATATAGTTTATCCGTATGTTAAAGTTGAAATCCATACTTTGTTTGAGCTCCGAACCATGTTTGTTATGAAATACGTACTATGTCTGAGCTCCGGACGATGATCTACGTTGCATGGCTAGTATGGTTTTGGGGTGGGGATTTGGGGGACATGGTTGGAGAAGACCACATTTCGGGGTTTGTCCGACACCTTTCCGTGGACACGTCCGAATGTGTCCACGGATACTTTGGGGCCAAGTTTATCAATCCCCGCTCTGAGTAAATCGAGGAGGCAGAGGAGGATCTGTGATGGAGCGTGGTATAATTCGTGGAAGGATCGAGGAGACCAGTTAAGCTTTGTTCTATAGCAATACCAACCATGAACAACCTGGTACAATTTCTATCTCACAGGTTCCTCTTCATCTTCGCGGTTGATTCACCGTCGCCGACCAATCGACTATCTACTGTCGGTGTGCTAGTTTTTTAATAAATAGTTAAATACACGTGCTAGCTAGCAGGCCTATTTGGAGAGAGAAAAATTGTAGTAGCAAAACGACCTGGCAATGGAAACACACTAGCATTGGCCCAACGGCCGGCTCGGCCCACCCACACCTACGCGCCTTAGCTATCGAGGTTGCCTCATAAACGGTTTCCTTTAGAGCATCTCTATCGGGGGCCTCCAAATCGGTGTCCAGCACCCCCCAATTGAGGCCCAATTGAGGTTGCCGGACATGTGTCCGGCCAAATGGGGGGTGTCGCCCACAGCGGCGCACTCCAAAGGCCAATTCCAAAAAATAAAAACAAATCATCGACACATCGGCGGTGGTTTTTGCATTGCAATACGAATTGAAGATAGAAAATGAAATAATTATTACAACACCCGGCTGAGTCGCTTTGATAGCCCACAGGTGCTTCACGAGGTCATTGTGCAGCTGCAGATGCATTGTTCCATCACGAATTTCCCGATGCATGGCAAGAAATTCTTCATACTGCGACGGCACGCCCGGTTGTGGATTGGCCATAGGCCCCTGGAAATCAAACACATCGCTGACCAGTTGCCTCCTCGTATCACGCTCGCTCTCAATGATCATGTTGTGCATGATCACACAAGCACTCATGATCTCACACATTTCAGCTAGCGACCATAACAGACAAGGGTAGCGGACGACGGCAAACCTGGCCTGAAGCACTCCAAATGCCCGCTCCACATCTTTGCGAACATACTCTTATTTCTATGCAAAATGGCAATCTGCCTCGCCGACATGGTTGCGGATAGTCTTCACAAATGTTGACCAAGTGGGATAGATGCCGTCAGCAAGATAGTACCCCTTGGTGTACTCATGGCCATTGATCACATAGTTGCATGCTGGAGTTAGGCCTTCTCAAAGTTTCTTAAACACCGGGGAGCGCTGGAGCACATTGATGTCATTGGCGGCACCGGCGGTGCCGAAATACGCATGCCAGATCCAAAGATCATAGTCTGCCACGGCCTCAAGTATAACACTGCACTTTCTGTGATGCCCTGACTTGTACATCCCTTGCCAAGCGAACGGGCAGTTCTTCCAGTTCCAATGCATGCAATCGATGCTTCCAAGCATCCCTGGAAATCCTCTTGCTTGGCCTTGTGCCAAGAGACGAGCCATGTCTGCCTTATTTGGTGTTCTCAGATATTCGTCTCTAAACACCTTCACAACTGCCTTACAAAATCTGTAGGTGGCTTCGAGAGCGGTGGACTCAGACATGCGAAGATAGTCATTCAACGCATCAGCGGGAAGCCCGTAAGCAAGGCACCGTATGGCCGCCGTGCATTTCTGAAGAGATGAAAACCCAAGGAGACCGGTGCAGTCTCTCTTCAGCTCAAATTAGTCGTCGTATTCGCGAACGCCATGCACGATCTTCCTGAACACGTCCCTGCTCATCCTAAAGCGCCGGCGAAATTCATGAGCTAAGTTCGCCGGCTTCTGGGCAAAGTAGTCGTTGTACAAGAGCATGTGTCCAGTTGCTCTGTTACGTTCCTTGTTGGCCCTCCGCCCCTTCGCTGATCCTCCAAACTTCGGCGCCGCGTCTGTCTCGACCACGACATCTAGAAGTGCGGCCACGACCATCGCATTCTCCTCGTCGTCGGCCACAAGGGCCGCTGTGACACCCCTCCCTGGCACATCTCGCCAGAGAGGCGGTCGTCCTGTGCGCCAGCCCAAGATATCTGGCCGCACGTCACGACAGTGCAACATAATGGAAATCATTACACAATCAGGCACAAGAAGTGCTACAAATGGTTTACAAGGCCATCAAGGCATGACCAAATATCAAGCCAAGCATGGCTCAGGACAGAGTTTAACTGGCAGCGGAAGACGACTAAGGCAACGGCTTGGAGCGGCTCCACTCCACAGGCATCTGGCTGGGCTACTGATCCTAACACGCTCTTGCTCCATCTCCTCGCTAAGGTGGAAGATGAATCCTCGCCAATATCTGGCCACAAACACAAGGCCCGTGAGTACATTTGTATGCACTCAGCAAGAATCGCCACTCACTACAAACAATCCAATAATCATGCAGCAAGATATACATTGGTAATAAACTAATATAACATGGCAAGGTGTACACTAGATACATGACATAAAGATAGCATGGCATTGACAACCAAACATGTCATAAGCAAGCAACGGGGGTATCACCAGTATAGAATCGAAGCCAGGTGGGGTTGGATCATGCACCGGCAATCATACAAAGAGATTATCTGTGACGAGTAAACGAGTGTACCTGTTGATACTAAATAATACACAACAACAATTGTGATCACTGCTAGGCCCACTGGCCTCATCTTTCCACTCTGGGCATGCACGGTTGATGTTGGCTCATGCCTAACTCTAGGCTCCCAACGATCACACCGCCATCCCATATCACGGGTTACCATCAACATCTCAATGCAACATTCCCTGCATCATCTTATTTGTTTACTTAGTGAGATCAGGTCGTTCATTAATTCTTTCAAACAGATCTTAAGTTTAACCTCCTGACACGACAAAGACACACAGTGTGACCGACACTGAACTGTTGTTCCATATCCCAGGAACGGGGCTAGCTTGCTAGGTTGACACTCTCGAGAGGTTGCATTCCCAACTATCAGAATGCAGCTTACTCAGCCGGCACTTCAGGTTGTCACGCCAAAGTCGTACTAAGCAAAATACACTCACATGACGGTCCACTTACTAAGACACTCTCCTGCACCACCCTATACGCATGGTAAAACGGGCAAGTAAATCCGGCACATCCCACGACGCTACCGAGTATGCCCAGCTCAGGACTCCCTATCATAGTCGAACCCGTGCCTATCGACCTCTACCCTCGGACAGCACAACCGAACGACTACGCCCAATGGATGGCACAAAAGGGGCTCAACAACCTACTAGGTCACGGTCCTCCCTGAGATGACGATGGTCCTGCTTTCAAAGTTTAGATTAGTGGCACCGTGGACTGACCCTATCGTTGTTTGGAGGGGTGTTTCATTTAATCAAGTTTCATCATTCACAAGTCCAAATGATATGGCGTTGGAAAGATATTGACAAGGCGCAACTTTGTTGTGTAGAAAGTTTTTCCAAATTCAATACAGTTTGTGATTAATTTTGAAAATACAATAAATGGAGAAACGAGATGACATTGGAACAATTCAAAATTGACGCGTTTGTGTTGTTCGGATGAGTTGTGTCGGCATGGGAGAGTTAAATTAGACTCATGTACTTATCAATTGCACGTGGGGCGGTCGATTTGGCCAGCCGGAGCTCGGTGCAGCTCGCGAGCATGATGGAGGTGGGTCACTGATGAGTGGGGCCATCCTCCCCGGCGGCGGTACAGAACGGGGCGAAGGGAAGAGGACGCTGGGTTGGCTGGCGAGCATGACGCCGACGAGGGCGGCACAGCCACGCGTGCTCGGCTAAAATCGGACATCTGGGATGACAGGCAAGCAAGACGTCGACGGCAGCTCGAGGGCAGTTGCTGCGCCGGAGTCATCCAGAGGAAGCTACAACGGCGTCAAATGGCAGCGGCGCGTGGCTAACCTAATTTGTGTGTCCGATACAGGGAGAGGAAGAGGACGAAGCAAATTCGTGACCTCCTCGGTGTAATGCTACTAGCGAACAGACAAACAGACCACGCATCGAGGCCCAGTTCTCTCCATCTCGAAGAAAAAAACATATCTTAGCGGGCGAAACGAGCCACCCGAGCCGAGCCTGGCTCGGCCTGAGCTCACGACGGTCCACAGAAAGGAGCTGGGCTCAGTCAAATTCCCCAGCGGGCCGAGTCAAGGCTCGCACCGAGCCCACGAAACTCGGGCCGAGCCAGAAAGCTCGGTCTAGACGTCCAGCCAGAGCGCCGATGACGACAGCATGTATATCTTGGACAGGTCGCCATGGAAGGGCGCTGGTCCATGCTTCGAGGTCCTTGAGCCCATGCCCATGCGCAGAGAATTGAGCATGTCGATGCCGCCCTGGTGCTGGCGGCTTCTTCCACCGCCTCCTTTTGTCCGGCAACCTGGGTATGAACCCTCCTCCATCACCTCCTTCGCCACAGTGGCCGACGGAAGAGGCTGTCCCACGGTGTCTAGATACGTGTATTTTTTTTTTAAAAGTTGGAATGCATTATAAAAGTGAACGAAGTGAGTATGGACTTTCATATTGTTGTGCGAGCTGCCTCCCGCCGGTTTGTCCCGATCACAAACGGCTTACTGCTCACAAGTCTCCATCTATATCTGCATTCTGGCAAATTTGCTTATTTCCCTAATTTTGTGGGGTTCTAGAGACAAATTGAAGATGAAGAGGCGGTTTGTGAATCCTTATGATCATTTCTTCTACGGGTCAGCAAAGGCAGCACTTGAAGCACCAGATGAAGCAGCCGAGAAGAAGGAATTTAGCCCAGACACAGAGATCCTGCAGCTGCCGAGCCCAAGCATGAACTTCCCTGCGACCGCCATGGATACGTTCGCGCTCTTCAGCCCCGACGCCACCAGCAAAAGTTCGTTAAGCTCTGGCTCTAGGACAGTGGAGACTATATTACAGGAACCTCCAGATTTATCCACTGTAAATACCGCTGTGATTAATTAAAAAAAGCATCTCACTTGCCCTAAAAATCAATAAAGCCTGCCATGATTGGGTTTTTCCTGAAAAAAAAAGATAAACGGGCTTAACGAACTTTTGTAAAGTCAGCTCTTTCTGAAGTCAAGCCAATGGTGTCTGTACTGACAGGACAAGGGTTGCTGGGAAAGACAAGTTTGTCCAGCCAGTTACCAGCGTTAATGGTGAGTGGTGGGAAAATGTTAAAACATATTTTAAAAATGGAGAGCGTACTCTCTTAATGCACGTCAATCGTTGATTGAAACAGTAGTACAATGTACAATATCATAATGTCCGCAAGGAACTTATTTTATATTCTATAATGCATGATGGTACAAAGTGTTTAATTAATTAAGGACACACGCAGAACACTGGTAGAAAAAGGGCCTGTGGTCCCGGTTCGGCTGGGCCATCAGTCCCGGTTGCCCAACCGGGACTGGCCAATCGGGACTAATGCTAGTCCCGGTTGGGCCACGAACCTGGACCAATGGGTGCCCACGTGGCCAGTTCTGGCTGGGCGTGGGAGGAGACTCATTGGTCCCGGTTCTTGTTAAGAACCGGGACCAAAGAGTGTTTTTTTTTTTGTATTTAGGGTTTAGGGTCTCCCTCTCGCCGGTCCCCCTCTCCCTCTCGCCGGTGCCTCCGTCGTCTCCCCCTTCTTCGCATCGCCGACGTGCTCTCCATCTCTCACTCGCCGGCATATCGAGGCCAAGCTTCGATATTTCTGTGCAGGTACTACTCGCCGGCTCATCTCTCACTCGCCGGCTCTCCATCTCGCACTCAATTCGATGCATGGTACTACATACAGCAATGAAGGAACCACTATTACACATCATCGTCATGAATATATTACACACAGCTCATTCGTCGTGCTTGATCGAACATATTAAATGTACACACGAGTTTCATGCATATATACATCTCTTTTACACTCGCATTTGAACCGACGCATATAATTGTCCCTTCGGATCTAGGACCTCTGCATCTAAGAATCCCACAATTTCCTCTTGAATTGCTCGTACGCGATCTTGTGGTAGAAGACCGTCCCGCAGCCGTTCGATCTAATTTAAAGAAGGGGTCAATATATATGAATGAAACTAAACACAATTGATGGCAATAAACTAAAATTGTGAATATTGTTTACGTACTTCAAGTTGTTCTAAGAACCGGCTCTTGGATCGCTCTTGGGTCGTCTGGCGAATGAACTCGCAAACGTAGTATCCACATAAATTATTCCCATGTTCCTGACTCAAGCACTTTACGAGAACAGAGTTCAATCAAAATAATAATCAACCATGATAATGGTATTGAAACTAAAATCAAAGAGATGCGCGGAATAATAATCAAGCATGATAACTTACACTTATTTGTTCAAATGTAAGTTCCTCTGCCCAAATACCCCTAGCCTTGGCGGTGAACCGTTTCCAAGCCCTGTCCGGCAAAGAAAATGAATAAAGGAGTTATATATTAATTGCTTGCTACCAGGGAATGAACGGAAAGTTGCCGATATAGTGCCATAATGATTGAAATTACCCTTGGAGGCATTCCTGCATGTCCGCCCACTCCTCAAGGCGTTTACGTTTCGAGTCCATGACAAGTACTACTCCTTTGTCTGGTTTAATGATTAGCAGAATAAAGTGGAAGCTGCGCACGCATAAAGTCATCAATTATACACTTAACATCGAGTAAGCGAAATAGAATGTGTACAAGACAGTAACACTCACCCGTAGTTGTAAGGAAATAGTATTTCCCTTTTGGTTTCGTTAAACCTTAACGCGCTTACCAAGTTATCCTCTTTGTCGTTGTAATGACGTTGGAGAGATACTTGATGAATGTAATATGGGTCAATGAACCCAATGTCATAGATTTGTCCTCTTTTGCATTGGAGAATCTTCATTCTGCATAATTAATATAGTGATGAGTAAGATTATACATGCAATGAACGAGCTGAGCTAGCTAGAGACTTAATTACAGAAATAATACTTACAGACAATAGGCACTGAGGATAGCTTTGTCGATGGCGTCTTGTTGGTATAACTGAAATAATTCAGAAAATTCAATCATTACGACGCCATTTCCATGCCCGTAATGCTCGTTTCCATAGGCCACGTAGATCCAGTTTGCTCCTTCCTCACAGGCTCGCATGTACCACTTATGCAATCTTCGCATTTTGGTTGTTAGACCGTTGACTAGCTCAGGTTTGACGAGAGTATGCCCGTGCCGGTAAGTGTATGCTACTTCCTGGAACACTTCTAATTGTGCTAAGTAGTCCTGAATAGACATGCCCTGAGCAGCGGCCGCTTCTCCGTAGATTGCAACAAACTCAGGATCGACGTGGACTGCACCTGTGCTCGACCCCTCCTCGGTATTGGAAAACACTTTGAGCGGGGGGCACGACTGCTTTTTCTGTTCTCCTAGCTGGGGAACTGATTTCCCTTTCCCGCTTGCACTACTACTCTTCGACCGCTCCTTATTTGCCTGAACCGACTTGCGAATCTGGCGGTCATAGTCTGGTTTCAGCCTTGGCGGGGGTTGTTCAAGGGTCTTCAGCATTTTGAAGACGGCGGCTTTTTCTTCTGGGGTGGAGGGGAACTCTGCCGCTTTCGGCTTCTTCAGGCTAGCCAACCACTCTTTATGTTCGGCAGTTGCGCTCGCGGCATTTTCCTCCACCGTATAGTCATAAGGTCTCATGGGAAGATTCTTATGAGGTACTTTTGGGAGGGGCGACCTTTTACGTTTCGGTGATCGCTTACCCCTCATAGTACCAGCGGTGGGCGGAGACGGCTGACGCGGCGGCGGAGACGGCTGCGCTGGAGACTGGTGAGGCGGTGAAGAGGACTGTTGCGCTGGAGACTGGTGAGGAGTCGATGGCCTTGGCTGCCAGTTCGGAAGCACGATGAATTCCTTTGGCCATAGAATGGTCGCTTTCTTGGCTTCTCCAAGTTCAAGCACCTCCCCATCTTCACCTGCAGGGTGTTGCAGCTTCAGCTCCTCAAAATCTTTCATCACTTCATCCACCCCGACAACAGCGTAGCCATTTGGAACCGGAGAGAAATGGTAAGTTGGATTAGGTCCAATTGGTACGGCATAGCCGACCGCCACCTTCATGGTTAAGTTAAAAACTTTCACATGCAGCTCACAAGGTGTGCTCTCCGTGATATCATCCACTGGGTAGCGACGAAGTGGAGCCACCGTCACTGCATCATCAGTACCATCCTGGAGCTCTGTGGAAGCCACGCTGCTTTTCCGATTCGATGGGCCGCCGGTACCATCGCATGCAGCTTCTACCATGTGCCGCTGAGATTGGCCGCTAGTACCTTGCTGGCTAAGTGCGGCAATTTGATCCTTCTGCCGCTTTAATTCTTCTTCTTTATTACGCAGCCGGTCTGCAGCAGCGCGTGCTTCCATTGCCTCCCTTTCCTTTCTCCTCTGATGGCTTCTATCAGGAAATTTCTTCCTGTGCTCGGGAATCGCAATTGTCTTGGGCTTGGAGCCTGGTACGCCTCGTGTTCGTCCGTCGTGTTCCTCATTCCCAAGGGCGCGTGTGAGCTCGTCATCCTCTCAATCGGAATGAACCGTCCCTCTGCAACATCCTTTACTGCATTTCTAATGCCTTCGATGGGTAGTAGGGGATTATCTTTGTGTCTTCTGTTATATATGCACTTCCCTTCTGCGTCCAACGTGCCCCCATGCCCGTAAAACCAATTTCTTGCACGTTCGATCCATGCGAGTGGCTCTGGAGTGATCCCTTTAGCCAGCAGGTCCGCCTCAAGTTTCTCCCACTTAGGCATGCTAAAGGCGTAGCCACCAGGCCCCATAGTATGGTGGTAGATCTTTTTAGCAGCATTTGCCTTATTTTTTGCAGACTTTTCCTGAGCTTCCTCCGATTTCTTGTACGCTACAAATTCTTCCCAGTCGTCCCTTATCTTCTCATACCCTTTATCGAAGTCCGGAGTCTTATTTTTCTCGACAAACTCGCTGTTCAATCTTTTCTTCCAGTTCTTGAATAGCTCGGCCATCTTCTTAAGAGCCCAGTCCCTGACTTTTTGCTCCATGTTTTGCCGGGCAATCTTTTCTGCCTCATTTGGATCCTCCTCATCTGGATCCACCTCTGGCGCCGGCAGGGTGAAATTAAGCATGAGCTTTCTCCAAAGTCTTTCTTTGCCCACCTCGCCGACATATCTTACTCCTCCCTCCTTTGGCTGATGCCATTCTCGAACGGTGATCGGGATGTAGTCCCTAACAAGAACTCCGCATTGCTTTACCATTTTATTTTTAACATCAGGGGGAGCAGTCGGTGTGCCGTCTTCAGCGACTTTTTCGATCCTGTACCTTTCTTGGTCGCCCAACTTTTTGGCTGGGCCTCGTTTTGTCCTTACAGAAGATTTGCTCGATCCGGAGGGCTAAAAGAAGAAAGAGCGTTAATATATGTATATAGACAGCAGAGGCTTAATTAATACAATCTTCGGCTTCATTAATATATGTATATGCCCCTCGCCGGAGTTTGCAACATTTAATGTTCCACCGGAGCCTTCGGCTTCTCCCTCGTCGGCTTCTCCCTCGCCGACTTCTCCCTCACCCCAGCCGTCGGGTTCTACCTCACCGGAGCCGTCTCTTCGGTTGAGAGACTCATCTCCCTCACCGGAGTTGTTCAAAAACTGCGAGGTGACATCGGCAACATCTTCTGGCCCGCGGATTATATCCTCGAGGATGTTTTCCTGATTTTCGTCTCGTTCCATAGTTTCTGCAAATTAAGAACAATGCACAAAACTTTAGGTGGGTAACTTTGCATACAAATGTGAATCGGATATGTGAATGCAAATGTGAATACAAAGTTAAATTTGCTAATTTTGCTAACACCTTAATTTGCTAATTTTGCTAACACATAAATTTTGCTAACACTTTAAATATTCTTAAACAAGCTATTTCTTAATTTTCCTAACACAGTACTAACAATTCCTAACACAATTTTTTTTCCTAACACAATTTTTTTCCTAACACAGTACTAACAATTACTAACACAATTTTTTTCCTAACACAATTTTTTCCTAACACAGTACTATCAATTCCTAACACAAATTTTTTTTCTTAACACAATTTTTTTTCCCTAACACAAAAAATCCTAAGTGTTTGAATTCTAAACCTAAGCAAAAAATCCTTTTAGGTTTGAATTTCTAAACCTAAGCGTTTGTATACATTTGTCAATTCAAAACCTAGCCATTTGAAATTAAGAAAATATTTTCCCATAAAAATGGCAAGGTTATTCAAACAATCACCACACTACCCAACCAAGCATCACAACAATAATCCTAAATCCTACACAAGGCAAAACAATTGGATTCAACTTAATTTAATTAACCATTATTTATGTATGATTATTATGGCAGAAACTTGTCACACAAGTTTTAATTCACAACTCAAGTTATGTTTGTCACAAAATTATGCTAATTTAGGGACAACTAACATTTATTGTTTATGATCCAACAAAATTGGTCTAGGTCCATTTGGATGCTTATTTATTCCACTATATTTATTATACTATAGAAAAGGATACGTCACTATTTGATTTTCTATTTTGCCTCTTTTGTTCTAATAATTCTACAAAACTAGGGATAACTAACATTTTTCATTACTAAGCTAACAAAATTGACCTCAAGTCATTTGGAGTTCTAGAGCATCAGAAACAAACAAGTTTGTTATTTAAACCTTCTATGGTACTTTAATTTCTACACATGTGTTATTGATCTAAACAGGATGAAAACAATTGGGTTGGATAAACAATTCCCTAAGCTATCCATAGAATTTTGATTCGATTTATTTGGACGTATAAATCTCAAGATATTGAATTTTAAACATGGCACAGATTTAAAAGGTTTCTGTTAATTCCTTAATTCGAGAAAGGAAAAAAAAAGAAACGGGCCGAGAGGGTTCCAGCCTAATGGGCTCGGCCCAACTTATTATTTTTTCTGCGCGTGATATTGATTAAAACCCTGACAGGTGGGGCCAGCCCGTCAGCGGCTCATCGGCGAGGGCGAGGGCGCGCCGGCATGGACCACAGATGGGCGGCGCCGCCGTGGCCAGAGCGTGGACGAGTGCGGGCGCTCACCTTCGCCGGCGAGCGTAGACGGCGGAGACGGGCGGCCGGCGTGCGGGCGTAGAGTGCGGTGAGCGTGGACGCGATCCTTCGCCGGCGAACTCCTGCGTGCGGGCGGCACGGGCGTCGAGGGCACGGCACGGGCGGGCGGCGTGCGGGCGGCGCGGCGCGGGCGTCGAGGGCACGGCGGCGCGGGCGTCGAGGGCGCGGGCGTCGAGGGAGCGTCGAGGGCGCAGTCGGGTAGCCTGACGGCGTGTTTTCGCTCCGTCGCGCGGTCCTTCGTCGATTTCGTCGATTTGGAGATGAATGAGGAAGAGAAGAGGCAGAGGCAGTTATACCAGGGGTCATTGGTCCCGGTTGTTGCCATGACCCGGACCAATGCCTCATTGGTCCCGGTTCGTGGCAACAACCAGGACCAATGGCCTGGCAAATTAATGTCAGATTTGCTCGCGCGTCCATGGACTCATTGGTCCCGGTTCTTGGTATAAACCGGACCAAAGAGTCCTTTTTCAAAATTATTTCGAACTTTTCAGTTCTGAATTGTTGTTCCCGCCTTTTTTTTTTCTTATTTAGGTGTTTGAATATGAATTTCACATGGTTTTGAATCTGAAAAGACTTTCAACATGAAAAGTGTTTAAATTTGAATAAATAATCCAAAACCATTTTCTATGTTTTCAAATTACTTATCTAAATATCGTTTTTTGTTTTTCGTTTGTCAAAAATGACATTTTTTGTGAAGCAAGTACAACAAATATGGTGCAAAATGGCACCCATCCAATTATCACACAAAGTAGACCATATTTTATGGATAATCCACAAATATTGGTAATTTTCTCGGTTTCTAGCTAATTTCGCCTACTTAAACGACTTTATGCCTATTTTTGGGCGTGTTTTTACCAAGGTGCTGCCCTCTCCCTCCCCTTCCTAGGTGTTTGATCAAATTCCCCACTCATTTTTTCAGATCTCGGCGACGATGTCCCGGTTGGTGGATGGTTCTTCATAGGCATCCTTCTCACGTGAGTATTGACCCTGTGATGGTTCCTGCTCTTTGGGTGCGCAGCGCCGGCCGCTCAGCACCCCGTGGCTTAGGACCCGACAAAAGTTAGTGATATTATTCGTGATGTATTATGGTTAAATAAAAATGGACCCGAGCTATGTATTATGGTTTTCACCACATAAAGGTTTAATACATTACTACACATCACATAAAGGTTTAATACATTACATTGATTTACATAAATGCCATGAACCCTTCTTCGCGTATGTCCCTGGCCTATGATCGCTTCGGCCGTAACCATGGAGCATCTTCATTATTTAACGGGATGCTTGGGTCAGTTTTCACTGTGAAGGGCGGAATTTCATCAAACTTATCATAATCTGCTGACATGTCTGTCTTGTCCTCGACTCCCACGATGTTTCTTTTCCCTGAAAAAACTATGTGACGCTTTGGCTTATCGTCTGATGTATTCGTTTGCTTATTTTTTTCTTTTTTCGGTCTGGAGGACATGTCCTTCACATAGAAAACCTGAGCCACATCATTGGCTAGGACGAATGGTTCGTTCCTGTAACAACCAAGATTCTTGAGATCCACTGTTGTCATTCCGTACAGCTGGTCTACCTTTATCCCTTCTCCATTCATGTTGACCCAACTGCACGAAACAAAGGGATCTTAAAAGTAGGTCCATAGTCAAGTTCCCATATCTCCTCTATGTAACCATAGTATGTGTCCTTTTGCCCATTCTCGTCTGTTGCATCAAAGCGGACACCACTGTTTTGGTTGGTGCTCTTTTTATCTTGGGCGATCGTGTAAAATGTATTCCCATTTATCTCGTACCCTTGGAAATTCAATACAGTCGAAGATGGTGACGCGGCCAACAAGTAGAGCTGATCTCCGACAGTGGTGTCATTCATGAGCTGTAATCGCAACCAACTGCCGAAAGTCTCCATGTGTTTTTCTTTAATCCAGGAGTCAGCCTCCCCCGGGTTCTTGGAGCGTACATAATTCTTGTGTTCCTCGATATACGGAGCCACGAAGGTGGAACTTTGTAGAACTGTGTAGTGTGCTTGAGTTAAAGAATGCCCATCCCTACATATCAGTGCTTTCTTTCCTAGCGTGCCTTTTCCACTCAGTCTCCCCTCATGCCGCGATTCAGGAACACCAATCGGCTTAAGGTCAGGAATAAAGTCAACACAGAACTCAATGAACTCCTCTGTTCCATAGCCCTTTGAGATGCTTCCTTCTGGCCTAGCACGGTTATGAACATATTTCTTCAAGACTCCCATGAACCTCTCGAAGGGGAACATATTGTGTAGAAATATAGGACCGAGAATGGCAATCTCGTCGACTAGGTGAACCAGGAGATGCGTCATAATATTGAAGAATGATGGGGGGAACACCAACTCGAAGCTGACAAGACATTGGACCACAGCCTTCTGTAAACTTGGTAGAGTTACTGGATCGATGACCTTCTGAGATATTGCATTGAGGAATGCACATAGCTTCACAATGGGTACTCGAACATTTTCCGGTAGAAGCCCCCTCAATGCAACCGGAAGCAACTGCGTCATAATCACGTGGCAATCATGAGACTTCAGGTTCTGGAATTTTTTCTCTGCCATATTTATTATTCCATTTATATTTGACGAGAAGCCAGCCGGGATCTTGATACTGCTCAGGCATTCAAAAAAGATTTTCTTCTCTGCTTTGGTAAGAGCGTAGCTGCTTAAGTATTGACTCCCTTTATCCGTCTGCTTGTTGTATGGGTCTTTCATACGTTGCTGGTCCTCCCGTGCTTCTGGTGTATCTTTTGTCTTCCCATACACGCCTGATACGTCCATTTCGCATCACTATTTTATAGCATAATTTACTGTTATTCAATGATATATTTCATATTAAGAGGAGTTACTTATGTTATTTTGTCTTATTTTGCATGTTTGATGATCATTGGATAATTAACTGCCGGAGTCAGATTTCAGCTGGAAAAAGCAACGTCAAGGCACTATATTTCTGGAGCACTAAAAATATTTCCGAGAAGACAGATGTTCCTATTTTATCAGAAGATGGACTAAGCCAAAAGGGGAGGCTGAGATGGGCCAGGAGGGGCCCACACCACCCCTGGGCGCGGGGCCCACCTTGGCCGCGCCCTGGCCAGGTGTGGTGCCCCTGGCCCACCTCAGGCGCTCCCCCTTCGCGTACTTCATCCCCCAGAAACCCTAAGACACGGGGAGTCCGTGAGAAAATATTCCGCCGCCTCCACGAGGCGGAAACCACAGAGAGAGAAAAGCTCTCCGGCAGGGAGAAATCTGCCGGGGAAATTCCTTCCCGGAGGGGGAGATCATCGCCATCCTCATCGTCATCGCGCTGGACTTCATCGGGATCATCATCATCATCATCTCCACCGCCATCACCACCATCACCGCTGCACCATCTCGTTCCGCTGTAACATCTAGGGCTATACTTTGTTTAGTTCATAGGGGAAACTCTCCCGGTGTTAATTACTCCTTGTGGTTGATGCTATTGAGTTTTATCGGTGAATTAAAGTATATGTTCAGATCGTTATCCATCATTATATCACCTCTGATCATGATCCATATGATGTCTCGTGAGTAGTTCGTTTAGTTCTTGAGGACATGGGAGAAGTCACGCTGTTAGTAGTGGAATTATGTTGAGTAATATTTAATGGTTTGATATTTAAGTTGTGGTGTATTCTTCTAGTGGTGTCGTGTGAACGTCGACTACATGACACTTCACCTTTATGGGCCTAGAGGAGTGCATTGTGTATTTGGTTGCTAATTGTGGGGTTGCCGGAGTGACAGAAACCTAAACCCCCGTTAGTATACCGGTGCACAAGGGAGCGTAGGATCTCAGAGTTTAAGGCTGTGGTTAGATTTATCTTAATTACTTTCTTGTAACTGCGGATGCTTGCAAGAGGTATAATCACAAGTATGTATTAGTCCAAGTAAGGGCGGTGCATTAGCATAGGTTCACCCACACAACACTTATCAAAACAATAAGATTAATCAACTATGTGAAGCGAAAGCACTTGACTAGAATCCCGTGTGTCCTCAAGAACATTTTGTCATCATAAGTAAACCAACCGGCTTGTCCTTTGCTCTAAAAAGGATTGGGCCACTTGCTGCAATTATTATTACTGTCTTTTACTTACTCGCATTTTATTTACCTGCTATATCAAAAACCCCTAAAAACTTGTCTGCTAGCATTTACAGTGAAACCTTTACCGAAACTCCTTGTCAGCACCTTCTGCTCCTCGTTGGGTTCGACACTCTTATTTATCGAAAGTACTACGATACACCCCCTATACTTGTGGGTCATCAAGACTATTTTCTGGCGCCGTTGCCGGGGAGTGAAGCGCTATTGGTAAGTGGAATTGGTAAGGAAACTTTTACTGTAGGTGCTATTTTTATTTCTGCTTGCTACTTTATTTTATCATGGAGAGATCTCCATTTGAATCCCTGTTTGGAAATACTACTACCACTGCTAAGGTAGTAGAAGAGGAACCACCTGATCAAGTAATTCCATTTAAAATACCTATGAAAATTGTTGAACGAGTTACGAATAACCGCTATGCAGGAGATGGAACTGTCCCTCCTGGGGATCATTTGCTATTTATTCATGAATTATGCGAGTTGTTCAAGTGTGCAGGTATTTCAATGGAAGAGGTCAAGAAGAAATTGTTTTCTATATCGTTGACTGGTAAAGCTGCAAAATGGTATAGGATGCTGAAAAATGGGCGTTCTATTGGCTGGGAGGAGATTGTGCCTCTCTTTTATTCTAAATTTTATCCTCCTAGTGAAATTCATCAAGATCGGAATCATATATATAATTTTTGGCCTCATGATGGAGAAAGTATTGCCCAAGCGTGGGGGAGATTGAAATCATTAATGCTCAAATGCCCCATTCATGAGCTTCCTGGTAATGTTGTTATTGATAACTTCTATGCAAGGCTTTCTCTTCAAGATAAAACTCTATTGGATACCTCTTGTGCTGGATCATTTACGCGTAATAAAGAGGAAGTTAAATGGGACCTTCTTGATCGGATTGAGGAAAATACTGAAGGATGGGAGAACGACAAAGGTAGAGAATCAGGTATAAAGCATGATTACGAATGCATTAAAACTTTTATGAATACTGATAATTTTCGTAATCTCTATGATATGTATGGTCTTGATTCTCAAGTTATTGCAAACTGTTACAAGGCTTTTGCCTCTTATCTTGATGTTCCTAAAGAAAGTTGCAATAAGTATCATTTGCCTTACAAAGATAATACTAATTCTGCCAATATTAAAAACATTGAAGTTCATACAGTTGATCGTATCTTGCCAGAACCTTATATTGAGAAACCACCTTTTCCTGTTAAAATTAGGGAACATTCTATCATAGCTAGTGTGGTTAATAAAAGTGCAAAGAAAGCTTTAGAACCTGCTGAACAAATAGCGGTAGAACCCACAATAGCAATAGTAAAGGATTTGGTAACTGAAAATGTAGAAGGAGGACATATTATCTTTTGTGAAGATGCCTCTAATATTGTTTCACATCCCGTAGAGCTAGGAAAACAAGTGTTCCTGTGCTTTCAGTCAAAATAGGAGAACATTGCTATTATGGTTTATGTGATATTGGTGCAAGTTCTAGCGCTATTCCTTTTGATCTTTATAAAGAAATTATGCATGAAATTGGTCCTTGCGAACTTGAGGAGATTGATGTGGTTATTCAGCTTGCTAATAGAGAAACTATCTCCCAATTGGTATTGTGAGAGATGTTGAAGTTTTATGTGGTAAGACTAAATACCCTGCTGATTTTCTAGTACTTGGTTCTGTTGCTAGTAAAGCGTGTCCCATTATTTTTGGTAGGCCTTTCTTGAATACATGTGGTGCCATTATAGATTGTAAGAAAGAGAAAATTTACACTAAATTTAATGGAGAATCTTATGAGTTTAATTTCTCTAAGTTTGGTAAACAACTTTATGAAACTGAATTACCTAATGAGAATTTTCAAGTTGAACAACTTGCTTCTATTGCTGTTGCTCCTAACAATGCCTTGCAGCAATTCATGGAGGAACACGAAAGTGAAGTATTTATGGAGGAGAGGAATGAGATTGACAATGCCTTTCTTCGTCAACCACCAATACTTAAGCATAATTTGCCTGTGGAAGATTTGGGTACCTCAGCGCCTCCTAAGGAAGATCCTGTCTTCGATTTAAAACCGTTACCTGATAATCTTAAGTATGTTTATCTTGATGAAAGGAAAGTATATCCTGCTATTATTAGTTCTAAACTTTCAGGTAATGAAGAAGCAAGGTTATTAGAAGTACTAAAGAAACATCGAGGAGCTATGGGATACACTTTGGATGATTTAAAGGGGATTTCTCCTACTATATGTCAACATGCCATCAACATTGAACCCGATGCAAAACCTGTTGTTGAGCATCAGCGTCGCTTGATCCCTAAGATGAAAGAAGTGGTAAGAAATGAGGTATTAAAACTTCTTGATGCTGGTATAATTTATCCTATTGCTGATAGTAGATGGGTAAGTCCTGTGCATTGTGTCCCTAAGAAAGGAGGAGTTACTGTTGTACCAAATGAAAATGATGAACTTATTCCTCAAAGAGTAGTAGTGGGATATAGGATGTGCATTGATTTTAGAAAGGTCAATAAAGTAACTAAGAAAGATCATTATCCTTTGCCTTTTATTGATCAAATGTTAGAAAGGTTGTCTAAGAAAACCCATTTTTGTTTCCTTGATGGTTATTCTGGATTCTCACAAATTGCTGTTAAAGCACAAGATCAAGAGAAAACAACTTTTACTTGTCCTTATGGAACTTATGCTTATAGACGTATGCCTTTTGGTTTGTGTAATGCTCCTGCTACGTTCCAAAGATGCATGTCTGCTATTTTTCATGGTTTTTGTGAGAAATTGTGGAAGTATTCATGGACGATTTTTCCGTCTACGGAACTTCCTTTGATAATTGCTTGCACAATCTTGATAAAGTTTTGCAGAGATGTGAGGAGACAAATCTTGTTCTTAATTGGGAGAAATGTCATTTCATGGTTAATGAAGGAATTGTCCTAGGGCACAAAATTTCTGAAAGAGGCATTGAAGTGGACAGAGCTAAGTTGAAGCAATCGAGAAAATGCCCTGTCCAAGGGATGTGAAAGGTATCCGTAGTATTCTCGGTCATGCCGGTTTTTATAGGAGGTTTATTAAAGATTTCTCTAAAATTTCAAAACCCCTCACTAATCTTCTTCAAAAAGATGTACCTTTTGTTTTTGATGATGATTGCAAGGAAGCTTTTGAAACTCTAAAAAAGCTTTAATCACAGCTCCTGTTGTTCAACCTCCTGATTGGACTTTACCTTTTGAAATAATGTGTGATGCTAGTGATTTTGCTGTAGGAGCTGTTCTTGGACAGCGGGTAGACAAGAAGTTAAATGTTATTCATTATGCTAGTAAAACACTTGATGCCGCTCAAAAGAATTATGCTACTACTGAAAAGGAATTTTTAGCAGTTGTTTTTGCTTGTGATAAATTTAGACCTTATATTGTTGATTCAAAAGTTACTATTCACACTGATCATGCTGCTATTAGATACCTTATGGAAAAGAAAGATGCTAAGCCTAGGTTAATAAGATGGGTACTTTACTGCAAGAATTTGATTTACATATCAGATAGGAAAGGTGCTGAAAATCCTGTTGCTGATAATTTGTCTAGATTAGAAAACATTTCAGATGATCCTATACCTGTTAATGATAGTTTTCCAAATGAACAATTGGCTGCGATAAAGGTAAGCTCACGCGAAAGTCCTTGGTATGCTGATTATGCTAATTTTATTGTTGCCAAGTATTTGCCTCCGACCTTTACAGCTCAGCAAAGAAGAAAGTTCTTTTATGATTTGAGGCATTATTTTTGGGATGACCCACATTTGTATAAAGAAGGAGTAGATGGCATTATGCGAAGATGTGTTCCTGAGTATGAACAGAAAGAAATATTGAGCAAATGCCATGGAAGTGCTTATGGAGGACATCACGCTGGAGATAGAACTGCGCAAAAGGTTCTACAATCAGGTTTTTATTGGCCTACCCTTTTTAGAGATGCTAGAAAATTTGTTTTATCATGTGATGAATGTCAAAGAGTAGGTAACATTAGTAGACGTAATGAAATGCCTATGAATTATTCTCTTGTTATTGAACCTTTCGACTGTTGGGGATTTGACTTTATGGGTCCTTTTCCTTCCTCAAATGGTTATACTCACATACTTGTTGCTGTTGATTATGTTACTAAATGGGTAGAAGCTATACCAACTTCTAGTGCTGATGGTGAGACATCATTAAAAATGCTTAAAGATATTATCTTCCCTAGGTTTGGTGTGCCTAGATATCTCATGACTGATGGGGTTCTCATTTTATTCATGGTGCTTTTAGAAAAACTTAGCTAAGTATGATGTTAATCATAGAATTGCTTCACCATATCATCCCAAACAAGTGGTCAAGTAGAATTGTCAAATAGAGAGATTAAGTCTATTTTGCAAAAGACTGTTAATAAATCTAGAAAAAATTGGTCTAAAAAGCTTAACGATGCTTTGTGGGCTTATAGAACTGCTTATAAAAATCCTATGGGAATGTCTCCTTACAAAATGGTTTATGGAAAAGCTTGTCATTTGCCTTTAGAATTAGAACATAAAGCCTATTGGGCGGTGAAAGAACTTAATAGAGACTTTAAACTTGCCGGTAAAAAGAGATTGCTTAATTTGAATTCTTTAGATGAATGGAGAAATGCAGCTTATGAAAATGCTAGGCTCTTTAAAGAGAAAGTTAAGCAATGGCATGATAGAAGAATTCTTAAGAGAGAATTTAACGTAGGTGAAAAAGTTTTATTGTATAGGTCTCGTCTCAGATTTTTTGCAGGAAAATTACTTTCAAAATGGGAAGGACCTTATATCATTGAGGAGGTCTATCGCTCAGGTGCGATTAAAATCAATTCACTAGATGGGGACAGACCACAAGTGGTTAATGGTCAAAGACTCAAGCATTACATTTCTGGAGATTCTTATAATGAAGATGTTGATCTTATCAAAGTGGTAACTCCAGAGGATTTTATAAAAAGTCAAATTCAGACAACTGCAAAAGCTGATTTGGAATAGGTAACAGTTTCGGTAAGAAAAAGTTCGCGATTTACTTTTCAACCTAAATATTTATTGTTTTTACATAATATGGAAAATTATGAGTCGGAAAAGGGTAGGAAACGGTGCCCGAGGGCACCACACCACCCCTGGGCGCGGGCCCCACCCTGGCCGCGCCGTGGGTGCGTGTGGGCACCTCGGAGCCCGTCTCCGACCCCGTTTCGTCCTGTACCTTCCTTTTGCGTAAAACTTTTTGCTATATAATCACCCGGATCTCCGAGGTCCGTATATCGTGTTTTCGCCGTGTTTCGTTTTCAAGCTGTTCTGACAGGAATTTCAAGTCCCTACATGGCGTCGCGAGGAGTGCGCGGTGAGAAGTATGCAGCAAGGCGCCGACGTGAACTCGAACGCGATGTGGAAGAGGGAACCTTCGTCGGTTGGGCGACGGAGGAGGAGATTGCTGCTAGGAGAGCTGACATGGATCGAAGCATCAGAGAGGAGGTGCAAGCTGGCCAGCCTCGCCAACAAGGAGAATCAAGGCCGAGCAACTCCACCTTTGTGGGATCAATTAATCCTCAACGTGCTTTTTCTCATAATGTGCAGGGAGTCACCCCACCAATTCCAGATTTGCGGTTTTCCCCTGCAGCCGCTGAAGCTCTCCGAACCACGAACGAGTTTTGTGACCAATTTCGTATCCTGAGAGCTGAGGTGGAAATACTTCAAGATGAGAATAACAGGCTCCGCCGGATGCTCGAACGTTTCCTAACCCCGATCGCCGTAGTACCACCGTCGCCACCAAGGATCAAGCCTAAATCGTCAGGGGTAATGGCACTCCCTTGGCTTGTTCCAAGCTTGGGGGAGTGCCCAGTATCATCTTTATCCTTTCGTTTTTATAATTTCGTGGTCATATCATGAGTAGAGAAGTTATCTTATAAGATGGTTTGCGATGTGGAGTGTCAATCCTTTAGTTATCCATGTATCCGTTGGTTTGAGTGTGTCTTTGTTCAGAATATTAATGAGAAGTTCCACCTTTACTTTCGGTACATTTTATTTTAGCCTGCAATCTTCTTTATGTGCTGATCTTGCCATTAGTATTGACGCCACTTTTGGGTACATTAAGTAAATTATATTAGTTGTGGCAAACTTAGTATTGGTCATTAGTAGCAATACCATGAAAACTTAAGTAGAAGGAGGGAATTACATGCAAAAATATTATCCCTTTATCTTTCTTTCTTGCTAGCCAATAAGATTAGTATTCTTTGAGTTAAAACATTTGTGCTTACAGGGAAGATAGCATGGTTGCTTCTATTATATATATATTTGTGTGTATCCCCCAACTTTTATGCTTGCTACATGACCTTGCTAGCCTTAACCACCGTACTGAGAGGGAATGCTTCTCGTGCATCCAAATCCTTGAACCAAACCCATGCCATTTGTGTCCACCATAACTTCCTATATGTGGTATTTCTTTGCCACTCCAAGTAAATTTTTCATGTGCTACCTTTAAATTATTCAAAATGTTATTATTCCCTTTTGTGTCAATGTTTACTAGCTCATGAGGAAGTAGTGTGGTTATCCTTTATTCTACTTGTCAAACAGACTTTACACCTGGACTAGTGGCATATACATCCGCTTATCCAATAACTTGCAAAAAGAGCTGGCAACGGGTGCCCAGTCCCAATTAATTACAACTTTAACCAATTAATTCTCTTCACACTTTTGCCCTGATTATCAGTAAGCAATGACAAACAGTGAAATACTGAATGTGTGTAAACCAAAGAGAAAGAGGGATGATCTGCCTTGCTGGTAGAAATAACGTCCTTCATGGGAGCCGCTCTTAAAAGTCTGTTTGACAGGGAGAATACTGTTTTCACCCGCTACCATTCGTTGACAATTAACAAACACCCCAAAACTTAATTTTTGCTCTCTATATGATTTCAAAAACTTAAAAGCTCTAGCACATGACTTAATCCCTGCTTCCCTCTGCGAAGGGCCTTTCTTTTACTTTTCATGTTGAGTCAGTACACCTATTTCCTTCTTCTTGAGCAAGCATTTGAGTTGTTGTGATTCAACCATATATATCATTAATATTGTCAATCATGTTCTTTATCCTTTCTTGTCTTAGCACAAATACTTTTGCCTCTAAGAATATAGCTTTGCAAGTTATCAATGACTGTAAAGAAGGTGTGATAATTGAGTGTGGAAATTCTGCAATATAAGCTCTAATATAAAGACTCCTTTCGAAAGATAAGTATTGATTGCTTATTGTTCTATGACCAAGAATGAAGTGTGCCATTACTAATCTATAATTTCCTTCGTGTATTTTTATTGTGGTTGTTTCACTACTCATGTTCAAGTTAGGTTATATGAAGAGTAGTTGCTGTTTAAAATGAGTGTGTTGTTTAGTAATTACTGATGCTTCTTGTCCGTATTCTTTATTATCGACGCTTCACTCCATAAACTTTTGTTCTAGTTTACTGAGCTCAGCTTTCGCTTGGGGACAAGCGAGGTCTAAGCTTGGGGGGGTTGATACGTCCATTTCGCATCACTATTTTATAGCATAATTTACTGTTATTCAATGATATATTTCATATTAAGAGGAGTTACTTATGTTATTTTGTCTTATTTTGCATGTTTGATGATCATTGGATAATTAACTGCCGGAGTCAGATTTCAGCTGGAAAAAGCAACGTCAAGGCACTATATTTCTGGAGCACTAAAAATATTTCCGAGAAGACAGATGTTCCTATTTTATCAGAAGATGGACTAAGCCAAAAGGGGAGGCTGAGATGGGCCAGGAGGGGCCCACACCACCCCTGGGCGCGGGGCCCACCTTGGCCGCGCCCTGGCCAGGTGTGGTGCCCCTGGCCCACCTCAGGCGCTCCCCCTTTGTCGTGGGGTAGATAACACGGCAGATGCTACTTTGGGGTAGCTTGAGTTGATGGGCAAGGCGACACTGGCGTCTGGGAGATTGTTTAGCACTGCAGGGACAAAGGGTTTACCCAGGTTCGGCCTCTCCATTGGAGATAAAGACCTACTTCCTGCTATCTTGTTATTGATCTTGATCTCGATAACCCGGCTACGACAACAGAGCCGGATCTCGATCTAGGTTACAAGGTTGGGGTGTTTCTCTCGATGGTTCTCCTCAACTAGGGCTCAGGGACCGGTTTATATAGACGACCGGGTCTCCTGGCACTTTAAAATACGAACCCGGGCTCTACCCAGACTCGGAGTCCTACTCTAGCTCTTCTGGCTTTCGTGTCCTCCAAGTCCCAAACCGCCTCTGGTCTTCTTAAAAACTTCCTTTCCTGAACCGGGTTACCGCCAAAGCCTCTGGCCCAGTAGCATAACCCGGCCCATGCTGATGGTTAGCTGGCCTGGCCGGGCCTCCTGCCTGGCGGGTCATGCTTCCCTCTTCATGGGCCTACCGGGTTATCGTCCCCCCATCAGTAGCCCCCAGATTAACCTGGTTGCCAGGTTGGCATGCTCTGCTTCTTATTCTTGAATGTTGCTTCTCTGAGCAGAACTGATATCCTGGCCAGCTGGGTTAATCACCTGAAACATAAAATAACATATAACAAATTTAATATCAGAACATGTCTCTTTTCTCCTTTGCTTGGTCAGTCTACTTGGCGGTTCACGCCGTAACCCGGTTATCTCTTGCCGGGTTCTCATACCCCGGGTTTCACTTTCGACACATGGTGCAAATTACCGCCCAACCGAAATCCATCCTTATCCATCTTAATCACGATCTTATCATTTAATACTCCATAATTATCTCATTCCGTTTGTCGTTGACTTTTAGTCAAAGATCCTTATCTCTTCACTTTTTACCACAACACCCCTAGGGTTTTTACTGTGCCTATAAATAGGAGACCAAGAGGCACCGCGGTCACTTTCCCCATTCAGTTCATCTTCTTCCTCGCGCCCGCACTGTAGCAGCCGCGGAACCAATCTCAAATCGAGCCTTCCAATCTCCTGCGAGAAGATCCACAGGTAAGATTATCCCACACATCCGTGCTCTGCACTTGATTCCAACATGAATCTCGTCCAAATTTGCTTTGCATTTCCCTCCCCACGCATCTGCATCTAGAACTAGGGTTTCACATCTCCATTATTGCACACAGGGAACTTCGAAGCTCCTCAGCCATGGTGAAGGACAAAGCGAAGACCGGAGCTCCCCGTGCGGCGAAGAAGCTCGCAAAGAAGCCTCACAGCACCCACGCCGGTGCATCTGGCTCCGCCGCCCCCGCTGCTACTCAGGTCAACTGGACCAAGTCCACGGTGACTAACTTGATGCTTCAAGAATACGTGAACTGCGGCGAGCTCCCTCTCAAAGATGAGATTCAATGGCGTGCTGCTGGAGAAGAAATCCGCCCCAGCCCCAAGGAAGGTGAAGTAGTGGTTTTCCTCGACCATGTCCAGCGCGGCCTTCGCCCCCCGGGTTCCCTGTTTTTTTGCCGGGTCTTGAAGTACTACGGCCTTAAGCCTCAAGACATCGCGCCCAACTCCATGCTGAACATCAGCAACTTTGTGGTGTTCTGTGAAGATTATCTGCAAATGGCTCCCAGCCTCGAACTATTCCTTGAGTTCTTCTACTGCAACCCCTCTCGCAAGGACCAAGTACTCCCATATGGGGGAGTTGCGATCCAGCGCCGAAGGGAATGCGATTTCCCGGCTCTTCTTCTAGCCAGCCATCCCAAGGGATGGCAAAACACATATTTTTACTGCAAGGACACCTCACCAGAATCTGACGACGCCCGTTACCCGGCTTTCCGGAACTCGGGCTTAACATATGAAGCCAAAATGAATAGTTATGCCGATGACGCCGAGCGGGTCAAGCTCGAGCCCACTCTTCGCCGGGCCAGAGCTTTACTCGCCCATGGTCTCAAGGGCACAGATCTGGTCAAATGCTGGATCGGTTGGTTCATCCAACCTCTCAGCATCAGGACCCGGCTAATTTGCCAGTACACTGGTGAAACCACAGACAACATGCGTTACTCCGAGATGACGCTTACTGATGATCAGCTCGTGAAGAATGCCAAGAGATTGCTTGGCGAAAAGAAAGACGCCATCGCACTGAACGGGCTCGCCCCATTTAGTGCCAAAAACAAACCTTCCACGGTAAAAACAACACTTGATCACTTTTGCTTACTCTAACCCGGTAATTTCATCCATATATTGTTACTTACTGTGATTGCTTTTTCTCAGGACTCCAAGTGGTGGAGCGTGGATTTTACCCCTACATCCTCTCCTGATGGGGAGGACACAGAAAGCGAAGACGAAGAAGAAGAAGAAGGTGAGCTAGACTACGTAGGCCGGCTCTTCCTCCAGTTGATTAACAGCGAAGTCCCCAACAAGGACAATTCTACTGATAACCCGCAAATTTTATTCCAGGCCCCACTGACCCGGCTTCTGACGTAGCGCCGGGTCCCCAAACTGCTGCACCTCCTACAAAAGAGGACCCGGGCTACCATTGCCAAGGTACCACATTCTCTTTTCTCAATTTTCATGATGAACTCATCTTAAACTTAAGCATAATCATAGGAAAAGGAAGCTGAGAAGGAGGCTGAGGCGAACAAGAGACGCCGAACCCGGTCTTCTACAAGCCAAGCTTCCCTGAGCCCAGGTATCCCTCAACGCTCTTTATCAAGCTGGGCCAAATCCATCCAGAAGACGCCCAGCAAACAATTCCCTTTAGCTGGCAAGATCCGGGTTCCTAAACCATCTCGTTTGTCAGATTCCTCCTCGGATGGTGTTAGCCCACCCGAGGATTTCCAGATCAACGCCGGGTTAGAAATACTTCACACACCTTTTCCATACCTCTATACTTTACTGTCCCGTTCTTGTTTAACTAAGACACTATCTTGTTCCAGTGCCAGAGCTTTTATGGATGAAGACCCGGAATCTCCTCCCGCGGCGTCTCCTCCTCCAGCAACCACAGAGCCTTCTCCTATGGAGGCACATATTGAGGAACCAGAGGACAAAGACGAGCCAACGGGCAAGCAACCCCCGCGGCTTCTCCAAAAAATATTGTTGACCCAGTGCCAGAATCCTCCCCAGCTGCTCACTCGCCCGGGTTAGGCTCTGAGACTAAAGAAGATGAAGTGCAGGTTACTGGACCCGGCACGTTCCAGTACAAAATGCCCTGAGACTCTTGCCAAGGTGCCAGCCCCAGATGCTGACCCGGCAACTCCTGCCAAGGACAAGAACCCGGCTTCCTCCTCAAATTCACCGGCTCTGGACGCCATGTCTGTTCCAGCACTTTGCGACGAATATTTTTCTCGCCTTGCTCAACACAAGACCCTGGAGACAGAACTGGTCGCCCTGATTCAAAAACGATATCAGGTACCCCTTTTTACTTCTTGCCTGTATATTTTCTTGCATAACTATACCCTGAGTAGCCCCCAAGCTCTAAGTTCATCACTTGTGATGAGCTTGGTGCTTACAAATGAATTCCTTAGGTAAAAACTTCAAACCTGTAGCCCCCAAGGCCCGGATTGTCTGTTTACAGCAACCTGGGACTAAAAAACTTTCATCATTTAAAACTTGCCATTTTCACATCAAAACTTTGAACACTGTAGCCCCCAAGTGCCGGGTTGTGTGCCTGCAGCAACCTGGGACTTCTTTATTACGTTGAACAATTGAACTTCAAACTGAGTAGCCCCCAAGTGCCGGGTTAGCTGTCCACAGCTACCTGGGACTTACAGTTAGAAAATTTTCAACTTTTTGCGCATGTAGCCCCCAAGTGCCGGGTTGCACGCCTGCGGCGACCTGGGACTAACACAACTTTTTGCATCTTAACAGGAAGACCATGCCAAGGCCCAGGCTGAAATCACCCGGCTCAATGACGCTGCCAAAACTGAATCTGAGACCCGGGCTGATCACACAGCTCAACTCCAGGCCTTAGAAGAAAAAATTACTGCTCTGACGCAAGAAAACTCTGATCTGAAGAAGGACATGCAGGAGAACGAGGAGAACTTCCAGGAGCAACAGGAGACACTGCAGAAGCAGCTGGATGAAACCAACAGTGAGCTGACCCGGCTAAAAAGAATGATCACCTCCATGGTTGAATCTTTAGTGGGTAAATCGAACTGAACTGAGCAAGCAAAGCCGGTTTAAATCTCACTTTCTTTTTCTTACGCAGGCCCTCGCGACGGGAACCTCCGCAAAACTGCTGCAGAGAAGATCAAATGCATGTACACGCTGACACGTCAGCTGTACTTTGGCAGCTGCGAGGTCATCAAAGCCGCTAGGCTCTGGGAGAACCCGCCAAGCAAGTACACTGAAGTCCTTGGGCATCTGTCAACAATGCCGCAATGGATCCATCTGCTCAAGAGATCTGCATGCAGGGCCGGGGTGATGCGAGGTCTTGCCTTGGCAAAGGCCTACCATCCCCAACTAAACCCGGCTCCACTGAAGAAGGGCTTTCCCAGTTTGACACTGATGGCAAGGAGTTCGATAAGAAGTGCTACGCCCGGGTTGTGAAGCAAACCCGGCACGTTGCCACTGTAATTGCCAGCAAGATGAAGCTCACCACTTTGCAGCTTGGATATACTGAAAATGATGAAGAGATCATGGATGACGAGCCACAACGCGTCGATCTCCTCCAAAGCTATAAGGATTCCATTGACCCGGCAAAAATGCTCCTGGTACCTCCACTGCTCCCAGCTCCTCTACGCCAGTTATTCCTCCTCCGTCACGGGCGATAGCTGAAGAAGATGATGAAAACTTCTTCCAGCCACTTCGAAAAATCACCCGGCGCAAGACCAAGGCCAAAGAAACCGACGAGACCAAGGAGCCAGAAGCTAACCCGGCGGCCGCCGAAGAAGATGACCCGGCAAAGACCGTCGAGGAACAACCAACCGGCTCTCCTCCCCGTGACCCGGCTCCTGAAGCCAAGGCTTGAAAACTTACGCAGATGCTTTTATCTCTGCAAGAAAACAATCTTATTCGGCCCTTTGGGCACTTATTGTAATAACTTTAGCACTGTTTGCACTATGCCTGTGATGGTGCGCCTATGCACCTGATGAAACTTTTATGCTACTCTCAAACTTTTGCTTTGAAATATGCCTCTTCTGTGGTTTTGATGACCCTTTTGATTTCTTTAACTGTGAGCCGGCTTTCGCATGGATACCCTGTCGCTACTTCTCTGAGAAAAACAGGGTCGAACCAAGTCCCAATGGGCTTCATGGTTGATTGAATTTCCAGGTGAGCAATCAGGCCATAAAATTGCGAGTCACATCAGCTCAACAGCAAGATAACCAAGAATAAACTAGTGGCATAAAGCCGGGTCTTGGGATTGCAGCTGCAAACTATTGAAGTAAGAGCCCCCAAGACCTGGATCAATGTTTATAAAGTAATGGCTTAACTATGCAACATTACCCCATTGATCCTCATACTGGTGGGACACGCTCTCTGGGCGTCCTCAAAGATAACTATGCACTTGTTCTATGACAAAAACATAAACAACTAAAATGTAAACTCACCTTCATACTTCTGAATCCAAAGTTATGGATACTATAGCTAAAACTGCACAGCCGGGTCACGAAACATCGAGACCCGGACCGTAAAAAGCCGGGTCTTGGGACAAGCCCCCAAGACCAAACTTAACATAGAACTATGCAACACTACTATCAAACATTAAAAAAGAAACTGAAAGAACACAAATTTCTGTTCAACCTTCACTTTATTGATAGAAAAGGTTAGGTCAGCAAGCCGCCTCATTAAAAACCTTCCAGTCCCCTTAGGTACCCTGGTAAGGAAAAGAGCGCGTCTGAAACCTGCTGCCTGTTACATCGTGTTTTACATCTCATATCTCTTTCTCATGCTAAGTATAGTATGGGCGCAGCTGGCAATGTTCCATGGCCTCTCACGCTCTTCCAATGAAAAGGTAGAGTGCGATGTGTCATTCACAGACTCGGACTTTTCTCTTGCATCCACTAAATAATATGAACCATTGTTCAATTTCTTGCTTATGATGAAGGGCCCTTCCCAAGGGGGAGATAACTTGTGCATCCCTTCTTGGATTGCACCCATCGCAGCACTAAATCTCCCTCCTGGAAAGTGCGAGTTTTAACCCGGCGACTATGATACCGCCTCAAATCTGCTGATACACTGCTGATCTCTCCAGTGCTTGTTCTCTATTCTCCTCAAGCAGGTCCACAGAATCCTGCCGGGTCTGCTCATTTTCTGTTTCAACATAAGCCGCCACGCGAGGCGAGTCATGAATTATATCACTTGGCAAAACTGCCTCTGCCCCATACACCATAAAGAAAGGGGTCATCTTTGTGGATCTGTTTGGTGTTGTGTTGATTCCCCAAACTACTGATGGCAACTCCTCAACCCACGCTCCAGCGGCTCTGAGACACGGGACCCGGAGACGTGGTTTCAAACCTCGAAGCAACTCCTGATTTGCTCGTTCTACTTGTCCATTGGCCTGTGATGAGCAACTGAAGCAACATCTAAACGTATACCCTGATTTCCACAAAACTTTGCCATCTCACCAAGGGACATGTTAGTACCATTATCTGTGATGATACTATGAGGATACCCAAACCTGTGTATGATCTGCTTCAAAAACTTGACTGCTGTAGCTGCTTCACAATTAGTAACGGCATCACCTCAACCCACTTTGTAAACTTATCAATGGCAACCAAGAGGTGGGTTTTCTTGCAAGGAGACATGCTAAAAGGACCCACCATATCAAGCCCCCAAACTGCAAAGGGCCAAGTCAAGGGTATTGTTCGCAATCCTGAGCCGGCACATGAATTTGCCTTGCATATCTTTGGCAACCATCACATCTACTCACCAAGCGCTCTGCATCTGCCTGAGCTGTGAGCCAGAAGAAGCCGTGTCTGAAAGCTTTTGCTACTAAAGACCTTGTTGAAGCATGATGACCACAATCTCCCTCATGAATCTCTTTCAAAATTTGCCGGCCTTCCTTTCCAGACACACATCTCTGAAATACTCCAGAAACACTTCTCTTATATAACTCGCCATCAATAACTACGTAGGCCTTAGCCCGGCGCACAATTTGCCGGGATATAACTTCCTGCTCTGGCAGCTCTCCACGCAAAAGATACGCCAAATAAGGTTCTGTCCACTCTGGAATTTCATGAGTTGCTGCTACCAATTGCGAATCCGGGTCTTCCTGACCCGCCAGTTCCTCTACGCCCTGAGGCTTGACTGATGGAGTCCATAGCTCGTCCAAGAAAACGTTAGGTGGAACCGGCTCTCTGCGTGAGCCGAGTCTTGACAAAGCATCTGCAGCATCATTTTTCCTGCGGTCAATATGATCCACCTGATAGCCTGAGAAAAACCCGGCTACCCTGTCCACCTCTCTCCTGTAAGCCGCCATTGTCGCATCTTTTCTATCCCATGTTCCTGAAACTTGCTGTGCCACAAGATCTGAATCCCCATAACAATTAATATGCTTGATGCTCATCTCCTTTGCCATACGCAAACCATGTAACAAGGCCTCATATTCTGCCACATTGTTAGAGCAATCAAAGTGAATTTGCAAAACATAGCTCAGCTTATCACCCTTGGGAGAAGTTAACACAACTCCAGCTCCTGAACCTTGTGCTTGCTTAGACCCGTCAAAGTGCATAACCCAAGGCTTGAGACCCGGCGCAAGGGGTGGTGCACTCAACTGTGTCCAATCATTAAGAAAATCGCCAATGCCTGAGATTTGATAGCTGTACGAGGCACATAGTCAATGTGGTAAGGCCCCATCTCTATTGCCCACTTGGCAATTCTTCCTGTAGCTTCTGAATTCCTGATAATATCTGCTAAGGGTATTGAACTCACCACTGTGATTGGATGCTCCTGAAAATATGGTTTCAACTTTCTACTTGCCATGAAAACACCAAATACTAGCTTCTGCCAATGCGGATAGCGCTGCTTTGCTTCTGATAACACCTCACTAACATAATAGACCGGCCTCTGAACCGGGTTTTCCTTGCCTTCCTCCTTACGCTCGACCACCACCACAGCACTCACAGCCTGAGGCCCGGCAGCGACGTATAACAGCATGGGTTCCTTGGGACCCGGGGCCGCCAGAACTGGCGCTTTGATAATTGTTTCTTCAGAGCTTCAAATGCCTCGTCTGCTTCCTGATTCCACACAAAATTGTCTGTTTTCTTGAGTAACTTGTACAAAGGTATTGCTTTTTCTCCGAGCCGGGATATAAACCGGCTTAGCGCAGCCACACATCCTGTCAACTTCTGAACATCTGCCAATTCCTCAGGTTTTTTCAAACTCTGGATGGCTCTGATTTTTTCCGGGTTTGCCTCAATTCCACGCTCTGACACAATGAAACCGAGCAATTTTCCTGCTGGAACTCCAAACACGCACTTTGTAGGATTGAGCTTCATCTTGTACTTCCTCAAATTTTTGAATGTTTCTGTAAGGTCACTGATAAATGACCCGGCTTTTTCTGACTTGATCACCACATCATCCACATAAGCATGCACATTGCGCCCAATCTGATCATGAAAACAATTTTGAATGCACCTCTGATAAGTTGCTCCTGCGTTCTTCAACCCAAAAGTCATGGTCTTGTAACAAAAAGCACCAAAGGGGTGATGAACGATGTCTTTTCCCAATCCTGCCTGTTAAGCTTGATCTGATGATAACCTGAATATGCGTCCAGAAAACACAAGAGCTCGCTGCCTGCCACTGCGTCAACAATTTGGTCGATGCGCGGCAGTGCGAACGGGTCTTTTGGACAATGCTTGTTGAGACTTGTAAAATCAATGCACATCCTCCACTCATTATTTTTCTTCAGAACCAAAACCGGGTTAGCCAACCACTCTGGGTGGAAAACCTCCATGATAAAGCCGGCTTCCAATAACCGGGCTATCTCCTCTCCTATAGCTTTTCTTCTCTCTGCGTTCATTTTTCTCAAACCTTGTTTCACCGGCCTTGCCTTTGGATCAACATGTAAACGGTGCTCAGCGAGTTCAGTCGGAATGCCTGGCATGTCACTAGGTGTCCACGCAAAAACATCCCGATTCTCACGGATGAACTCGATGAGCGCGCTTTCCTATTTATCAGTTAGGCTGGTCCCTATGGCGAACTGCTTGGAGGAATCCCCAGGCACAAAATCCACCATCTTAGTATCCTTTGCTGCTTTAAACTTTGCCCTGTCATCTTCTGTTGTTGGTTTTTTGAGCGCCTTGTTGTCCTGCGGGTCAAGATTAGACCTGTAAGCTTTCAACTCCTCTCTAGCACAAGTTCGCTCTGCCAGGGCTGCATCTCCCTCGTCACATTCTGCTGCAATTTCTCTGTTACCATGAATAGTAATGATCCCCTTGGGACCCGGTATCTTCAACTGCAAGTATACATAACACGGCCTGCCATGAACTTGGCAAAGCCGGCCTTCCAAACAACGCATGATAAGGACTTGGAAATTTCACCACCTCAAAGTGAGCCACTCTGACTGAAGTTATGGATAGACTCGCCAAAAGCAACCTCTAATGAAATTTTTCCCTCTGGTGTAGCAGACTTCCCAGGAACTATACCATGAAATATTGTTGACGTTTTCTGCAACTGTGACTCCTTCAGACCCATACGCATAAATGTTTCCCAGTACAAGATATTAATGCTACTGCCACCGTCCATCAAAACCTTCTTTAACTCAAAGCCATGAACTTGAGGAGCCACAACTAACGCAAGCAGACCCGGGTGCTCCACCACATCCGGGTGATCTGCTCTGCTCCAAGTAATAGTATGCTCTGACCATCTCAAATACCTTGGTACCCCTACAGCCACTGAATTAACTGCCCTTTTGACTATCTTTCTTTCTCTCTTGGTCGTGCCACTGGTATATATATGATATTGGCCAAGTTGCCTCGGCTGGTTCGAGAATCCACCCTGATTACCTGTATTTTGGCCGGGTCCTGTATTTCCAGTTGGTACCGCGTTTGCTCCAGTTAGAGGCCCGCAGCCGGGTTAGCACTCGGGCCGGGTCCTCCACTCCTGTTTGCTCCTTGCAGAGCTCTCTGAATCTCATTGTTTTTCCACCTGTTCAAATCTACACACTGGGCCAATGAATGATTGGCGGGTCTGCCGTTCTTGCTATGACGAGGACACGGCATCCTGAAGGCCTCTTCAGTGCTCATTGGGCGTGTTCCTTGATAACTATTTCCACCACCGTAACTCCCATTATTTCCCTGATAACCTCTGTTTTCCTGATAACCTCTGTTTTCCTGATAATTCCCATCCATCCTTTGCCTCTGAAACCCGGCATTTGCATTTGCAACTAGCTCTGAGTTTCCTTCCTGATGCCCACGCTTGTGCTGGTTCTGATTGCTGTTGTTATTGTTTCCCGGGCCATTGTTCTTTCCTCCATTGTTCGCAGCACCTTTCCCTTTTTCTTCCTCACTATCATCCTGGGTTTTGTCCGTGGCTGCGTGTCTGTTGCACGCATCCATCAACTCTGCCATAGTAACGGGCTTAACCCGGTGTCCTTCCTTCATGCGGCCCAGCTTCTGGACCAAGGGAGCGTACTTGCAAGTTTTCTCCATCGATGAAATTGCATCCTTGGGCTCGATACCTGATGAAGAGTGCAGGATCTCCGTGACCCGGCCCATCCAGTGACGAGCTGACTCGCCCTTCCTCTGTACGCAACGATCAAGATCTTCAATGGAAAATAAACGCTTGCACGTGCCCTGAAAGTGCTTGATGAAAATTGTTTTCAACTCATCCCAAGAATTGATAGATTTCTCTGGCAGATTCTTGAACCACAACTTTGCTGCACCATCACTCATCATCAAATACATATACTTTGCACAAACGTTCTCTGTGGCATTGCGTATACACATCGCCATCTCATAGCTGCTCAACCAACTCGCCGGGTCTGTGCTCGGCTCATAATTGGCAATCTTGCTTGGCTCCTTGAACTTCTCAGGGAAAGGCTCTGCTCTAATGGCATCTGAAAGACACTTGGCCCGCCAAAGTGGAAGAACTTGCTAAAAGATTATTTACCCGGCGAGCTTGCAGACGCTGCACGGGACCCGGTCCTCCTTGTGGTGCTCCAGCGCAGGTACTGCCGGGTTTGCATTGCTGCACTTCTTCCCTCGATCTATTGACTATCTGCTGAGCCACAGAAATTGCAGGGGCGGGTTGTACTGCTGATTATTCTGGTTCTGCTGGGGCGGGTTTTGCTGCTGTGCCGCGGCAAACCCGGCCAATGGCGGGTTCCCCTGGCGACTCTACTATATGTTGTGGAATGAAGCGCACTTTTCTCTTTGAATACTGAACTTGCTGAGCAACCGCAGTGCGTAACATGTCAATGGCACGCCGAGCTTCAATCTGCTGGCGAGTCTCCTAATGGAATACGATCAGTGCTAAAGTTGCGGCATACACGTTATCTGCTGGATTGGAAAGTGACCCGCCGGCGTGTGAAACCTTGGTGTCCTGGGCGGCAGACCCGGATTTCCCCTGGCTCCCCAGCGAGAAGACCCGGCACCCTGCAGCTGCAACTCCAGCTCTCCTGTTCCTCTGTCTGGTTCCATTTGTTCTAACAACTGGAGCCACCTGGTTACAAATTGTTGATCTTCTGGGGTTCTAAACAATACTGCTGGATTTATGGCGTTTTCTCCTGGGCCAGCCGGCTCTGGTGCCTCCTCTGTGCCCTGGTCATCTCATTGAGACGATTTTCCTCATCCTCTAATTGCTTTCGCCTAACCTCCATATCTTGCTTTTCTGCCATTGTGTCTCTGCGCACCTGCTCCAAGGCCGGCGTGCTGTATCCAATTCTATAGCTCTGCTGCTGCGTTTCTGGAGTAACAATCCTCGTAAGTGCTGTTGGATCTAGGACCAGGCCATTGTTAAACATGGCCTGGGCCCCAGTTGCATTGTTTCTTTCCTCACCCTGAGCTCGGTTATTGAGAAAACCGAAGCTATTCCTGTAACGCCGTGTTTTCACTTTCCTCTGACACCGAAGCCGGGTCTCCATCAACCCTTTGCCCGCCGCTCCAACACTGGTGGCAATTGTGCTGCTGCTGACCCGGAGTAAAAGCTGGTGGCACAACGTTGACGGTGATGCCCCCGCGTTGTAGGAGGAGTGTAAACCGCCACCCTCCTAACCGGGCTTGGAACGGACTCTTGCTCCTCTTCGTCCTCTTCTTCTTCCATATCCGAACCGGCCTTCGAACAAGGGCAAGGATCGATTCTGAATCTGCATAGTCCCCCACATCACCCGGGATTGGAGCCGGGTTTCCCGATCTCTCCTCGTGCACGTCCAGGGGCAGCTCATCTTCAGCCGTACCAACTGATTCTTCTCCATCAGATTGAACAATTGTGGCAGCTCCTGACACAGATTCATAGTCTCCATCACTAGCAGATCTAGTTGCAATCATACCAACAAAAACGTTAAACTTGCCAATTGGAATAACATCACCTGATTCAAGTAGATCTGATTCCGGCCCCCAGCCAAATCATCAACGATGGGCTCTCCTTGCGAATTGAGGGTGATCTCGCCGAAAACATAGTTCTCTACTCCTTGCTTGCTTCTCCCATGATGGTGACACCTTTGGACGCGTTCCACAGACGGCGCCAACTGTCGTGGGGTAGATAACACGGCAGATGCTACTTTGGGGTAGCTTGAGTTGATGGGCAAGGCGACACTAGCGTCTGGGAGATTGTTTAGCATTGCAGGGACAAAGGTTTACCCAGGTTCGGCCTCTCCATTGGAGATAAAGACCTACTTCTGCTATCTTGTTATTGATCTCGATCTCGATAACCGGCTACGACAACAGAGCCGGATCTCGATCTAGGTTACAAGGTTGTGGTGTTTCTCTCGATGGTTCTCTCGCCTAAGCTTGGATCGTGGTTCTCCTCAACTAGGGCTCAGGGACCGGTTTATATAGACGACCGGGTCTCCTGGCACTTTACAATACGAACCCGGGCTCTACCCAGACTCGGAATCCTATTCTAGCTCTTCTAGCCTTCGTGTCTCCAAGTCCGAACCGCCTCTGGTCTTCTAGAAACTTCCTTCCTGAACCGGGTTACCGCCAAAGCCTCTGGCCAGCAACATAACCCGGCCCATGATGATGGTTAGCTGGCCTGGCCGGGCCTCCTGCCTGGCGGGTCATGCTTCCCTCTTCATGTGGCCTA